>CM028334.1:36006352-36278497 GCA_016647705.1 Eucommia ulmoides | reverse complement strand
TAGATATCTACTGAATAAGTGTCAGGTTCAGTAGACATCTACTGTACTGTTTTGATGAGGCTCGTTTTGGCACCAAATATGCTGTTATGTGTATCCACATAGAAATGTAATATGGTAAATGCTTTGTTTTTCTCCCAATTGTGTCTCAAATGCTTTGATTTGATCTCAATACATGAGGATCTTCCCAAGTAATATATTAAGTAGATATCACTCAATTCAGTAGATATCCACTGAATATGTGTCAGCTTCAGTAGATATCTACTGAACTGTTTTGATGAGGCTGTTTTGGCACCAAATATGTTTGTGTATATGTAGCGACATAGAAAGGTATTATGGTAAATGCTTTGTTTTCTCCCAATTGTGTCTCAAATGCAGTGATTTGAATCCCAAACATGAGGATCTTCCAAAGTATTATATTCAGTAGATATCACTCAGTTTCAGGTAGATATCCATTGAATAAGGTGCCAGCTTCATTAGATATCTACTGAACTATTTTGATGAGCCTGTTTTGGCACCAAATATGCTGTTTATGTGTATTCACATAGAAATATATTTTGGTAAATGCTTTGTTTTCTCCCAATTGAGTCTCAAATGCTTTGATTTGATCCAATACATGAGGATCTTCCCAAGTACTATATATTCAGTGGATATCACTCAGTTTCAGTGATATCCACTGAATAAGTGACAGCTTCAGTAAATATCTACTGAAATGTTTCAAACAGGCTATTTTGGCACCAAATATGCTATTAGGTGTATCCACATAGAAATGTATTCTGCTAAATGCTTTGTTTTCCTCCCATTGAGTCTCAAATGCTTTGGTTTGATCCCAATACCTGAGGAACTTCCCAAGTAGTATACGTCATTTTGAGTATATTTCAGTAGATATCACTCAGTTTCAGTAGACATCCACTGAATATGTGTCAGTTCAGTAGATATCTACTGAACTGTTTCAAACAGGCAGTTTTGTTACCAAATATGCTGTTTATGTGTATCCACATAGAAATGTACTCTGGTAAATGCTTTCCGTTCTCCCAATTGAGTCTCAAATGCTTTGATTTGATCCCAATTCATGAGGATCTTCCCAAGTACTATATTCAGAAGATATCACTCAGTTTCAGTAGATATCCACTACAAAAGTGTCAGCTTCAGTAGATATCTACTAAACAATTTCGAAGAGGCTGTTTTGGCACCAAATATGTTGTTTATGCGTATCCACATAGAAATGTATTATGCTAAATGCTTTGTTTTCTCCAATTGAGTCTCAAATGCTTTGATTTGATCCCAATACATGAGGATCTTCCCAAGTACTATAATCAAAAGATATCACTCAGTTTCAGTAGATATCCACTGAATAAGTGTCAGCTTCAGTAGATATCTGTTGAACTTTTTTGATGAGGCTGTTTTGGCACCAAATATGCTGTTTATATGTATCCACACAGAAATGTATTCTGTTAAATGCTTCGTTTTCTCCCAATTGAGTCCCAAATGCTTTGATTTGATCCCAATACATGAGGATCTTCCCAAGTACTATATTCAGTAGATATCACTCAGTTTCAGTAGATATGCACTGAATATGTGTCAGCTTCAGTAGATATCTACTGAACTGTTTCAAACAGGCTGTTTTGGCACCAATATGCTATTTATGTGTATCCACATAGAAATGTATTCCACTAAATGCTTTATTTTATCCAATTAAATCTCAAATGCTTTGATTTGATCCCAGTACCTGAGGATCTTCCCAAGTAATATACGTCATTTTGAGTATATTTCAGAAGATATCACTCAGGTTCAGTAGACATCCACCGAATATGTGTCAGTTCCAGTAGATATCTACTGAACTGTTTCGAACAGGGTCTTTTGGCACCTAATATGCTGTTTATGTGTATTCACATAGAAATGTATTCTGGTAAATGCTTTGTGTTCTCACAATTGAGTCTCAAATGCTTTGATTTGATACTAATACATGAGGATCTTCCCAAGTACTATATTCAGTAGATATCACTTAGTTTAAGTAGATATCCGCTGAATAAGTGTCAGCTTAAGTAGATATCTACTGAATTGTTTTGATGAGGCTGTTTTGGCACCAAGTATGCTGTTTATGTGTATCTACATAGAAATGTATTCTGGTAAATGCTTTGTTTTCTCCCAATTGAGTCTCAAATGCTTTGATTTGATCCCAATACATGAGGATCTTCCCAAGTACTATATTCAGTAGATATCACTCAGTTTCAGAAGATATCCACGGAATATGTGTCAGTTTCAGTAGATATCTACTGAACTATTTTGATGAGGCTGTTTTGGCACCAAATATGCTGTTTATGTGTATTCACATAGAAATGTATTATGCTAAATGCTTTGTTTTCTCCAATTGAGTCTCAAATGCTTTGATTTGATCCCAATACATGAGGATCATCCCAAGTACTATAATCAAAAGATATCACTCAGTTTCAGTAGATATCCACTGAATAAGTGTAAGCTTCAGTAGATATCTGTTGAACTTTTTTGATGAGGCTGTTTGGCTCCAAATATGCTGTTTATATGTATCCACACAGAAATGTATTCTGGTAGATGCTTTGTTTTCTCCCAATTGAGTACTAAATACTTTGATTTGATCCCAATACATGAGGATCTTCCCAAGTACTATATTTAGAAGATATCACTCAGTTTCAGTAGATATCCACTGAATAAGTGCCAGCTTCAGTAGATATCTACTAAACAATTTCGAAGAGGCTGTTTTGGCACCAAATATGTTGTTTATGCGTATGCACATAGAAATGTATTCTGCTAAAAGCTTTGTTTACTCCAATTGAGTCTCAAATGCTTTGATTTGATCCCAATACATGAGGATCTTTCCAAGTACTATAATCAAAAGATATCACTCAGTTTCAGTAGATTTCCACTGAATAAGTGTCAGCTTCAGTAGATATCAGTTCAACTTTTTTGATGAGGCTTGTTTGGCACCAAATAAGCTGTTTATATGTATGCACACAGAAATGTATTCTGGTAAATGCTTTGTTTTCTCCCAATTGAGTCCCAAATGCTTTGATTTGATCCCAATATATGAGGATCTTCCCAAGTACTATAATCAAAAGATATCACTCAGTTTCAGTAGATATCCACTGAATAAGTGTCAGCTTCAGTAGATATCTGTTGAACTTTTTTGATGAGGCTGTTTTGGCACCAAATATGCTGTTTATATGTATCCACACAGAAATGTATTCTGGTAGATGCTTTGTTTTCTCCCAATTGAGTCCTAAATACTTTGATTTGATCCCAATACATGAGGATCTTCCCAAGTACTATATTTAGTAGATATCACTCAGTTTCAGTAGATATCCACTGAATAAGTGCCAGCTTCAGTAGATATCTACTAAACAATTTCGAAGAGGCTGTTTTGGCACCAAATATGTTGTTTATGCGTATCCACATAGAAATGTATTATGCTAAATGCTTTGTTTTCTCCAATTGAGTCTCAAATGCTTTGATTTGATCCCAATACATGAGGATCTTCCCAAGTACTATAATCAAAAGATATCACTCAGTTTC
Organism: Eucommia ulmoides; assembly: GCA_016647705.1. Classification (NCBI taxonomy): domain Eukaryota; kingdom Viridiplantae; phylum Streptophyta; class Magnoliopsida; order Garryales; family Eucommiaceae; genus Eucommia; species Eucommia ulmoides. The sequence goes on along the minus strand of CM028334.1, from coordinate 36,274,951 downwards.
AGTAGATATCCACTGAATAAGTGTCAGCTTCAGTAGATATCTGTTGAACTTTTTTGATGAGGCTGTTTTGGCACCAAATATGCTGTTTATATGTATCCACACAGAAATGTATTCTGGTAAATGCTTCGTTTTCTCCCAATTGAGTCCCAAATGCTTTGATTTGATCCCAATACATGAGGATCTTCCCAAGTACTATATTCAGTAGATATCACTCAGTTTCAGTAGATATGCACTGAATATGTGTCAGCTTCAGTAGATATCTACTGAACTGTTTCAAACAGGCTGTTTTGGCACCAAATATGCTATTTATGTGTATCCACATAGAAATGTATTCCACTATAAGCTTTATTTTATCCAATTGAATCTCAAATGCTTTGATTTGATCCCAATACCTGAGGATCTTCCCAAGTAATATACGTCATTTTGAGTATATTTCAGAAGATATCACTCAGGTTCAGTAGACATCCACCGAATATGTGTCAGTTCCAGTTGATATCTACTGAACTGTTTCGAACAGGGTCTTTTGGCACCTTATATGCTGTTTATGTGTATCCACATAGAAATGTATTCTGGTAAATGTTTTGTGTTCTCACAATTGAGTCTCAAATGCTTTGATTTGATCCGAATACATGAGGATCTTCGCAAGTACTATATTCAGTAGATATCACTTAGTTTAAGTAGATATCCGCTGAATAAGTGTCAGCTTCAGTAGATATCTACTGAATTGTTTTGATGAGGCTGTTTTGGCACCAAGTATGCTGTTTATGTGTATCTACATAGAAATGTATTCTGGTAAATGCTTTGTTTTCTCCCAATTGAGTCTCAAATGCTTTGATTTGATCCCAATACATGAGGATCTTCCGAAGTACAATATTCAGTAGATATCACTCAGTTTCAGAAGATATCCACTGAATATGTGTCAGCTTCAGTAGATATCTACTGAACTATTTTGATGAGGCTGTTTTGGCACCAAATATGCTGTTTATGTGTATTCACATAGAAATGTATTCTGCTAAATGCTTTGTTTTCTCCAATTGAGTCTCAAATGCTTTGATTTGATCCCAATACATGAGGATCTTCCCAAGTACTATAATCAAAAGATATCACTCAGTTTCAGTAGATATCCACTGAATAAGTGTCAGCTTCAGTAGATATCTGTTCAACTTTTTTGATGAGGCTGTTTTGGCACCAAATATGCTATTTATGTGTATCCACATAGAAATGTATTCCGCTAAATGCTTTATTTTCTCCAATTGAATCTCAAATGCTTTGATTTGATCCCAATACCTGAGGATCTTCCCAAGGAATATACGTCATTTTGAGTATATTTCAGTAGATATCACTCAGGTTCAGTAGACATCCACCAAATATGTGTCAGTTCCAGTAGAGATCTACTGATCTGTTTCGAACACGCTGTGTTGGCACCAAATATGCAGTTTATGTGTATCCACGTAGAAATGTATTCTGGTAAATGCTTTGTGTTCTCCCAATTGAGTCTAAAATGCTTTGATTTGATCCTAATGCATGAGGATCTTCCCAATTACTATATTCAGTAGATATCACTTAGTTTGAGTAGATATCTTCTGAACTATTTTGATGAGGCTGTTTTGGCACCAAATATGTTGTTTATGTGTATTCACATAGAAATGTATTTTGGTAAATGCTTTGTTTTCTCCCAATTGAGTCTCAAATGCTTTGATTTGATCCCAATACATGAGGATCTTCCCAAGTACTGTATGCAGTAGATATCACTCAGTTTCAGTAGATATCCATTGAATAAGTGTCAGCTTCAGTAAATATCTACTGAAATGTTTCAAACAGGCTGTTTTGGCACCAAATATGTTGTTTATGTGTATCCACATAGAAATGTATTCTGCTAAATGCTTTGTTTTCTCCAATTGAGTCTCAAATGCTTTGGTTTGATCCCAATACCTAAGGATCTTTCCAAGTAGTATACGTCTTTTTGAGTGTATTTCAGTAGATATCACTCAGTTTCAGTAGACATCCACTGAATATGTGTCAATTTTAGTAGATATCTACTGAACTGTTTCAAACAAGATGTTTTGGCACCAAGTATGCTGTTTATGTGTATCTACATAGAAATGTATTCTGGTAAATGCTTTATTTTCTCCCGATTGAGTCTCAAATACTTTGATTTGATCCCAATACATGAGGATCTTCCCAAGTACTATATTCAGTAGATATCACTTAGTTTCAGTAGATATCTACTGAATAAGTGTCAGGTTCAGTAGACATCTACTGTACTGTTTTGATGAGGCTGTTTTGGCACCAAATATGCTGTTTATGTGTATCCACATAGAAATGTAATATGGTAAATGCTTTGTTTTCTCCCAATTGTGTCTCAAATGCTTTGATTTGATCTCAATACATGAGGATCTTCCCAAGTAATATATTAAGTAGATATCACTCAATTTCAGTAGATATCCACTGAATATGTGTCAGCTTCAGTAGATATCTACTGAACTGTTTTGATGAGGCTGTTTTGGCACCAAATATGTTGTGTATATGTATCGACATAGAAAGGTATTATGGTAAATGCTTTGTTTTCTCCCAATTGTGTCTCAAATGCAGTGATTTGATCCCAATACATGAGGATCTTCACAAGTATTATATTCAGTAGATATCACTCAGTTTCAGTAGATATCCATTGAATAAGTGCCAGCTTCAGTAGATATCTACTGAACTATTTTGATGAGCCTGTTTTGGCACCAAATATGCTGTTTATGTGTATTCACATAGAAATATATTTTGGTAAATGCTTTGTTTTCTCCCAATTGAGTCTCAAATGCTTTGATTTGATCCCAATACATGAGGATCTTCCCAAGTACTATATATTCAGTGGATATCACTCAGTTTCAGTTGATATCCACTGAATAAGTGACAGCTTCAGTAAATATCTACTGAAATGTTTCAAACAGGCTATTTTGGCACCAAATATGCTATTAGGTGTATCCACATAGAAATGTATTCTGCTAAATGCTTTGTTTTCTCCCATTGAGTCTCAAATGCTTTGGTTTGATCCCAATACCTGAGGAACTTCCCAAGTAGTATACGTCATTTTGAGTATATTTCAGTAGATATCACTCAGTTTCAGTAGACATCCACTGAATATGTGTCAGTTTCAGTAGATATCTACTGAACTGTTTCAAACAGGCAGTTTTGTTACCAAATATGCTGTTTATGTGTATCCACATAGAAATGTACTCTGGTAAATGCTTTCCGTTCTCCCAATTGAGTCTCAAATGCTTTGATTTGATCCCAATTCATGAGGATCTTCCCAAGTACTATATTCAGAAGATATCACTCAGTTTCAGTAGATATCCACTACAAAAGTGTCAGCTTCAGTAGATATCTACTAAACAATTTCGAAGAGGCTGTTTTGGCACCAAATATGTTGTTTATGCGTATCCACATAGAAATGTATTATGCTAAATGCTTTGTTTTCTCCAATTGAGTCTCAAATGCTTTGATTTGATCCCAATACATGAGGATCTTCCCAAGTACTATAATCAAAAGATATCACTCAGTTTCAGTAGATATCCACTGAATAAGTGTCAGCTTCAGTAGATATCTGTTGAACTTTTTTGATGAGGCTGTTTTGGCACCAAATATGCTGTTTATATGTATCCACACAGAAATGTATTCTGTTAAATGCTTCGTTTTCTCCCAATTGAGTCCCAAATGCTTTGATTTGATCCCAATACATGAGGATCTTCCCAAGTACTATATTCAGTAGATATCACTCAGTTTCAGTAGATATGCACTGAATATGTGTCAGCTTCAGTAGATATCTACTGAACTGTTTCAAACAGGCTGTTTTGGCACCAAATATGCTATTTATGTGTATCCACATAGAAATGTATTCCACTAAATGCTTTATTTTATCCAATTGAATCTCAAATGCTTTGATTTGATCCCAGTACCTGAGGATCTTCCCAAGTAATATACGTCATTTTGAGTATATTTTAGAAGATATCACTCAGGTTCAGTAGACATCCACCGAATATGTGTCAGTTCCAGTAGATATCTACTGAACTGTTTCGAACAGGGTCTTTTGGCACCTAATATGCTGTTTATGTGTATTCACATAGAAATGTATTCTGGTAAATGCTTTGTGTTCTCACAATTGAGTCTCAAATGCTTTGATTTGATACTAATACATGAGGATCTTCCCAAGTACTATATTCAGTAGATATCACTTAGTTTAAGTAGATATCCGCTGAATAAGTGTCAGCTTAAGTAGATATCTACTGAATTGTTTTGATGAGGCTGTTTTGGCACCAAGTATGCTGTTTATGTGTATCTACATAGAAATGTATTCTGGTAAATGCTTTGTTTTCTCCCAATTGAGTCTCAAATGCTTTGATTTGATCCCAATACATGAGGATCTTCCCAAGTACTATATTCAGTAGATATCACTCAGTTTCAGAAGATATCCACGGAATATGTGTCAGTTTCAGTAGATATCTACTGAACTATTTTGATGAGGCTGTTTTGGCACCAAATATGCTGTTTATGTGTATTCACATAGAAATGTATTATGCTAAATGCTTTGTTTTCTCCAATTGAGTCTCAAATGCTTTGATTTGATCCCAATACATGAGGATCATCCCAAGTACTATAATCAAAAGATATCACTCAGTTTCAGTAGATATCCACTGAATAAGTGTAAGCTTCAGTAGATATCTGTTGAACTTTTTTGATGAGGCTGTTTTGGCTCCAAATATGCTGTTTATATGTATCCACACAGAAATGTATTCTGGTAGATGCTTTGTTTTCTCCCAATTGAGTACTAAATACTTTGATTTGATCCCAATACATGAGGATCTTCCCAAGTACTATATTTAGAAGATATCACTCAGTTTCAGTAGATATCCACTGAATAAGTGCCAGCTTCAGTAGATATCTACTAAACAATTTCGAAGAGGCTGTTTTGGCACCAAATATGTTGTTTATGCGTATGCACATAGAAATGTATTCTGCTAAAAGCTTTGTTTACTCCAATTGAGTCTCAAATGCTTTGATTTGATCCCAATACATGAGGATCTTTCCAAGTACTATAATCAAAAGATATCACTCAGTTTCAGTAGATTTCCACTGAATAAGTGTCAGCTTCAGTAGATATCAGTTCAACTTTTTTGATGAGGCTTGTTTGGCACCAAATAAGCTGTTTATATGTATGCACACAGAAATGTATTCTGGTAAATGCTTTGTTTTCTCCCAATTGAGTCCCAAATGCTTTGATTTGATCCCAATATATGAGGATCTTCCCAAGTACTATAATCAAAAGATATCACTCAGTTTCAGTAGATATCCACTGAATAAGTGTCAGCTTCAGTAGATATCTGTTGAACTTTTTTGATGAGGCTGTTTTGGCACCAAATATGCTGTTTATATGTATCCACACAGAAATGTATTCTGGTAGATGCTTTGTTTTCTCCCAATTGAGTCCTAAATACTTTGATTTGATCCCAATACATGAGGATCTTCCCAAGTACTATATTTAGTAGATATCACTCAGTTTCAGTAGATATCCACTGAATAAGTGCCAGCTTCAGTAGATATCTACTAAACAATTTCGAAGAGGCTGTTTTGGCACCAAATATGTTGTTTATGCGTATCCACATAGAAATGTATTCTGCTAAATGCTTTGTTTTCTCCAATTGAGTCTCAAATGCTTTGATTTGATCCCAATACATGAGGATCTTCCCAAGTACTATAATCAAAAGATATCACTCAGTTTCAGTAGATATCCACTGAATAAGTGTCAGCTTCAGTAGATATCTGTTGAACTTTTTTGATGAGGCTGTTTTGGCACCAAATATGCTGTTTATATGTATCCACACAGAAATGTATTCTGGTAAATGCTTCGTTTTCTCCCAATTGAGTCCCAAATGCTTTGATTTGATCCCAATACATGAGGATCTTCCCAAGTACTATATTCAGTAGATATCACTCAGTTTCAGTAGATATGCACTGAATATGTGTCAGCTTCAGTAGATATCTACTGAACTGTTTCAAACAGGCTGTTTTGGCACCAAATATGCTATTTATGTGTATCCACATAGAAATGTATTCCACTATAAGCTTTATTTTATCCAATTGAATCTCAAATGCTTTGATTTGATCCCAATACCTGAGGATCTTCCCAAGTAATATACGTCATTTTGAGTATATTTCAGAAGATATCACTCAGGTTCAGTAGACATCCACCGAATATGTGTCAGTTCCAGTTGATATCTACTGAACTGTTTCGAACAGGGTCTTTTGGCACCTTATATGCTGTTTATGTGTATCCACATAGAAATGTATTCTGGTAAATGTTTTGTGTTCTCACAATTGAGTCTCAAATGCTTTGATTTGATCCGAATACATGAGGATCTTCCCAAGTACTATATTCAGTAGATATCACTTAGTTTAAGTAGATATCCGCTGAATAAGTGTCAGCTTCAGTAGATATCTACTGAATTGTTTTGATGAGGCTGTTTTGGCACCAAGTATGCTGTTTATGTGTATCTACATAGAAATGTATTCTGGTAAATGCTTTGTTTTCTCCCAATTGAGTCTCAAATGCTTTGATTTGATCCCAATACATGAGGATCTTCCGAAGTACAATATTCAGTAGATATCACTCAGTTTCAGTAGATATCCACTGAATAAGTGCCAGCTTCAGTAGATATCTACTGAACAATTTCGAAGAGGCTGTTTTGGCACCAAATATGTTGTTTATGCGTATGCACATAGAAATGTATTCTGCTAAAAGCTTTGTTTTCTCCAATTGAGTCTCAAATGCTTTGATTTGATCCCAATACATGAGGATCTTCCCAGGTACTATATTCAGTAGATATCACTCAGATTCAGTAGATATCCACTACAAAAGTGTCAGCTTCAGTAGATATCTACGGAACTGTTTTGATGAGGCTGTTTTGGCACCAAATATGTTGTTTACGTGTATCCACATAGAAATGTATTCTAGTAAATGCTTTGTTTTCTCCCAATTGAGTCCTAAATACTTTGATTTGATCCCAATACATGAGGATCTTCCCAAGTACTATATTAAGTAGATATCACTCAGTTTCAGTAGATATCCACTGAATAAGTGCCAGCTTCAGTAGATATCTACTAAACAATTTCGAAGAGGCTTTTTTGGCACCAAATATGTTGTTTATGCGTATCCACATAGAAATGTATGCTGCTAAATGCTTTGTTTTCTCCAATTGAGTCTCAAATGCTTTGATTTGATCCCAATACATGAGGATCTTCCCAAGTACTATAATCAAAAGATATCACTCAGTTTCAGTAGATATCCACTGAATAAGTGTCAGCTTCAGTAGATATCTGTTGAACTTTTTTGATGAGGCTGTTTTGGCACCAAATATGCTGTTTATATGTATCCACACAGAAATGTATTCAGGTAAATGCTTCGTTTTCTCCCAATTGAGTCCCAAATGCTTTGATTTGATCCCAATACATGAGGATCTTCCCAAGTACTATATTCAGTAGATATCACTCAGTTTCAGTAGATATGCACTGAATATGTGTCAGCTTCAGTAGATATCTACTGAACTGTTTCAAACAGGCTGTTTTGGCACCAAATATGCTATTTATGTGTATCCACATAGAAATGTATTCCACTATAAGCTTTATTTTATCCAATTGAATCTCAAATGCTTTGATTTGATCCCAATACCTGAGGATCTTCCCAAGTAATATACATCATTTTGAGTATATTTCAGAAGATATCACTCAGGTTCAGTAGACATCCACCGAATATGTGTCAGTTCCAGTTGATATCTACTGAACTGTTTCGAACAGGGTCTTTTGGCACCTAATATGCTGTTTATGTGTATCCACATAGAAATGTATTCTGGTAAATGCTTTGTGTTCTCACAATAGAGTCTCAAATGCTTTGATTTGATCCGAATACATGAGGATCTTCCCAAGTACTATATTCAGTAGATATCACTTAGTTTAAGTAGATATCCGCTGAATAAGTGTCAGCTTCAGTAGATATCTACTGAATTGTTTTGATGAGGCTGTTTTGGCACCAAGTATGCTGTTTATGTGTATCTACATAGAAATATATTCTGGTAAATGCTTTGTTTTCTCCCAATTGAGTCTCAAATGCTTTGATTTGATCCCAATACATGAGGATCTTCCCAAGTACTATGTTCAGTAGATATCACTCAGTTTCAGAAGATATCCACTGAATATGTGTCAGCTTCAGTAGATATGTACTGAACTATTTTGATGAGGCTGTTTTGGCAACAAATATGCTGTTTTTGTGTATTCACATAGAAATGTATTCTGCTAAATGCTTTGTTTTCTCCAATTGAGTCTCAAATGCTTTGATTTGATCCCAATACATGAGGATCTTCCCAAGTACTATAATCAAAAGATATCACTCAGTTTCAGTAGATATCCACTGAATAAGTGTCAGCTTCAGTAGATATCTGTTGAACTTTTTTGATGAGGCTGTTTTGGCTCCAAATATGCTGTTTATATGTATCCACACAGAAATGTATTCTGGTAGATGCTTTGTTTTCTCCCGATTGAGTCCTAAATACTTTGATTTGATCCCAATAGATGAGGATCTTCCCAAGTACTATATTAAGTAGATATCACTCAGTTTCAGTAGATATCCACTGAATAAGTGCCAGCTTCAGTAGATATCTACTAAACAATTTCGAAGAGGCTGTTTTGGCACCAAATATGTTGTTTATGCGTATCCACATGGAAATGTATTCTGCTAAATGCTTTGTTTTCTCCAATTGAGTCTCAAATGCTTTGAATTGATCCCAATACATGAAGATCTTCCCAAATACCATAATCAAAAGATATCACTCAGTTTCAGTAGATATCCACTGAATAAGTGTCAGCTTCCGTAGATATCTTCTGAACTATTTTGATGAGGCTGTTTTGGCACCAAATATGCTGTTTATATGTATCCACACAGAAATGTATTCTGGTAAATGCTTTGTTTTCTCCAAATTGAGTCCCAAATGCTTTGATTTGATCCCAATACATGAGGATCTTCCCAAGTACTATATTCAGTAGATATCACTCAGTTTCCGTAGATATGCACTGAATATGTGTCAGCTTTAGTAGATATCTACTGAACTGTTTTAAACAGGCTGTTTTGGCATCAAATATGCTATTTATGTGTATCCACATAGAAATGTAATCCGCTAAATGCTTTATTTTCTCCAATTGAATCTCAAATGCTTTGATTTGATCCAAATACCTGAGGATCTTCCCAAGTAATATACGTCATTTTGTGTATATTTCAGTAGATATCACTCAGGTTCAGTAGACATCCACCGAATATGTGTCAGTTCCAGTAGATATCTACTGAACTGTTTCGAATAGGCTCTTTTGGCACCAAATATGCTGTTTATGTGTATCCACATAGAAATGTATTCAGGTAAATGCTTTGTGTTCTCCCAATTGAGTCTAAAATGCTTTGATTTGATCCTAACACATGAGGATCTTCCCAAGTACTATATTCAGTAGATATCACTTAGTTTGAGTAGATATCCACTGAAGAAGTGTCAGCTTCAGTAGATATCTACTGAACTGTTTTGATGAGGCTGTTTTGGCACCAAGTATGCTGTTTATGTGTATCCACATAGAAATGTATTCTTGTAAATGCTTTGTTTTCTCCCAATTGAGTCTCAAATGCTTTGATTTGATCCCAATACATGAGGATCTTCCCAAGTACTATATTCAGTAGATATCACTCAGTTTCAGAAGATATCCACTGAATACGTGTCAGCTTCAGTAGATATCTACTGAACTATTTTGATGAGGCTGTTTTGGCACCAAATATGCTGTTTATATGTATTCACATAGAAATGTATTATGCTAAATGCTTTGTTTTCTCCATTTGAGTCTCAAATGCTTTGATTTGATCCCAATACATGAGGATCTTTCCAAGTACTATAATCAAAAGATATCACTCAGTTTCAGTAGATATCCACTGAATAAGTGTCAGTTTCAGTAGATATCTGTTGAACTTTTTTGATGAGGCTGTTTTGGCTCCAAATATGCTGTTTATATGTATCCACACAGAAATGTATTCTGGTAGATGCTTTGTTTTCTCCCAATTGAGTCCTAAATACTTTGATTTGATCCCAATACATGAGGATCTTCCCAAGTACTATATTTAGTAGATATCACTCAGTTTCAGTAGATATCCACTGAATAAGTGCCAGCTTCAGTAGATATCTACTAAACAATTTCGAAGAGGCTGTTTTGGCACCAAATATGTTGTTTATGCGTATGCACATAGAAATGTATTCTGCTAAAAGCTTTGTTTTCTCCAATTGAGTCTCAAATGCTTTGATTTGATCCCAATACATGAGGATCTTCCCAAGTACTATAATCAAAAGATATCACTCAGTTTCAGTAGATATCCACTGAATAAGTGTCAGCTTCAGTAGATATCTGTTGAACTTTTTTGATGAGGCTTGTTTGGCACCAAATATGCTGTTTATATGTATGCACACAGAAATGTATTCTGGTAAATGCTTTGTTTTCTCCCAATTGAGTCCCAAATGCTTTGATTTGATCCCAATATATGAGGATCTTCCCAAGTACTATAATCAAAAGATATCACTCAGTTTCAGTAGATATCCACTGAATAAGTGTCAGCTTCAGTAGATATCTGTTGAACTTTTTTAATGAGGCTGTTTTGGCACCAAATATGCTGTTTATATGTATCCACACAGAAATGTATTCTGGTAGATGCTTTGTTTTCTCCCAATTGAGTCCTAAATACTTTGATTTGATCCCAATACATGAGGATCTTCCCAAGTACTATATTTAGTAGATATCACTCAGTTTCAGTAGATATCCACTGAATAAGTGCCAGCTTCAGTAGATATCTACTAAACTATTTCGAAGAGGCTGTTTTGGCACCAAATATGTTGTTTATGCGTATCCACATAGAAATGTATTCTGCTAAATGCTTTGTTTTCTCCAATTGAGTCTCAAATGCTTTGATTTGATCCCAATACATGAGGATCTTCCCAAGTACTATAATCAAAAGATATCACTCAGTTTCAGTAGATATCCACTGAATAAGTGTCAACTTCAGTAGATATCTGTTGAACTTTTTTGATGAGGCTGTTTTGGCACCAAATATGTTGTTTATATGTATCCACACAGAAATGTATTCAGGTAAATGCTTCGTTTTCTCCCAATTGAGTCCCAAATGCTTTGATTTGATCCCAATACATGAGGATCTTCCCAAGTACTATATTCAGTAGATATCACTCAGTTTCAGTAGATATGCACTGAATATGTGTCAGCTTCAGTAGATATCTACTGAACTGTTTCAAACAGGCTGTTTTGGCACCAAATATGCTATTTATGTGTATCCACATAGAAATGTATTCCACTATAAGCTTTATTTTATCCAATTGAATCTCAAATGCTTTGATTTGATCCCAATACCTGAGGATCTTCCCAAGTAATATACATCATTTTGAGTATATTTCAGAAGATATCACTCAGGTTCAGTAGACATCCACCGAATATGTGTCAGTTCCAGTTGATATCTACTGAACTGTTTCGAACAGGGTCTTTTGGCACCTAATATGCTGTTTATGTGTATCCACATAGAAATGTATTCTGGTAAATGCTTTGTGTTCTCACAATTGAGTCTCAAATGCTTTGATTTGATCCGAATACATGAGGATCTTCCCAAGTACTATATTCAGTAGATATCACTTAGTTTAAGTAGATATCCGCTGAATAAGTGTCAGCTTCAGTAGATATCTACTGAATTGTTTTGATGAGGCTGTTTTGGCACCAAGTATGCTGTTTATGTGTATCTACATAGAAATATATTCTGGTAAATGCTTTGTTTTCTCCCAATTGAGTCTCAAATGCTTTGATTTGATCCCAATACATGAGGATCTTCCCAAGTACTATGTTCAGTAGATATCACTCAGTTTCAGAAGATATCCACTGAATATGTGTCAGCTTCAGTAGATATGTACTGAACTATTTTGATGAGGCTGTTTTGGCACCAAATATGCTGTTTTTGTGTATTCACATAGAAATGTATTATGCTAAATGCTTTGTTTTCTCCAATTGAGTCTCAAATGCTTTGATTTGATCCCAATACATGAGGATCTTCCCAAGTACTATAATCAAAAGATATCACTCAGTTTCAGTAGATATCCACTGAATAAGTGTCAGCTTCAGTAGATATCTGTTGAACTTTTTTGATGAGGCTGTTTTGGCTCCAAATATGCTGTTTATATGTATCCACACAGAAATGTATTCTGGTAGATGCTTTGTTTTCTCCCGATTGAGTCCTAAATACTTTGATTTGATCCCAATACATGAGGATCTTCCCAAGTACTATATTAAGTAGATATCACTCAGTTTCAGTAGATATCCACTGAATAAGTGCCAGCTTCAGTAGATATCTACTAAACAATTTCGAAGAGGCTGTTTTGGCACCAAATATGTTGTTTATGCGTATCCACATGGAAATGTATTCTGCTAAATGCTTTGTTTTCTCCAATTGAGTCTCAAATGCTTTGATTTGATCCCAATACATGAGGATCTTCCCAAGTACTATAATCAAAAGATATCACTCAGTTTCAGTAGATATCCACTGAATAAGTGTCAGCTTCAGTAGATATCTGTTGAACTTTTTTGATGAGGCTTGTTTGGCACCAAATATGCTGTTTATATGTATGCACACAGAAATGTATTCTGGTAAATGCTTTGTTTTCTCCCAATTGAGTCCCAAATGCTTTGATTTGATCCCAATATATGAGGATCTTCCCAAGTACTATAATCAAAAGATATCACTCAGTTTCAGTAGATATCCACTGAATAAGTGTCAGCTTCAGTAGATATCTGTTGAACTTTTTTAATGAGGCTGTTTTGGCACCAAATATGCTGTTTATATGTATCCACACAGAAATGTATTCTGGTAGATGCTTTGTTTTCTCCCAATTGAGTCCTAAATACTTTGATTTGATCCCAATACATGAGGATCTTCCCAAGTACTATATTTAGTAGATATCACTCAGTTTCAGTAGATATCCACTGAATAAGTGCCAGCTTCAGTAGATATCTACTAAACTATTTCGAAGAGGCTGTTTTGGCACCAAATATGTTGTTTATGCGTATCCACATAGAAATGTATTCTGCTAAATGCTTTGTTTTCTCCAATTGAGTCTCAAATGCTTTGATTTGATCCCAATACATGAGGATCTTCCCAAGTACTATAATCAAAAGATATCACTCAGTTTCAGTAGATATCCACTGAATAAGTGTCAGCTTCAGTAGATATCTGTTGAACTTTTTTGATGAGGCTGTTTTGGCACCAAATATGTTGTTTATATGTATCCACACAGAAATGTATTCAGGTAAATGCTTCGTTTTCTCCCAATTGAGTCCCAAATGCTTTGATTTGATCCCAATACATGAGGATCTTCCCAAGTACTATATTCAGTAGATATCACTCAGTTTCAGTAGATATGCACTGAATATGTGTCAGCTTCAGTAGATATCTACTGAACTGTTTCAAACAGGCTGTTTTGGCACCAAATATGCTATTTATGTGTATCCACATAGAAATGTATTCCACTATAAGCTTTATTTTATCCAATTGAATCTCAAATGCTTTGATTTGATCCCAATACCTGAGGATCTTCCCAAGTAATATACATCATTTTGAGTATATTTCAGAAGATATCACTCAGGTTCAGTAGACATCCACCGAATATGTGTCAGTTCCAGTTGATATCTACTGAACTGTTTCGAACAGGGTCTTTTGGCACCTAATATGCTGTTTATGTGTATCCACATAGAAATGTATTCTGGTAAATGCTTTGTGTTCTCACAATTGAGTCTCAAATGCTTTGATTTGATCCGAATACATGAGGATCTTCCCAAGTACTATATTCAGTAGATATCACTTAGTTTAAGTAGATATCCGCTGAATAAGTGTCAGCTTCAGTAGATATCTACTGAATTGTTTTGATGAGGCTGTTTTGGCACCAAGTATGCTGTTTATGTGTATCTACATAGAAATATATTCTGGTAAATGCTTTGTTTTCTCCCAATTGAGTCTCAAATGCTTTGATTTGATCCCAATACATGAGGATCTTCCCAAGTACTATGTTCAGTAGATATCACTCAGTTTCAGAAGATATCCACTGAATATGTGTCAGCTTCAGTAGATATGTACTGAACTATTTTGATGAGGCTGTTTTGGCACCAAATATGCTGTTTTTGTGTATTCACATAGAAATGTATTATGCTAAATGCTTTGTTTTCTCCAATTGAGTCTCAAATGCTTTGATTTGATCCCAATACATGAGGATCTTCCCAAGTACTATAATCAAAAGATATCACTCAGTTTCAGTAGATATCCACTGAATAAGTGTCAGCTTCAGTAGATATCTGTTGAACTTTTTTGATGAGGCTGTTTTGGCTCCAAATATGCTGTTTATATGTATCCACACAGAAATGTATTCTGGTAGATGCTTTGTTTTCTCCCGATTGAGTCCTAAATACTTTGATTTGATCCCAATAGATGAGGATCTTCCCAAGTACTATATTAAGTAGATATCACTCAGTTTCAGTAGATATCCACTGAATAAGTGCCAGCTTCAGTAGATATCTACTAAACAATTTCGAAGAGGCTGTTTTGGCACCAAATATGTTGTTTATGCGTATCCACATGGAAATGTATTCTGCTAAATGCTTTGTTTTCTCCAATTGAGTCTCAAATGCTTTGATTTGATCCCAATACATGAGGATCTTCCCAAGTACTATAATCAAAAGATATCACTCAGTTTCAGTAGATATCCACTGAATAAGTGTCAGCTTCAGTAGATATCTGTTGAACTTTTTTGATGAGGCTGTTTTGGCACCAAATATGCTGTTTATATGTATCCACACAGAAATGTATTCAGGTAAATGCTTCGTTTTCTCCCAATTGAGTCCCAAATGCTTTGATTTGATCCCAATACATGAGGATCTTCCCAAGTACTATATTCAGTAGATATCACTCAGTTTCAGTAGATATGCACTGAATATGTGTCAGCTTCAGTAGATATCTACTGAACTGTTTCAAACAGGCTGTTTTGGCACCAAATATGCTATTTATGTGTATCCACATAGAAATGTATTCCACTATAAGCTTTATTTTATCCAATTGAATCTCAAATGCTTTGATTTGATCCCAATACCTGAGGATCTTCCCAAGTAATATACGTCATTTTGAGTATATTTCAGAAGATATCACTCAGGTTCAGTAGACATCCACCGAATATGTGTCAGTTCCAGTTGATATCTACTGAACTGTTTCGAACAGGGTCTTTTGGCACCTAATATGCTGTTTATGTGTATCCACATAGAAATGTATTCTGGTAAATGCTTTGTGTTCTCACAATTGAGTCTCAAATGCTTTGATTTGATCCGAATACATGAGGATCTTCCCAAGTACTATATTCAGTAGATATCACTTAGTTTAAGTAGATATCCGCTGAATAAGTGTCAGCTTCAGTAGATATCTACTGAATTGTTTTGATGAGGCTGTTTTGGCACCAAGTATGCTGTTTATGTGTATCTACATAGAAATATATTCTGGTAAATGCTTTGTTTTCTCCCAATTGAGTCTCAAATGCTTTGATTTGATCCCAATACATGAGGATCTTCCCAAGTACTATGTTCAGTAGATATCACTCAGTTTCAGAAGATATCCACTGAATATGTGTCAGCTTCAGTAGATATGTACTGAACTATTTTGATGAGGCTGTTTTGGCACCAAATATGCTGTTTTTGTGTATTCACATAGAAATGTATTCTGCTAAATGCTTTGTTTTCTCCAATTGAGTCTCAAATACTTTGATTTGATCCCAATACATGAGGATCTTCCCAAGTACTATAATCAAAAGATATCACTCAGTTTCAGTAGATATCCACTGAATAAGTGTCAGCTTCAGTAGATATCTGTTGAACTTTTTTGATGAGGCTGTTTTGGCTCCAAATATGCTGTTTATATGTATCCACACAGAAATGTATTCTGGTAGATGCTTTGTTTTCTCCCGATTGAGTCCTAAATACTTTGATTTGATCCCAATAGATGAGGATCTTCCCAAGTACTATATTAAGTAGATATCACTCAGTTTCAGTAGATATCCACTGAATAAGTGCCAGCTTCAGTAGATATCTACTAAACAATTTCGAAGAGGCTGTTTTGGCAACAAATATGTTGTTTATGCGTATCCACATGGAAATGTATTCTGCTAAATGCTTTGTTTTCTCCAATTGAGTCTCAAATGCTTTGATTTGATCCCAATACATGAGGATCTTCCCAAGTACTATAATCAAAAGATATCACTCAGTTTCAGTAGATATCCACTGAATAAGTGTCAGCTTCAGTAGATATCTGTTGAACTTTTTTGATGAGGCTGTTTTGGCACCAAATATGCTGTTTATATGTATCCACACAGAAATGTATTCAGGTAAATGCTTCGTTTTCTCCCAATTGAGTCCCAAATGCTTTGATTTGATCCCAATACATGAGGATCTTCCCAAGTACTATATTCAGTAGATATCACTCAGTTTCAGTAGATATGCACTGAATATGTGTCAGCTTCAGTAGATATCTACTGAACTGTTTCAAACAGGCTGTTTTGGCACCAAATATGCTATTTATGTGTATCCACATAGAAATGTATTCCACTATAAGCTTTATTTTATCCAATTGAATCTCAAATGCTTTGATTTGATCCCAATACCTGAGGATCTTCCCAAGTAATATACGTCATTTTGAGTATATTTCAGAAGATATCACTCAGGTTCAGTAGACATCCACCGAATATGTGTCAGTTCCAGTTGATATCTACTGAACTGTTTCGAACAGGGTCTTTTGGCACCTAATATGCTGTTTATGTGTATCCACATAGAAATGTATTCTGGTAAATGCTTTGTGTTCTCACAATTGAGTCTCAAATGCTTTGATTTGATCCGAATACATGAGGATCTTCCCAAGTACTATATTCAGTAGATATCACTTAGTTTAAGTAGATATCCGCTGAATAAGTGTCAGCTTCAGTAGATATCTACTGAATTGTTTTGATGAGGCTGTTTTGGCACCAAGTATGCTGTTTATGTGTATCTACATAGAAATATATTCTGGTAAATGCTTTGTTTTCTCCCAATTGAGTCTCAAATGCTTTGATTTGATCCCAATACATGAGGATCTTCCCAAGTACTATGTTCAGTAGATATCACTCAGTTTCAGAAGATATCCACTGAATATGTGTCAGCTTCAGTAGATATGTACTGAACTATTTTGATGAGGCTGTTTTGGCACCAAATATGCTGTTTTTGTGTATTCACATAGAAATGTATTCTGCTAAATGCTTTGTTTTCTCCAATTGAGTCTCAAATGCTTTGATTTGATCCCAATACATGAGGATCTTCCCAAGTACTATAATCAAAAGATATCACTCAGTTTCAGTAGATATCCACTGAATAAGTGTCAGCTTCAGTAGATATCTGTTGAACTTTTTTGATGAGGCTGTTTTGGCTCCAAATATGCTGTTTATATGTATCCACACAGAAATGTATTCTGGTAGATGCTTTGTTTTCTCCCGATTGAGTCCTAAATACTTTGATTTGATCCCAATAGATGAGGATCTTCCCAAGTACTATATTAAGTAGATATCACTCAGTTTCAGTAGATATCCACTGAATAAGTGCCAGCTTCAGTAGATATCTACTAAACAATTTCGAAGAGGCTGTTTTGGCAACAAATATGTTGTTTATGCGTATCCACATGGAAATGTATTCTGCTAAATGCTTTGTTTTCTCCAATTGAGTCTCAAATGCTTTGATTTGATCCCAATACATGAGGATCTTCCCAAGTACTATAATCAAAAGATATCACTCAGTTTCAGTAGATATCCACTGAATAAGTGTCAGCTTCAGTAGATATCTGTTGAACTTTTTTGATGAGGCTGTTTTGGCACCAAATATGCTGTTTATATGTATCCACACAGAAATGTATTCAGGTAAATGCTTCGTTTTCTCCCAATTGAGTCCCAAATGCTTTGATTTGATCCCAATACATGAGGATCTTCCCAAGTACTATATTCAGTAGATATCACTCAGTTTCAGTAGATATGCACTGAATATGTGTCAGCTTCAGTAGATATCTACTGAACTGTTTCAAACAGGCTGTTTTGGCACCAAATATGCTATTTATGTGTATCCACATAGAAATGTATTCCACTATAAGCTTTATTTTATCCAATTGAATCTCAAATGCTTTGATTTGATCCCAATACCTGAGGATCTTCCCAAGTAATATACGTCATTTTGAGTATATTTCAGAAGATATCACTCAGGTTCAGTAGACATCCACCGAATATGTGTCAGTTCCAGTTGATATCTACTGAACTGTTTCGAACAGGGTCTTTTGGCACCTAATATGCTGTTTATGTGTATCCACATAGAAATGTATTCTGGTAAATGCTTTGTGTTCTCACAATTGAGTCTCAAATGCTTTGATTTGATCCGAATACATGAGGATCTTCCCAAGTACTATATTCAGTAGATATCACTTAGTTTAAGTAGATATCCGCTGAATAAGTGTCAGCTTCAGTAGATATCTACTGAATTGTTTTGATGAGGCTGTTTTGGCACCAAGTATGCTGTTTATGTGTATCTACATAGAAATATATTCTGGTAAATGCTTTGTTTTCTCCCAATTGAGTCTCAAATGCTTTGATTTGATCCCAATACATGAGGATCTTCCCAAGTACTATGTTCAGTAGATATCACTCAGTTTCAGAAGATATCCACTGAATATGTGTCAGCTTCAGTAGATATGTACTGAACTATTTTGATGAGGCTGTTTTGGCACCAAATATGCTGTTTTTGTGTATTCACATAGAAATGTATTCTGCTAAATGCTTTGTTTTCTCCAATTGAGTCTCAAATGCTTTGATTTGATCCCAATACATGAGGATCTTCCCAAGTACTATAATCAAAAGATATCACTCAGTTTCAGTAGATATCCACTGAATAAGTGTCAGCTTCAGTAGATATCTGTTGAACTTTTTTGATGAGGCTGTTTTGGCTCCAAATATGCTGTTTATATGTATCCACACAGAAATGTATTCTGGTAGATGCTTTGTTTTCTCCCGATTGAGTCCTAAATACTTTGATTTGATCCCAATAGATGAGGATCTTCCCAAGTACTATATTAAGTAGATATCACTCAGTTTCAGTAGATATCCACTGAATAAGTGCCAGCTTCAGTAGATATCTACTAAACAATTTCGAAGAGGCTGTTTTGGCACCAAATATGTTGTTTATGCGTATCCACATAGAAATGTATTCTGCTAAATGCTTTGTTTTCTCCAATTGAGTCTCAAATGCTTTGATTTGATCCCAATACATGAGGATCTTCCCAAGTACTATAATCAAAAGATATCACTCAGTTTCAGTAGATATCCACTGAATAAGTGTCAGCTTCAGTAGATATCTGTTGAACTTTTTTGATGAGGCTGTTTTGGCACCAAATATGCTGTTTATATGTATCCACACAGAAATGTATTCAGGTAAATGCTTCGTTTTCTCCCAATTGAGTCCCAAATGCTTTGATTTGATCCCAATACATGAGGATCTTCCCAAGTACTATATTCAGTAGATATCACTCAGTTTCAGTAGATATGCACTGAATATGTGTCAGCTTCAGTAGATATCTACTGAAGCTGTTTCAAACAGGCTGTTTTGGCACCAAATTTGCTATTTATGTGTATCCACATAGAAATGTATTCCGCTAAATGCTTTATTTTCTCCAATTGAATCTCAAATGCTTTGATTTGATCCCAATACCTGAGGATCTTCCCAACTAATATACGACATTTTGAGTATATTTCAGTAGATATCACTCAGGTTCAGTAGACATCCACCGAATATGTGTCAGTTTCAGTAGATATCTACTGAACTATTTCGAACAGGCTGTTTTGGCACCAAATATGCTGTTTATGTGTATCCACATAGAAATGTACTCTGGTAAATGCTTTCCGTTCTCCCAATTGAGTCTCAAATACTTTGATTTGATCCCAATACATGAGGATCTTCCCAGGTACTATATTCAGTAGATATCCACTACAAAAGTGTCAGCTTCAGTAGATATCTACGGAACTGTTTTGATGAGGCTGTTTTGGCACCAAATATGTTGTTTACGTGTATCCACAAAGAAATGTATTCTGGTAAATGCTTTGTTTTCTCCCAATTGAGTCCTAAATACTTTGATTTGATCCCAATACATGAGGATCTTCCCAAGTACTATATTAAGTAGATATCACTCAGTTTCAGTAGATATCCACTGAATAAGTGCCAGCTTCAGTAGATATCTGCTAAACAATTTCGAAGAGGCTGTTTTGGCACCAAATATGTTGTTTATGCGTATCCACATGGAAATGTATTCTGCTAAATGCTTTGTTTTCTCCAATTGAGTCTCAAATGCTTTGATTTGATCCCAATACATGAGGATCTTCCCAAATACCATAATCAAAAGATATCACTCAGTTTCAGTAGATATCCACTGAATAAGTGTCAGCTTCAGTAGATATCTTCTGAACTATTTTGATGAGGCTGTTTTGGCACCAAATATGCTGTTTATATGTATCCACACAGAAATGTATTCTGGTAAATGCTTTGTTTTCTCCCAATTGAGTCCCAAATGCTTTGATTTGATCCCAATACATGAGGATCTTCCCAAGTACTATATTCAGTAGATATCACTCAGTTTCCGTAGATATGCACTGAATATGTGTCAGCTTTAGTAGATATCTACTGAACTGTTTTAAACAGGCTGTTTTGGCACCAAATATGCTATTTATGTGTATCCACATAGAAATGTATTCCGCTAAATGCTTTATTTTCTCCAATTGAATCTCAAATGCTTTGATTTGATCCGAATACCTGAGGATCTTCCCAAGTAATATACGTCATTTTGTGTATATTTCAGTAGATATCACTCAGGTTCAGTAGACATCCACCGAATATGTGTCAGTTCCAGTAGATATCTACTGAACTGTTTCGAATAGGCTCTTTTGGAACCAAATATGTTGTTTATGTGTATCCACATAGAAATGTATTCAGGTAAATGCTTTGTGTTCTCCCAATTGAGTCTCAAATGCTTTAATTTGATCCTAACACATGAGGATCTTCCCAAGTACTATATTCAGTAGATATCACTTAGTTTGAGTAGATATCCACTGAAGAAGTGTCAGCTTCAGTAGATATCTACTGAACTGTTTTGATGAGGCTGTTTTGGCACCAAGTATGCTGTTTATGTGTATCCACATAGAAATGTATTCTTGTAAATGCTTTGTTTTCTCCCAATTGAGTCTCAAATGCTTTGATTTGATCCCAATACATGAGGATCTTCCCAAGTACTATATTCAGTAGATATCACTCAGTTTCAGAAGATATCCACTGAATACGTGTCAGCTTCAGTAGATATCTACTGAACTATTTTGATGAGGCTGTTTTGGCACCAAATATGCTGTTATTGTGTATCGACATAGAAATATATTATGGTAAATGCTTTGTTTTCTCCCAATTGTGTCTCAAATGCTTTGATTTGATCCCAATACATGAGGATGTTCACAAGTACTATATTCAGTAGATATCACTCAGTTTCAGTAGATATCCACTGAATAAGTGCCAGCTTCAGTAGATATCTACTAAACTATTTTGATGAGGATGTTTTGGCACCAAATATGCTGTTTAGGTGTATTCACATAGAAATATATTTTGGTAAAAGCTTTGTTTTCTCCCAATTGAGTCTCAAATGCTTTGATTTGATCCCAATACAAGAGGATCTTCCCAAGTACTATATATTTAGTACATATCACTCAGTTTCAGTTGATATCCACTGAATAAGTGACAGCTTCAGTAAATATCTACTGAAATGTTTCAAACAGGCTGTTTTGGCACCAAATATGCTGTTTATGTGTATCCACATAGAATTGTATTCTGCTAATTGCTTTGTTTTCTCCAATTGAGTCTCAAATGCTTTGGTTTGATCCCAATACCTGAGGAACTTCCCAAGTAGTATACGTCATTTTGAGTATATTTCAGTAGATATCACTCAGTTTCAGTAGACATCCACTGAATATGTGTCAGTTTCAGTAGATATCTACTGAACTGTTTCAAACAGGCTGTTTTGGCACCAAATATGCTGTTTATGTGTATCCCATAGAAATGTACTCTCGTAAATGCTTTCTGTTCTCCCAATTGAGTCTCAAATGCTTTGATTTGATCCCAATACATGAGGATCTTCCCAGGTACTATATTCAGTAGATATCACTCAGTTTCAATAGATATCCACTACAAAAGTGTCAGCTTCAGTAGATATCTACTGAACTGTTTTGATGCGGCTGTTTTGGCACCAAGTATGCTGTTTACGTGTATCCACATAGAAATGTATTCTGGTAAATGCTTTGTTTTCTCCCATTTGAGTCTCAAATACTTTGATTTGATCCCAATACCTCAGGAACTTCCCAAGTAGTATACGTCATGTTGAGTATATTTCAGTAGATATCACTCAGTTTCAGTAGACATCCACTGAATATGTGTCAGCTTCAGTAGATATCTACAGAACTGTTTCAAACAGGCTGTTTTGGCACCAAATTTGCTATTTATGTGTATCCACATAGAAATGTATTCCGCTAAATGCTTTATTTTCTCCAATTGAATCTCAAATGCTTTAATTTGATCCCAATACCTGAGGATCTTCCCAAGTAATATACGTCATTTTTAGTATATTTCAGTAGATATCACTCAGGTTCAGTAGACATCCACCGAATATGTGTCAGTTCCAGTAGATATCTACTGAACTGTTTCGAACAGGCTCTTTTGGCACCAAATATGCTGTTTATGTGTATCCACATAGAAATGTATTCAGGTAAATGCTTTGTGTTCTCCCAATTGAGTCTCAAATGCTTTGATTTGATCCTAATACATGAGGATCTTCCCAAGTACTATATTCAGTAGATATCACTTAGTTTGAGTAGATATCCACTGAATAAGTGTCAGCTTCAGTAGATATCTACTGAACTGTTTTGATGAGGCTGTTTTGGCACCAAGTAAGCTGTTTATGTGTATCCACATAGAAATGTATTCTGGTAAATGCTTTGTTTTCTCCCAATTGAGTCTCAAACGCTTTGATTTGATCCCAATACATGAGGATCTTCCCAAGTACTATATTCAGTAGATATCACTCAGTTTCAGTAGATATCCACTGAATATGTGTCAGCTTCAGTAGATATCTACTGAACTGTTTTGATGAGGCTATTTTGGCACCAAATATGCTGTGTATGTGTATCGACATAGAAATGTGTTATGGTAAATGCTTTGTTTTCTTCCAATTATGTCTCGAATGCTTTGATTTGATCCCAATACATGAGGATCTTCGCATGTTCTATATTCAGTAGATATCACTCAGTTTCAGTAGATATCCACTGAATAAGTGCCAGCCTCAGTAGATATCTTCTGAACTATTTTGAAGAGGCTGTTTTGGCACCAAATGTGCTGTTTATATGTATTCATATAGAAATGTATTTTGGTAAATGCTTTGTTTTCTCCCAATTGAGTCTCAAATGCTTCGATTTGATCCCAATACATGAGGATCTTCCCAAGTACTGTATTCAGTAGATACCACTCAGCTTCAGTTGATATCCACTGAATAAGTGACAGCTTCAGTAAATATCTACTGAAATGTTTCAAACAGGCTGTTTTGGCACCAAATATGCTATTTATGTGTATCCACATAGAAATGTACTCTGCTAAATGCTTTGTTTTCTCCAATTGAGTCTCAAATGCTTTGGTTTGATCCCAATGCCTAAGGATCTTTCCAAGTAGTATACGTCTTTTTGTGTATATTTCAGTAGATATCACTCAGTTTCAGTAGACATCCACTGAATATGTGTCAGTGTTAGTAGATATCTTCTGAACTGTTTCAAACAGGCTGTTTTGGCACCAAATATGCTGTTTATGTGTATCCACATAGAAATGTATTCTGGTAAATGCTTTGTGTTCTCCCAATTGAGTCTAAAATGCTTTGATTTGATCCTAACACATGAGGATCTTCCCAAGTACTATATTCAGTAGATATCACTTAGTTTGAGTAGATATCCACTGAAGAAGTGTCAGCTTCAGTAGATATCTACTGAACTGTTTTGATGAGGCTGTTTTGGCACAAAGTATGCTGTTTATGTGTATCCACATAGAAATGTATTCTTGTAAATGCTTTGTTTTCTCCCAATTGAGTCTCAAATGCTTTGATTTGATCCCAATACATGAGGATCTTCCCAAGTACTATATTCAGTAGATATCACTCAGTTTCAGAAGATATCCACTGAATACGTGTCAGCTTCAGTAGATATCTACTGAACTATTTTGATGAGGCTATTTTGGCACCAAATATGCTGTTTATGTGTATTCACATAGAAATGTATTATGCTAAATGCATTGTTTTCTCCAATTGAGTCTCAAATGCTTTGATTTGATCCCAATACATGAGGATCTTTCCAAGTACTATAATCAAAAGATATCACTCAGTTTCAGTAGATATCCACTGAATAAGTGTCAGTTTCAGTAGATATCTGTTGAACTTTTTTGATGAGGCTGTTTTGGCTCCAAATATGCTGTTTATATGTATCCACACAGAAATGTATTCTGGTAGATGCTTTGTTTTCTCCCAATTGAGTCCTAAATACTTTGATTTGATCCCAATACATGAGGATCTTCCCAAGTACTATATTTAGTAGATATCACTCAGTTTCAGTAGATATCCACTGAATAAGTGCCAGCTTCAGTAGATATCTACTAAACAATTTCGAAGAGGCTGTTTTGGCACCAAATATGTTGTTTATGCGTATGCACATAGAAATGTATTCTGCTAAAAGCTTTGTTTTCTCCAATTGAGTCTCAAATGCTTTGATTTGATCCCAATACATGAGGATCTTCCCAAGTACTATAATCAAAAGATATCACTCAGTTTCAGTAGATATCCACTGAATAAGTGTCAGCTTCAGTAGATATCTGTTGAACTTTTTTGATGAGGCTTGTTTGGCACCAAATATGCTGTTTATATGTATGCACACAGAAATGTATTCTGGTAAATGCTTTGTTTTCTCCCAATTGAGTCCCAAATGCTTTGATTTGATCCCAATATATGAGGATCTTCCCAAGTACTATAATCAAAAGATATCACTCAGTTTCAGTAGATATCCACTGAATAAGTGTCAGCTTCAGTAGATATCTGTTGAACTTTTTTAATGAGGCTGTTTTGGCACCAAATATGCTGTTTATATGTATCCACACAGAAATGTATTCTGGTAGATGCTTTGTTTTCTCCCAATTGAGTCCTAAATACTTTGATTTGATCCCAATACATGAGGATCTTCCCAAGTACTATATTTAGTAGATATCACTCAGTTTCAGTAGATATCCACTGAATAAGTGCCAGCTTCAGTAGATATCTACTAAACTATTTCGAAGAGGCTGTTTTGGCACCAAATATGTTGTTTATGCGTATCCACATAGAAATGTATTCTGCTAAATGCTTTGTTTTCTCCAATTGAGTCTCAAATGCTTTGATTTGATCCCAATACATGAGGATCTTCCCAAGTACTATAATCAAAAGATATCACTCAGTTTCAGTAGATATCCACTGAATAAGTGTCAGCTTCAGTAGATATCTGTTGAACTTTTTTGATGAGGCTGTTTTGGCACCAAATATGCTGTTTATATGTATCCACACAGAAATGTATTCAGGTAAATGCTTCGTTTTCTCCCAATTGAGTCCCAAATGCTTTGATTTGATCCCAATACATGAGGATCTTCCCAAGTACTATATTCAGTAGATATCACTCAGTTTCAGTAGATATGCACTGAATATGTGTCAGCTTCAGTAGATATCTACTGAACTGTTTCAAACAGGCTGTTTTGGCACCAAATATGCTATTTATGTGTATCCACATAGAAATGTATTCCACTATAAGCTTTATTTTATCCAATTGAATCTCAAATGCTTTGATTTGATCCCAATACCTGAGGATCTTCCCAAGTAATATACGTCATTTTGAGTATATTTCAGAAGATATCACTCAGGTTCAGTAGACATCCACCGAATATGTGTCAGTTCCAGTTGATATCTACTGAACTGTTTCGAACAGGGTCTTTTGGCACCTAATATGCTGTTTATGTGTATCCACATAGAAATGTATTCTGGTAAATGCTTTGTGTTCTCACAATTGAGTCTCAAATGCTTTGATTTGATCCGAATACATGAGGATCTTCCCAAGTACTATATTCAGTAGATATCACTTAGTTTAAGTAGATATCCGCTGAATAAGTGTCAGCTTCAGTAGATATCTACTGAATTGTTTTGATGAGGCTGTTTTGGCACCAAGTATGCTGTTTATGTGTATCTACATAGAAATATATTCTGGTAAATGCTTTGTTTTCTCCCAATTGAGTCTCAAATGCTTTGATTTGATCCCAATACATGAGGATCTTCCCAAGTACTATGTTCAGTAGATATCACTCAGTTTCAGAAGATATCCACTGAATATGTGTCAGCTTCAGTAGATATGTACTGAACTATTTTGATGAGGCTGTTTTGGCACCAAATATGCTGTTTTTGTGTATTCACATAGAAATGTATTCTGCTAAATGCTTTGTTTTCTCCAATTGAGTCTCAAATGCTATGATTTGATCCCAATACATGAGGATCTTCCCAAGTACTATAATCAAAAGATATCACTCAGTTTCAGTAGATATCCACTGAATAAGTGTCAGCTTCAGTAGATATCTGTTGAACTTTTTTGATGAGGCTGTTTTGGCTCCAAATATGCTGTTTATATGTATCCACACAGAAATGTATTCCGGTAGATGCTTTGTTTTCTCCCGATTGAGTCCTAAATACTTTGATTTGATCCCAATAGATGAGGATCTTCCCAAGTACTATATTTAGTAGATATCACTCAGTTTCAGTAGATATCCACTGAATAAGTGCCAGCTTCAGTAGATATCTACTAAACAATTTCGAAGAGGCTGTTTTGGCACCAAATATGTTGTTTATGCGTATGCACATAGAAATGTATTCTGCTAAAAGCTTTTTTTTCTCCCATTGAGTCTCAAATGCTTTGATTTGATCCCAATACATGAGGATCTTCCCAGGTACTATATTCAGTAGATATCACTCAGATTCAGTAGATATCCACCACAAAAGTGTCAGCTTCAGTAGATATCTACGGAACTGTTTTGATGAGGCTGTTTTGGCACAAAATATGTTGTTTACGTGTATCCACATAGAAATGTATTCTGGTAAATGCTTTGTTTTCTCCCAATTGAGTCCTAAATACTTTGATTTGATCCCAATACATGAGGATCTTCCCAAGTACTATATTAAGTAGATATCACTCAGTTTCAGTAGATATCCACTGAATAAGTGCCAGCTTCAGTAGATATCTACTAAACAATTTCGAAGAGGCTTTTTTGGCACCAAATATGTTGTTTATGCGTATCCACATAGAAATGTATTCTGCTAAATGCTTTGTTTTCTCCAATTGAGTCTCAAATGCTTTGATTTGATCCCAATACATGAGGATGTTCCCAAGTACTATAATCAAAAGATATCACTCAGTTTCAGTAGATATCCACTGAATAAGTGTCAGCTTCAGTAGATATCTTCTGAACTATTTTGAAGAGGCTGTTTTGGCACCAAATATGTTGTTTATATGTATCCACACAGAAATGGATTATGGTAAATGCTTTGTTTTCTCCCAATTGAGTCCCAAATGCTTTGATTTGATCCCAATACATGAGGGCCTTCCCAAGTACTATATTCAGTAGATATCACTCAGTTTCAGTAGATATCCACTGAATATGTGTCAGCTTCAGTAGATATCTACTGAGCTGTTTCAAACAGGCTGTTTTGGCACCAAATTTGCTATTTATGTGTATCCACATAGAAATGTATTCCGCTAAATGCTTTATTTTCTCCAATTGAATCTCAAATGCTTTGATTTGATCCCAATACCTGAGGATCTTCCCAACTAATATACGACATTTTGAGTATATTTCAGTAGATATCACTCAGGTTCAGTAGACATCCACCGAATATGTGTCAGTTTCAGTAGATATCTACTGAACTATTTCAAACAGGCTGTTTTGGCACCAAATATGCTGTTTATGTGTATCCACATAGAAATGTACTCTGGTAAATGCTTTCCGTTCTCCCAATTGAGTCTCAAATACTTTGATTTGATCCCAATACATGAGGATCTTCCCAGGTACTATATTCAGTAGATATCCACTACAAAAGTGTCAGCTTCAGTAGATATCTACGGAACTGTTTTGATGAGGCTGTTTTGGCACCAAATATGTTGTTTACGTGTATCCACAAAGAAATGTATTCTGGTAAATGCTTTGTTTTCTCCCAATTGAGTCCTAAATACTTTGATTTGATCCCAATACATGAGGATCTTCCCAAGTACTATATTAAGTAGATATCACTCAGTTTCAGTAGATATCCACTGAATAAGTGCCAGCTTCAGTAGATATCTGCTAAACAATTTCGAAGAGGCTGTTTTGGCACCAAATATGTTGTTTATGCGTATCCACATGGAAATGTATTCTGCTAAATGCTTTGTTTTCTCCAATTGAGTCTCAAATGCTTTGATTTGATCCCAATACATGAGGATCTTCCCA
Source organism: Eucommia ulmoides (assembly GCA_016647705.1). Taxonomy (NCBI): domain Eukaryota; kingdom Viridiplantae; phylum Streptophyta; class Magnoliopsida; order Garryales; family Eucommiaceae; genus Eucommia; species Eucommia ulmoides. Next base: position 36,246,145 of record CM028334.1, on the reverse strand, counting down.
AATACCATAATCAAAAGATATCACTCAGTTTCAGTAGATATCCACTGAATAAGTGTCAGCTTCAGTAGATATCTTCTGAACTATTTTGATGAGGCTGTTTTGGCACCAAATATGCTGTTTATATGTATCCACACAGAAATGTATTCTGGTAAATGCTTTGTTTTCTCCCAATTGAGTCCCAAATGCTTTGATTTGATCCCAATACATGAGGATCTTCCCAAGTACTATATTCAGTAGATATCACTCAGTTTCCGTAGATATGCACTGAATATGTGTCAGCTTTAGTAGATATCTACTGAACTGTTTTAAACAGGCTGTTTTGGCACCAAATATGCTATTTATGTGTATCCACATAGAAATGTATTCCGCTAAATGCTTTATTTTCTCCAATTGAATCTCAAATGCTTTGATTTGATCCGAATACCTGAGGATCTTCCCAAGTAATATACGTCATTTTGTGTATATTTCAGTAGATATCACTCAGGTTCAGTAGACATCCACCGAATATGTGTCAGTTCCAGTAGATATCTACTGAACTGTTTCGAATAGGCTCTTTTGGAACCAAATATGTTGTTTATGTGTATCCACATAGAAATGTATTCAGGTAAATGCTTTGTGTTCTCCCAATTGAGTCTCAAATGCTTTAATTTGATCCTAACACATGAGGATCTTCCCAAGTACTATATTCAGTAGATATCACTTAGTTTGAGTAGATATCCACTGAAGAAGTGTCAGCTTCAGTAGATATCTACTGAACTGTTTTGATGAGGCTGTTTTGGCACCAAGTATGCTGTTTATGTGTATCCACATAGAAATGTATTCTTGTAAATGCTTTGTTTTCTCCCAATTGAGTCTCAAATGCTTTGATTTGATCCCAATACATGAGGATCTTCCCAAGTACTATATTCAGTAGATATCACTCAGTTTCAGAAGATATCCACTGAATATGTGTCAGCTTCAGTAGATATGTACTGAACTATTTTGATGAGGCTGTTTTGGCACCAAATATGCTGTTTTGTGTATTCACATAGAAATGTATTCTGCTAAATGCTTTGTTTTCTCCAATTGAGTCTCAAATGCTATGATTTGATCCCAATACATGAGGATCTTCCCAAGTACTATAATCAAAGATATCACTCAGTTTCAGTAGATATCCACTGAATAAGTGTCAGCTTCAGTAGATATCTGTTGAACTTTTTTGATGAGGCTGTTTTGGCTCCAAATATGCTGTTTATATGTATCCACACAGAAATGTATTCCGGTAGATGCTTTGTTTTCTCCCGATTGAGTCCTAAATACTTTGATTTGATCCCAATAGATGAGGATCTTCCCAAGTACTATATTTAGTAGATATCACTCAGTTTCAGTAGATATCCACTGAATAAGTGCCAGCTTCAGTAGATATCTACTAAACAATTTCGAAGAGGCTGTTTTGGCACCAAATATGCTGTTTATGTGTATCCACATAGAATTGTATTCTGCTAATTGCTTTGTTTTCTCCAATTGAGTCTCAAATGCTTTGGTTTGATCCCAATACCTGAGGAACTTCCCAAGTAGTATACGTCATTTTGAGTATATTTCAGTAGATATCACTCAGTTTCAGTAGACATCCACTGAATATGTGTCAGTTTCAGTAGATATCTACTGAACTGTTTCAAACAGGCTGTTTTGGCACCAAATATGCTGTTTATGTGTATCCCATAGAAATGTACTCTCGTAAATGCTTTCTGTTCTCCCAATTGAGTCTCAAATGCTTTGATTTGATCCCAATACATGAGGATCTTCCCAGGTACTATATTCAGTAGATATCACTCAGTTTCAATAGATATCCACTACAAAAGTGTCAGCTTCAGTAGATATCTACTGAACTGTTTTGATGCGGCTGTTTTGGCACCAAGTATGCTGTTTACGTGTATCCACATAGAAATGTATTCTGGTAAATGCTTTGTTTTCTCCCATTTGAGTCTCAAATACTTTGATTTGATCCCAATACCTCAGGAACTTCCCAAGTAGTATACGTCATGTTGAGTATATTTCAGTAGATATCACTCAGTTTCAGTAGACATCCACTGAATATGTGTCAGCTTCAGTAGATATCTACAGAACTGTTTCAAACAGGCTGTTTTGGCACCAAATTTGCTATTTATGTGTATCCACATAGAAATGTATTCCGCTAAATGCTTTATTTTCTCCAATTGAATCTCAAATGCTTTAATTTGATCCCAATACCTGAGGATCTTCCCAAGTAATATACGTCATTTTTAGTATATTTCAGTAGATATCACTCAGGTTCAGTAGACATCCACCGAATATGTGTCAGTTCCAGTAGATATCTACTGAACTGTTTCGAACAGGCTCTTTTGGCACCAAATATGCTGTTTATGTGTATCCACATAGAAATGTATTCAGGTAAATGCTTTGTGTTCTCCCAATTGAGTCTCAAATGCTTTGATTTGATCCTAATACATGAGGATCTTCCCAAGTACTATATTCAGTAGATATCACTTAGTTTGAGTAGATATCCACTGAATAAGTGTCAGCTTCAGTAGATATCTACTGAACTGTTTTGATGAGGCTGTTTTGGCACCAAGTAAGCTGTTTATGTGTATCCACATAGAAATGTATTCTGGTAAATGCTTTGTTTTCTCCCAATTGAGTCTCAAACGCTTTGATTTGATCCCAATACATGAGGATCTTCCCAAGTACTATATTCAGTAGATATCACTCAGTTTCAGTAGATATCCACTGAATATGTGTCAGCTTCAGTAGATATCTACTGAACTGTTTTGATGAGGCTATTTTGGCACCAAATATGCTGTGTATGTGTATCGACATACAAATGTGTTATGGTAAATGCTTTGTTTTCTTCCAATTATGTCTCGAATGCTTTGATTTGATCCCAATACATGAGGATCTTCGCATGTTCTATATTCAGTAGATATCACTCAGTTTCAGTAGATATCCACTGAATAAGTGCCAGCCTCAGTAGATATCTTCTGAACTATTTTGAAGAGGCTGTTTTGGCACCAAATGTGCTGTTTATATGTATTCATATAGAAATGTATTTTGGTAAATGCTTTGTTTTCTCCCAATTGAGTCTCAAATGCTTCGATTTGATCCCAATACATGAGGATCTTCCCAAGTACTGTATTCAGTAGATACCACTCAGCTTCAGTTGATATCCACTGAATAAGTGACAGCTTCAGTAAATATCTACTGAAATGTTTCAAACAGGCTGTTTTGGCACCAAATATGCTATTTATGTGTATCCACATAGAAATGTATTCTGCTAAATGCTTTGTTTTCTCCAATTGAGTCTCAAATGCTTTGGTTTGATCCCAATGCCTAAGGATCTTTCCAAGTAGTATACGTCTTTTTGTGTATATTTCAGTAGATATCACTCAGTTTCAGTAGACATCCACTGAATATGTGTCAGTGTTAGTAGATATCTTCTGAACTGTTTCAAACAGGCTGTTTTGGCACCAAATATGCTGTTTATGTGTATCCACATAGAAATGTATTCTGGTAAATGCTTTGTGTTCCCCCAATTGAGTCTCAAATACTTTGATTTGATCCCAATACATGAGGATCTGCCCAAGTACTATATGCAGTAGATATCACTTAGTTTCAGTTGATATCCACTGAATAAGTGTCAGCTTCAGTAGATATGTACTGAACTGTTTTGATGAGGCTGTTTTGGCACCAAATATGCTGTTTATGTGTATCCACAAAGAAATGTATTCTGGTAAATGCTTTGTTTTCTCCCAATTGAGTCTCAAATGCTTTGATTTCATCCCAATACATGAGGATCTTCCCAAGTACTATATTCAGTAGATATCTACTAAACTATTTCGAAGAGGCTGTTTTGGCACCAAATATGTTGTTTATGCGTATCCACATAGAAATGTATTATGCTAAATGGTTTGTTTTCTCCAATTGAGTCTCAAATGCTTTGATTTGATCCCAATACATGAAGATCTTCCCAAGTACTATAATCAAAAGATATCACTCTGTTTCAGTAGATATGCACTGAATAAGTGTTAGCTTCAGTAGATATCTGTTGAACTTTTTGGATGAGGCTGTTTTGGCACCAAATATGCTGTTTATCTGTATCCACACGGAAATGTATTCTGGTAAATGCTTTGTTTTCTCCCAATTGAGTCTCAAATGCTTTGATTTGATCCCAATACCTAAGGATCTTTCCAAGTAGTATACGTCTTTTTGTGTATATTTCAGTAGATATCACTCAGTTTCAGTAGACATCCACTGAATATGTGTCAGTGTTTGTAGATATCTACTGAACTGTTTCAAACAGGCTGTTTTGGCACCAAATATGCTTTTTATGTGTATCCACATAGAAATGTATTCTGGTAAATGCTTTGTGTTCCCCCAATTGAGTCTCAAATACTTTGATTTGATCCCAATACATGAGGATCTTCCCAAGTACTATATGCAGTAGATATCACTTAGTTTCAGTTGATATCCACTGAATAAGTTTCAGCTTCAGTAGATATCTACTGAACTGTTTTGATGAGGCTGTTTTGGCAGCAAATATGCTGTTTATGTGTATCCACATAGAAATGTATTCTGGTAAATGCTTTGTTTTCTCCCAATTGAGTATCAAATGCTTTGATTTCATCCCAATACATGAGGATCTTCCCAAGTACTATATTCAGTAGATATCACTCAGTTTCAGCAGATATCCCCTGAATAAGTGCCAACTTCAGTAGATATCTACTAAACTATTTCGAAGAGGCTGTTTTGGCACCAAATATGTTGTTTATGCATATCCACATAGAAATGTATTCTGCTAAATGGTTTGTTTTCTCCAATTGAGTTTCAAATGCTTTGATTTGATCCCAATACATGAGGATCTTCCCAAGTACTATAATCAAAAGATATCACTCAGTTTCAGTATATCCACTGAATAAGTGTCAGCTTCAGTAGATATCTGTTGAACTTTTTTGATGAGCCTGTTTTGGCACCGAATATGTTGTTTATCTGTATCCACACAGAAATGTATTCTGGTAAATGCTTTGTTTTCTCCCAATTGAGTCTCAAATGCTTTGATTTGATCCCCATACATGAGGATCTTCCCAAGTACTATATATTCAGTAGATATCACTCAGTTTCAGTTGATATCCACTGTATAAGTGACAGCTTCAGTAAATATCTACTGAAATGTTTCAAACAGGCTTTTTTGGCACCAAATATGCTATTTATGTGTATCCACAAACAAATGTATTCTGCTAAATACTTTGTTTTCTCCAATTGAGTCTCAAATGCTTTGGTTTGATCCCAATACCTGAGGAACCTCCCAAGTAGTATACGTCATTCTGAGTATATTTCAGTAGATATCACTCAGTTTCAGTAGACATCCACTGAATATGTGTCAGTTTCAGTAGATATCTACTGAACTGTTTCAAACAGGCAGTTTTGGCACCAAATATGCTGTTTATGTGTATCCACATGGAAATGTATTCTGGTAAATGCTTTGTTTTCTCCCAATTGAGTGTCAAATACTTTGATTTGATCCCAATACATGAAGATCTTCCCAAGTACTATATTAAGTAGATATCACTCAGTTTCAGTAGATATCCACTGAATAAGTGCCTGCTTCAGTAGATATCTACTAAACTATTTCAAAGAGGCTGTTTTGGCACCAAATATGTTGTTTATGCGTATCCACATAGAAACGTATTATGCTAAATGCTTTGTTTTCTCCAATTGAGTCTCAAATGCTTTGATTCGATCCCAATTCATGAGGATCTTCCCAAGTACTATAATCAAAAGATATCACTCAGTTTCAGTAGATATCCACTGAATAAGTGTCAGCTTCAATAGATATCTGTTGAACTTTTTTGATGAGGCTGTTTTTGCACCAAATATGTTGTTTATATGTATCCACACAGAAATGTATTCTGGTAAATGCTTTGTTTTCTCCCAATTGAATCCCAAATGCTTTTATTTGATCCCAGTACATGAGGATCTTCCCAAGTACTATATTCAGTAGATATCACTCAGTTTCAGTAGATATCCACTGAATATGTGTCAGCTTCAGTAGATATCTACTGAACTGTTTCAAACAGGCTGTTTTGGCACCAAATATGCTATTTATGCGTATCCACATAGAAATGTATTCCGCTAAATGCTTTATTTTCTCCAATTGAATCTCAAATGCTTTAATTTGATCCCAATACCTGAGGATCTTCCCAAGTAATATACGTCATTTTTAGTATATTTCAGTAGATATCACTCAGGTTCAGTAGACATCCACCGAATATGTGTCAGTTCCAGTAGATATCTACTGAACTGTTTCGAACAGGCTCTTTTGGCACCAAATATGCTGTTTATGTGTATCCACATAGAAATGTATTCAGGTAAATGCTTTGTGTTCTCCCAATTGAGTCTCAAATGCTTTGATTTGATCCTAATACATGAGGATCTTCCCAAGTACTATATTCAGTAGATATCACTTAGTTTGAGTAGATATCCACTGAATAAGTGTCAGCTTCAGTAGATATCTACTGAACTGTTTTGATGAGGCTGTTTTGGCACCAAGTAAGCTGTTTATGTGTATCCACATAGAAATGTATTCTGGTAAATGCTTTGTTTTCTCCCAATTGAGTCTCAAACGCTTTGATTTGATCCCAATACATGAGGATCTTCCCAAGTACTATATTCAGTAGATATCACTCAGTTTCAGTAGATATCCACTGAATATGTGTCAGCTTCAGTAGATATCTACTGAACTGTTTTGATGAGGCTATTTTGGCACCAAATATGCTGTGTATGTGTATCGACATACAAATGTGTTATGGTAAATGCTTTGTTTTCTTCCAATTATGTCTCGAATGCTTTGATTTGATCCCAATACATGAGGATCTTCGCATGTTCTATATTCAGTAGATATCACTCAGTTTCAGTAGATATCCACTGAATAAGTGCCAGCCTCAGTAGATATCTTCTGAACTATTTTGAAGAGGCTGTTTTGGCACCAAATGTGCTGTTTATATGTATTCATATAGAAATGTATTTTGGTAAATGCTTTGTTTTCTCCCAATTGAGTCTCAAATGCTTCGATTTGATCCCAATACATGAGGATCTTCCCAAGTACTGTATTCAGTAGATACCACTCAGCTTCAGTTGATATCCACTGAATAAGTGACAGCTTCAGTAAATATCTACTGAAATGTTTCAAACAGGCTGTTTTGGCACCAAATATGCTATTTATGTGTATCCACATAGAAATGTATTCTGCTAAATGCTTTGTTTTCTCCAATTGAGTCTCAAATGCTTTGGTTTGATCCCAATGCCTAAGGATCTTTCCAAGTAGTATACGTCTTTTTGTGTATATTTCAGTAGATATCACTCAGTTTCAGTAGACATCCACTGAATATGTGTCAGTGTTAGTAGATATCTTCTGAACTGTTTCAAACAGGCTGTTTTGGCACCAAATATGCTGTTTATGTGTATCCACATAGAAATGTATTCTGGTAAATGCTTTGTGTTCCCCCAATTGAGTCTCAAATACTTTGATTTGATCCCAATACATGAGGATCTGCCCAAGTACTATATGCAGTAGATATCACTTAGTTTCAGTTGATATCCACTGAATAAGTGTCAGCTTCAGTAGATATGTACTGAACTGTTTTGATGAGGCTGTTTTGGCACCAAATATGCTGTTTATGTGTATCCACAAAGAAATGTATTCTGGTAAATGCTTTGTTTTCTCCCAATTGAGTCTCAAATGCTTTGATTTCATCCCAATACATGAGGATCTTCCCAAGTACTATATTCAGTAGATATCTACTAAACTATTTCGAAGAGGCTGTTTTGGCACCAAATATGTTGTTTATGCGTATCCACATAGAAATGTATTATGCTAAATGGTTTGTTTTCTCCAATTGAGTCTCAAATGCTTTGATTTGATCCCAATACATGAAGATCTTCCCAAGTACTATAATCAAAAGATATCACTCTGTTTCAGTAGATATGCACTGAATAAGTGTTAGCTTCAGTAGATATCTGTTGAACTTTTTGGATGAGGCTGTTTTGGCACCAAATATGCTGTTTATCTGTATCCACACGGAAATGTATTCTGGTAAATGCTTTGTTTTCTCCCAATTGAGTCTCAAATGCTTTGATTTGATCCCAATACCTAAGGATCTTTCCAAGTAGTATACGTCTTTTTGTGTATATTTCAGTAGATATCACTCAGTTTCAGTAGACATCCACTGAATATGTGTCAGTGTTTGTAGATATCTACTGAACTGTTTCAAACAGGCTGTTTTGGCACCAAATATGCTTTTTATGTGTATCCACATAGAAATGTATTCTGGTAAATGCTTTGTGTTCCCCCAATTGAGTCTCAAATACTTTGATTTGATCCCAATACATGAGGATCTTCCCAAGTACTATATGCAGTAGATATCACTTAGTTTCAGTTGATATCCACTGAATAAGTTTCAGCTTCAGTAGATATCTACTGAACTGTTTTGATGAGGCTGTTTTGGCAGCAAATATGCTGTTTATGTGTATCCACATAGAAATGTATTCTGGTAAATGCTTTGTTTTCTCCCAATTGAGTATCAAATGCTTTGATTTCATCCCAATACATGAGGATCTTCCCAAGTACTATATTCAGTAGATATCACTCAGTTTCAGCAGATATCCCCTGAATAAGTGCCAACTTCAGTAGATATCTACTAAACTATTTCGAAGAGGCTGTTTTGGCACCAAATATGTTGTTTATGCATATCCACATAGAAATGTATTCTGCTAAATGGTTTGTTTTCTCCAATTGAGTTTCAAATGCTTTGATTTGATCCCAATACATGAGGATCTTCCCAAGTACTATAATCAAAAGATATCACTCAGTTTCAGTATATCCACTGAATAAGTGTCAGCTTCAGTAGATATCTGTTGAACTTTTTTGATGAGCCTGTTTTGGCACCGAATATGTTGTTTATCTGTATCCACACAGAAATGTATTCTGGTAAATGCTTTGTTTTCTCCCAATTGAGTCTCAAATGCTTTGATTTGATCCCCATACATGAGGATCTTCCCAAGTACTATATATTCAGTAGATATCACTCAGTTTCAGTTGATATCCACTGTATAAGTGACAGCTTCAGTAAATATCTACTGAAATGTTTCAAACAGGCTTTTTTGGCACCAAATATGCTATTTATGTGTATCCACAAACAAATGTATTCTGCTAAATACTTTGTTTTCTCCAATTGAGTCTCAAATGCTTTGGTTTGATCCCAATACCTGAGGAACCTCCCAAGTAGTATACGTCATTCTGAGTATATTTCAGTAGATATCACTCAGTTTCAGTAGACATCCACTGAATATGTGTCAGTTTCAGTAGATATCTACTGAACTGTTTCAAACAGGCAGTTTTGGCACCAAATATGCTGTTTATGTGTATCCACATGGAAATGTATTCTGGTAAATGCTTTGTTTTCTCCCAATTGAGTGTCAAATACTTTGATTTGATCCCAATACATGAAGATCTTCCCAAGTACTATATTAAGTAGATATCACTCAGTTTCAGTAGATATCCACTGAATAAGTGCCTGCTTCAGTAGATATCTACTAAACTATTTCAAAGAGGCTGTTTTGGCACCAAATATGTTGTTTATGCGTATCCACATAGAAACGTATTATGCTAAATGCTTTGTTTTCTCCAATTGAGTCTCAAATGCTTTGATTCGATCCCAATTCATGAGGATCTTCCCAAGTACTATAATCAAAAGATATCACTCAGTTTCAGTAGATATCCACTGAATAAGTGTCAGCTTCAATAGATATCTGTTGAACTTTTTTGATGAGGCTGTTTTTGCACCAAATATGTTGTTTATATGTATCCACACAGAAATGTATTCTGGTAAATGCTTTGTTTTCTCCCAATTGAATCCCAAATGCTTTTATTTGATCCCAGTACATGAGGATCTTCCCAAGTACTATATTCAGTAGATATCACTCAGTTTCAGTAGATATCCACTGAATATGTGTCAGCTTCAGTAGATATCTACTGAACTGTTTCAAACAGGCTGTTTTGGCACCAAATATGCTATTTATGCGTATCCACATAGAAATGTATTCCGCTAAATGCTTTATTTTCTCCAATTGAATCTCAAATGCTTTAATTTGATCCCAATACCTGAGGATCTTCCCAAGTAATATACGTCATTTTTAGTATATTTCAGTAGATATCACTCAGGTTCAGTAGACATCCACCGAATATGTGTCAGTTCCAGTAGATATCTACTGAACTGTTTCGAACAGGCTCTTTTGGCACCAAATATGCTGTTTATGTGTATCCACATAGAAATGTATTCAGGTAAATGCTTTGTGTTCTCCCAATTGAGTCTCAAATGCTTTGATTTGATCCTAATACATGAGGATCTTCCCAAGTACTATATTCAGTAGATATCACTTAGTTTGAGTAGATATCCACTGAATAAGTGTCAGCTTCAGTAGATATCTACTGAACTGTTTTGATGAGGCTGTTTTGGCACCAAGTAAGCTGTTTATGTGTATCCACATAGAAATGTATTCTGGTAAATGCTTTGTTTTCTCCCAATTGAGTCTCAAACGCTTTGATTTGATCCCAATACATGAGGATCTTCCCAAGTACTATATTCAGTAGATATCACTCAGTTTCAGTAGATATCCACTGAATATGTGTCAGCTTCAGTAGATATCTACTGAACTGTTTTGATGAGGCTATTTTGGCACCAAATATGCTGTGTATGTGTATCGACATACAAATGTGTTATGGTAAATGCTTTGTTTTCTTCCAATTATGTCTCGAATGCTTTGATTTGATCCCAATACATGAGGATCTTCGCATGTTCTATATTCAGTAGATATCACTCAGTTTCAGTAGATATCCACTGAATAAGTGCCAGCCTCAGTAGATATCTTCTGAACTATTTTGAAGAGGCTGTTTTGGCACCAAATGTGCTGTTTATATGTATTCATATAGAAATGTATTTTGGTAAATGCTTTGTTTTCTCCCAATTGAGTCTCAAATGCTTCGATTTGATCCCAATACATGAGGATCTTCCCAAGTACTGTATTCAGTAGATACCACTCAGCTTCAGTTGATATCCACTGAATAAGTGACAGCTTCAGTAAATATCTACTGAAATGTTTCAAACAGGCTGTTTTGGCACCAAATATGCTATTTATGTGTATCCACATAGAAATGTATTCTGCTAAATGCTTTGTTTTCTCCAATTGAGTCTCAAATGCTTTGGTTTGATCCCAATGCCTAAGGATCTTTCCAAGTAGTATACGTCTTTTTGTGTATATTTCAGTAGATATCACTCAGTTTCAGTAGACATCCACTGAATATGTGTCAGTGTTAGTAGATATCTTCTGAACTGTTTCAAACAGGCTGTTTTGGCACCAAATATGCTGTTTATGTGTATCCACATAGAAATGTATTCTGGTAAATGCTTTGTGTTCCCCCAATTGAGTCTCAAATACTTTGATTTGATCCCAATACATGAGGATCTGCCCAAGTACTATATGCAGTAGATATCACTTAGTTTCAGTTGATATCCACTGAATAAGTGTCAGCTTCAGTAGATATGTACTGAACTGTTTTGATGAGGCTGTTTTGGCACCAAATATGCTGTTTATGTGTATCCACAAAGAAATGTATTCTGGTAAATGCTTTGTTTTCTCCCAATTGAGTCTCAAATGCTTTGATTTCATCCCAATACATGAGGATCTTCCCAAGTACTATATTCAGTAGATATCTACTAAACTATTTCGAAGAGGCTGTTTTGGCACCAAATATGTTGTTTATGCGTATCCACATAGAAATGTATTATGCTAAATGGTTTGTTTTCTCCAATTGAGTCTCAAATGCTTTGATTTGATCCCAATACATGAAGATCTTCCCAAGTACTATAATCAAAAGATATCACTCTGTTTCAGTAGATATGCACTGAATAAGTGTTAGCTTCAGTAGATATCTGTTGAACTTTTTGGATGAGGCTGTTTTGGCACCAAATATGCTGTTTATCTGTATCCACACGGAAATGTATTCTGGTAAATGCTTTGTTTTCTCCCAATTGAGTCTCAAATGCTTTGATTTGATCCCAATACCTAAGGATCTTTCCAAGTAGTATACGTCTTTTTGTGTATATTTCAGTAGATATCACTCAGTTTCAGTAGACATCCACTGAATATGTGTCAGTGTTTGTAGATATCTACTGAACTGTTTCAAACAGGCTGTTTTGGCACCAAATATGCTTTTTATGTGTATCCACATAGAAATGTATTCTGGTAAATGCTTTGTGTTCCCCCAATTGAGTCTCAAATACTTTGATTTGATCCCAATACATGAGGATCTTCCCAAGTACTATATGCAGTAGATATCACTTAGTTTCAGTTGATATCCACTGAATAAGTTTCAGCTTCAGTAGATATCTACTGAACTGTTTTGATGAGGCTGTTTTGGCAGCAAATATGCTGTTTATGTGTATCCACATAGAAATGTATTCTGGTAAATGCTTTGTTTTCTCCCAATTGAGTATCAAATGCTTTGATTTCATCCCAATACATGAGGATCTTCCCAAGTACTATATTCAGTAGATATCACTCAGTTTCAGCAGATATCCCCTGAATAAGTGCCAACTTCAGTAGATATCTACTAAACTATTTCGAAGAGGCTGTTTTGGCACCAAATATGTTGTTTATGCATATCCACATAGAAATGTATTCTGCTAAATGGTTTGTTTTCTCCAATTGAGTTTCAAATGCTTTGATTTGATCCCAATACATGAGGATCTTCCCAAGTACTATAATCAAAAGATATCACTCAGTTTCAGTATATCCACTGAATAAGTGTCAGCTTCAGTAGATATCTGTTGAACTTTTTTGATGAGCCTGTTTTGGCACCGAATATGTTGTTTATCTGTATCCACACAGAAATGTATTCTGGTAAATGCTTTGTTTTCTCCCAATTGAGTCTCAAATGCTTTGATTTGATCCCCATACATGAGGATCTTCCCAAGTACTATATATTCAGTAGATATCACTCAGTTTCAGTTGATATCCACTGTATAAGTGACAGCTTCAGTAAATATCTACTGAAATGTTTCAAACAGGCTTTTTTGGCACCAAATATGCTATTTATGTGTATCCACAAACAAATGTATTCTGCTAAATACTTTGTTTTCTCCAATTGAGTCTCAAATGCTTTGGTTTGATCCCAATACCTGAGGAACCTCCCAAGTAGTATACGTCATTCTGAGTATATTTCAGTAGATATCACTCAGTTTCAGTAGACATCCACTGAATATGTGTCAGTTTCAGTAGATATCTACTGAACTGTTTCAAACAGGCAGTTTTGGCACCAAATATGCTGTTTATGTGTATCCACATGGAAATGTATTCTGGTAAATGCTTTGTTTTCTCCCAATTGAGTCTCAAATACTTTGATTTGATCCCAATACATGAAGATCTTCCCAAGTACTATATTAAGTAGATATCACTCAGTTTCAGTAGATATCCACTGAATAAGTGCCTGCTTCAGTAGATATCTACTAAACTATTTCAAAGAGGCTGTTTTGGCACCAAATATGTTGTTTATGCGTATCCACATAGAAACGTATTATGCTAAATGCTTTGTTTTCTCCAATTGAGTCTCAAATGCTTTGATTCGATCCCAATACATGAGGATCTTCCCAAGTACTATAATCAAAAGATATCACTCAGTTTCAGTAGATATCCACTGAATAAGTGTCAGCTTCAATAGATATCTGTTGAACTTTTTTGATGAGGCTGTTTTTGCACCAAATATGTTGTTTATATGTATCCACACAGAAATGTATTCTGGTAAATGCTTTGTTTTCTCCCAATTGAATCCCAAATGCTTTTATTTGATCCCAGTACATGAGGATCTTCCCAAGTACTATATTCAGTAGATATCACTCAGTTTCAGTAGATATCCACTGAATATGTGTCAGCTTCAGTAGATATCTACTGAACTGTTTCAAACAGGCTGTTTTGGCACCAAATATGCTATTTATGCGTATCCACATAGAAATGTATTCCGCTAAATGCTTTATTTTCTCCAATTGAATCTCAAATGCTTTGATTTGATCCCAATACCCGAGGATCTTCCCAAGTAATATACGTCATTTTGAGTATATTTCAGTAGATATCACTCAGGTTCAGTAGACCTCCACCGAATATGTGTCAGTTCCAGTAGATATCTACTGAACTATTTCGAACAGGCTGTTTTGGCACCAAATATGCTGTTTATGTGTATCCACATAGAAATATATTCTGGTAAATGCTTTGTGTTATCCCAATTGAGTCTCAAATGCTATGATTTGATCCTAATACATGAGGATCTTCCCAAGTACTATATTTAGTAAATATTACTTAGTTTGAGTAGATATCCACTGAATAAGTGTCAGCTTGAGTAGATATCTACTGAACTGTCTTGATGAGGCTGTTTTGGCACCAAGTATGCTGTTTATGTGTATCCACATAGAAATGTATTCTGGGAAATTCTTTGTTTTCTCCCAATTGAGTCTCAAATGCTTTGATTTGATCCCAATACATGAGGATCTTCCGAAGTACTATATTCAGTAGATATCACTCAGTTTCAGTAGATATCCACTGAATATGTGTCAGCTTCAGTAGATATCTACTGAACTATTTTGATGAGGCTATTTTGGCACCAAATATGCTGTGTATGTGTATCGACATAGAAATGTGTTATGGTAAATGCTTTGTTTTCTTCCAATTGTGTCTCGAATGCTTTGATTTGATCCCAATACATGAGGATCTTCGCATGTACTATATTCAGTATATATCACTCAGTTTCAGTAGATATCCACTGAATAAGTGCCAGGTTCAGTAGATATCTTCTAAACTATTTTGATGAGGCTGTTTTGGCACCAAATATGCTGTTTATGTGTATTCACATAGAAATCTATTTTGGTAAATGCTTTGTTTTCTCCCAATTGAGTCTCGGATGCTTTGATTTGATCCCAATACATGAGGATCTTCCCAAGTACTGTATTCAGTAGATATCACTCAGTTTCAGTTGATATCCACTGAATAAGTGACAGCTTCCGTAAATATCTACTGAAATGTTTCAAACAGGCTGTTTTGGCACCAAATATGCTATTTATGTGTATCCACATAGAAATGTATTCTGCTAAATGCTTTGTTTTCTCCAATTGAGTCTCAAATGCTTTGGTTATCCCAATACCTGAGGATCTTGCCAAGTAGTATACGTCATTTTGAGTATATTTCAGTAGATATCACTCAGTTTCTGTAGACATCCATTGAATATGTGTCAGTTTTAGTAGATATCTGCTGAACTGTTTCAAACACGCTGTTTTGGCACCAAATATGCTGTTTATGTGTATCCACATAGAAATGTATTCTGGAAAATGCTTTGTGTTCTCCCAAATGAGTCTCAAATACTTTGATTTGATCCCAATACATGAGGATCTTCCCAAGTACTATATTCAGTAGATATCACTTAGTTTCAGTTGATATCCACTGAATATGTGTCAGCTTCAGTAGATATCTACTGAACTGTTTTGATGAGGCTGTTTTGGCAGCAAATATGCTGTTTATGTGTATCCACACAGAAATGTATTCTGTTAAATGTTTTATTTTCTCCCAATTGAGTCTCAAATGCTTTGATTACATCCCAACACATGAGGATCTTCCTAAGTACTATATTCAGTAGATATCACTTAGTTTCAGTAGATATCCACGAATAAGTGTCAGCTTCAGTAGATATCTACTGAACTGTTGTGATGAGGCTGTTTTGGCACAAAATATGTTGTTTATGTGTATCCACATAGAAATGTATTCTGGTAAATGCTTTGTTTTCTCCCAATTGAGTCTCAAATAATTTGATTTGATCCCAAAACACGAGGATCTTCCCAAGTACTATATTCAGAAGATATCACTCAGTTTCAGTAGATAACCACTGAATATGTGTCAGCTTCAGTAGATATCTACTGAAATGTTTCGTACAGGCTCTTTTGGCACCAAATATGCTGTTTATGTGTATCCACAAAGAAATGTATTCTGGTAAATGCTTTGGTTTCTCCCAATTGAGTCCCAAATGCTTTGATTTGATCCCAGTACATGAGGATCTTCCTAAGTACTATATTCAGTAGATATCACTCAGTTTCACTAGATATCCACGAATAAGTGTCAGCTTCAGTAGATATCTACTGAACTGTTGTGATGAGGCTGTTTTGGCACAAAATATGTTGTTTATGTGTATCCACATAGAAATGTATTCTGGTAAATGCTTTGTTTTCTCCCAATTGAGTCTCACATAATTTGATTTGATCCCAAAACACGAGGATCTTCCCAAGTACTATATTCAGAAGATATCACTCAGTTTCAGTAGATAACCACTGAATATGTGTCAGCTTCAGTAGATATCTATTGAACTTTTTTGATGAGGCTCTTTTGGCAACAAATATGCTGTTTATGTGTATCCACATAGATATGTATTCTGGTAAATGCTTTGTTTTCTCCCAATTGAGTCCCAAATGCTTTGATTTGATCCCAGTACATGAGGATCTTCCTAAGTACTATATCCAGTAGATATCACTCAGTTTCAGTAGATATCCACTGAATATGTGTCAGCTTCAGTAGATATCTACTGAACTGTTTTGATGAGGCTGTTTTAGTAGCAAATAT
This sequence comes from Eucommia ulmoides, assembly GCA_016647705.1. NCBI lineage: Eukaryota > Viridiplantae > Streptophyta > Magnoliopsida > Garryales > Eucommiaceae > Eucommia > Eucommia ulmoides. The sequence goes on along the minus strand of CM028334.1, from coordinate 36,229,426 downwards.
GCTGTTTATGTGTATCCTCATAGAAATGTATTCCGCTAAATGCTTTATTTTCTCCAATTGAATCTCAAATGCTTTGATTTGATCCCAATACCCGAGGATCTTCCCAAGTAATATACGTCATTTTTAGTATATTTCAGTAGATATCACTCAGGTTTGAGTAGACATCCACCGAATATGTGTCAGTTCCAGTAGATATCTACTGAACTGTTTCGAACAGGCACTTTTGGCACCAAATATGCTGTTTACGTGTATCCACATAGAAATGTATTCTGGTAAATGCTTTGTGTTCTCCCAATTGAGTCTCAAATGCTTTGATTTGATCCTAATACATGAGGATCTTCCCAAGTACTATATTCAGTAGATATCACTTAGTTTGAGTAGATATCCACTGAATAAGTGTCAGCTTCAGTAGATATCTAATGAACTGTTTTGATGAGGCTGTTTTGGCACCAAGTAAGCTGTTTAGGTGTATCCACATAGAAATGTATTCTGGTAAATGCTTTATTTTCTCCCAATTGAGTCTCAAACGCTTTGATTTGATCCCAATACATGAGGATCTTCCCAAGTACTATATTCAGTAGATATCACTCAGTTTCAGTAGATATCCACTGAATATGTGTCAGCTTCAGTAGATATCTACTGAACTGTTTTGATGAGGCTATTTTGGCTTGAAATATGCTGTGTATGTGTATCGACATAGAAATGTGTTATGGTAAATGCTTTGTTTTCTTCCAATTGTGTCTCGAATGCTTTGATTTGATCCCAATACATGAGGATCTTCGCATTTTCTATATTCAGTAGATATCACTCAGTTTCAGTAGATATCCACTGAATAAGTGCCTGCTTCAGTAGATATCTTCTGAACTATGTTGATGAGGCTGTTTTGGCACCAAATGTGCTATTTATGTGTTTTCACATAGAAATGTATTTCGGTAAATGCTTTATTTTCTCCCAATTGAGTCTCAAATGCTTCGATTTGATCCCAATACAAGAGGATCGTCCCAAGTACTGTATTCAGTAGATATCACTCAGCTTCAGTTGATATCCACTGAATAAGTGACAGCTTCAGTAAATATCTACTGAAATGTTTCAAACAGGCTGTTTTGGCACCAAATATGCTATTTATGTGTATCCACATAGAAAAGTATTCTGCTAAATGCTTTGTTTTCTCCAATTGAGTCTCAAATGCTTTGGTTTGATCCCAATACCTAAGGATCTTTCCAAGTAGTATACGTCTTTTTGTGTATATTTCAGTAGATATCACTCAGTTTCAGTAGACATCCACCGAATATGTGTCAGTGTTAGTAGATATCTACTGAACTGTTTCAAACAGGCAGTTTTGGCACTAAATATGTTGTTTATGTGTATCCACATAGAAATGTATTCTGGTAAATGCTTTGTGTTCCCCCAATTGAGTCTCAAATACTTTGATTTGATCCCAATACATGAGGATCTTCCCAAGTACTATATGCAGTAGATATCACTTAGTTTCAGTTGATATCCACTGAATAAGTGTCAGCTTCAGTAGATATGTACTGAACTGTTTTGATGAGGCTGTTTTGGCACCAAATATGTTGTTTATGTGTATCCAAATAGAAATGTATTCTGGTAAATGCTTTGTTTTCTCCTAATTGAGTCTCAAGTGCTTTGATTTCATCCCAATACATGAGGATCTTCCCAAGTACTATAATCAAAAGATATCACTAAGTTTCAGTAGATATCCACTGAATAAGTGTAAGCTTCAGTAGATATCTGTTGAACTTTTTTGATGAGGTTGTTTTGGCACCAAATATGCTGTTGATCTGTATCCACACAGAAATGTATTCTGGTAAATGCTTTGTTTTCTCCCAATTGAGTTTCAAATACTTTGATTTGATCCCCGTACATGAGGATCTTCCCAAGTACTATATATTCAGTAGATATCACTCAGTTTCAGTTGATATCCACTGAATAAGTGACAGCTTCAGTAAATATCTACTGAAATGTTTCAAACAGGCTGTTTTGGAACCAAATATGCTATTTATGTGTATCCACAAAGAAATGTATTCTGCTAAATGCTTTGTTTTCTCCAATTGAGTCTCAAATGCTTTGGTTTGATCCCAATACCTGAGGAACCTCCCAAGTAGTATACGTCATTTTGAGTATATTTCAGTAGATATCACTCAGTTTCAGTAGACATCCACTGAATATGTGTCAGTTTCAGTAGATATCTACTGAACTGTTTCAACTAGGCAGTTTTGGCACCAAATATGCTGTTTATGTGTATCCACATAGAAATGTATTCTGGTAAATGCTTTGTTTTCTCGCAATTGAGTCTCAAATTCTTTGATTTGATCCCAATACATGAAGATCTTCCCAAGTACTATATTCAGTAGATATCACTCAGTTTCAGTAGATATCCACTGAATAAGTGCCTGCTTCAGTAGATATCTACTAAACTATTTCAAAGAGGCTATTTTGGCACCAAATATGTTGTTTATGCGTATCCATATAGAAATGTTTTCTGCTAAATGCTTTGTTTTCTCCAATTGAGTCTCAAATGCTTTGATTTGATCCCAATACCTGAGGATCGTCCCACGTAATATACGTCATTTTGAGTATATTTCAGTAGATATCACTCAGTTTCAGTAGACATCCATTGAATATGTGTCAGTTTCAGTAGATATCTACTGAACTGTTGCAAACAGGATGTTTTGGCACCAAATACGTTGTTTATGTGTATCCACATAGAAATGTATTCTGGTAAATGCTTTGTGTTATCCCAATTGAGTCACAAATGCTTTGATTTGATCCCAATACATGAGGATCTTCCCAGGTACTATATTCAGTAGATATCACTTAGTTTCAGTAGATATCCACTGAATAAGTGTCAGCTTCAGTAGATATCTACTGAATTGTTTTGATGAGGCTGTTTTGGCACCAAATATGCTGTTTATGTGTATCCACATAGAAATGTATTCTGCTAAATGCATTGTTTTCTCCCAATTGAGTCTCAAATGCTTTGATTTGATCCCAATACATGAGGATCTTCCCAAGTACTATATTCAGAAGATATCACTCAGTTTCAGTAGATATCCATTGAATATATGTCTGGTTCAGTAGATATCTACTGAACTATTTTGATGAGGCTGTCTTGGCACAAATATGCTGTTTATGTGTATCCACATAGAAATGTATTCTGGTAAATGCTTTGTTTTCTGCCAATTGAGTCTCAAATGCATTTATTTGATCCCAATACCTGAGGATCTTCCAAAGTAATATATTAAGTAGATATCCACTGAATAAGTGTTTGCTTCAGTAGATATCTACTGAAATGTTTCGAACAGGCTGTTTTGGCACCAAATATGCTGTTTATGCGTATCCACATAGCAATGTATTCTACTAAATGCTTTGTTTTCTCCAATTGAGTCTCAAATGCTTTGATTTGATCCCAACACATGAGGATCTTCCCAAGTACTATATTCAGTAGATATCACTCAGTTTCAGTAGATATCCACTGAATAAGTGTCAGCTTCAGTAAATATCTAATGAAATGTTTCAAACAGGCTGTTTTGGCACCAAATATGCTATTTATGTGTATTCAGATAGAAATGTATTCTGGTAAATGCTTTGTTTTCTCCAATTGTGTCTCAAATACTTTGATTTGATCCCAATACCTGAGGATCTTCCCACGTAATATACGTCATTTTGAGTACTATATTCAGTAGATATCACTCAGATTCAGTAGATATCCACTACAAAAGTGTCAGCTTCAGTAGATATCTACGGAACTATGTGTCAGCTTGGCACCAAATATGTTGTTTATGTGTATCCACATAGAAATGTATTATGGTAAATGCTTTGTTTTATCCCAATTGTGTCTCAAATGCTTTGATTTGATCCCAATACCTGAGGATCTTCCCAAGTACTATATTCAGTAGATATCACTCAGTTTCAGTAGATATCCATTGAATAAGTGTCAGCTTCAATAGATATCTGCTGAACTGTTTTGATGATGCTGTTTTTGGTACTAAATATGTTGTTTATGTGTATCCACATAGAAATGTATTCTGGTAAATGCTTTGTTTTCTCCCAATTGAGTCTCAAATGCTTTGATTTGATCCCAATACATGAGGATCTTCCCAAGTACTATATTCAGTAGATATCTAATGAATATGTGTCAGCTTCAGTAGATATCTACTGAACTATTTTGATGAGGGTGTTTTGGCACCAAATATGTTTCTTATGTGTATCCACATAGAAATGTATTCTGGTAAATGCTTTGTTTTCTCCCAATTGAGTCTAAAATACTTTGATTTGATCCCAATAAACGAGGATCGTCCCAAGTACTATATTCAGTAGATATCACTTAGTTTCAGTAGATATCCACTGAATAAGTGTCAGCTTCAGTAGATATCTGCTGAACTGTTTCAAACAGGCTGTTTTGGCACCAAATATGCTATTTATGTGTATCCACATAGAAATGTATTCCGCTAAATGCTTTATTTTCTCCAATTGAATCTCAAATGCTTTGATTTGATCCCAATATCTGAGGATCTTCCCAAGTAATATACGTCATTTTGAGTATATTTCAATAGATATCACTCAGGTTCTGTAGACATCCACCGAATATGTGTCAGTTCCAGTAGATATCTACTGAACTGTTTCGAACAGGCTGTTTTGGCACCAAATATGCTGTTTATGTGTATCCACATAGAAATATATTCTGGTAAATGCTTTGTGTTATCCCAATTGAGTCTCAAATGCTTTGATTTGATCCCAATACATGAGGATCTTCCCAAGTAGTATATTCAGTAGATATCACTCAGTTTCAGTAGATATCCACTGAATATGTGTCAGCTTCAGTAGATATCTACTGAACTGTTTTGATGAGGCTATTTTGGCACCAAATATGCTGTGTATATGTATCGACATAGAAATGTGTTATGGTAAATGCTTTGTTTTCTTCCAATTGTGTCTCGAATGCTTTGATTTGATCCCAATACATGAGGATCTTCGCATGTACTATATTCAGTAGATATCACTCAGTTTCAGTGGATATCCACTGAATAAGTGCCAGCTTCAGTAGATATCTTCTAAACTATTTTGATAAGGCTGTTTTGGCACCAAATATGCTGTTTATGTGTATTCACATAGAAATCTATTTTGGTAAATGCTTTGTTTTCTCCCAATTGAGTTTCGAATGCTTTGATTTGATCCCAATACATGAGGATCTTCCCAAGTACTGTATTTAGTAGATATCACTCAGTTTCAGTTGATATCCACTGAATAAGTGACAGCTTCCGTAAATATCTACTGAAATGTTTCAAACAGGCTGTTTTGGCACCAAATATGCTATTTATGTGTATCCACATAGAAATGTATTCTGCTAAATGCTTTGTTTTCTCCAATTGAGTCTCAAATGCTTTGGTTTGATCCCAATACCTAAGGAACCTCCCAAGTAGTATATGTCATTTTGAGTATATTTCAGTAGATATCACTCAGTTTTAGTAGACATCCACTGAATATGTGTCAGTTTTAGTAGATATCTGCTGAACTGTTTCAAACAGGCTGTTTTGGCACCAAATATGTTGTTTATGTGTATCCACATAGAAATGTATTCTAGAAAATGCTTTGTGTTCTCCCAATTGAGTCTCAAATGCTTTGATTTGATCCCAATACATGAGGATCTTTCCAAGTACTATATTCAGTAGATATCACTTAGTTTCAGTTGATATCCACTGAATAAGTTTCAGCTTCAGTAGATATCTACTGAACTGTTTTGATGAGGCTGTTTTGGCAGCAAATATGCTGTTCATCCACATAGAAATGTATTCTGGTAAATGCTTTGTTTTCTCCCAATTGAGTCTCAAATGCTTTGATTTCATCCCAACACATGAGGATCTTCCCAAGTACTATATTAAGTAGATATCACTCAGTGTCAGTAGATATCCACTGAATATGTGTCAGCTTCAGTAGATATCTCCTGAACTATTTTGATGAGGCTGTTTTGGCTCCAAATATGCTGTGTATGTGTATCGACATAGAAATGGATTATGGTAAATGCTTTGTTTTCTCCCAATTGTGTCTCAAATGCTTTGATTTGATCCCAATACATGAGGATCTTCACAAGTACTATATTCAGTAGATATCACTCAGTTTCAGTAGATATCTACTGAATAAGTGCCAGCTTCAGTAGATATCTGCTGAACTATTTTGATGAGGCTGTTTTGGCACCAAATATGCTGTTTATGTGTATTCACATAGAAATATATTTTGGTAAATGATTTGTTTTCTCCCAATTGAGTCTTAAATGCTTTGATTTGATCCCAATACATGAGGATCTTCCCAGGTACTATATATTCAGTAGATATCACTCAGTTTCAGTTGATATCCACTGAATAAGTGACAGCTTCAGTAAATATCTACTGAAATGTTTCAAACAGGCTGTTTTGGCACCAAATATGCTATTTTTGTGTATCCACATAGAAATGTATTCTGCTAAATGCTTTGTTTTCTCCAATTGAGTCTCAAATGCTTTGGTTTGATCCCAATACCTGAGGAACCTCCCAAGTAGTATATGTCATTTTGAGTATATTTCAGTAGATATCACTCAGTTTTAGGAGACATCCACTGAATATGTGTTAGTTTTAGTAGATATCTGCTGAACTGTTTCAAACAGGCTGTTTTGGCACCAAATATGTTGTTTATGTGTATCCACATAGAAATGTATTCTGGAAAATGCTTTGTGTTCTCCCAATTGAGTCTCAAATGCTTTGATTTGATCCCAATACATGAGGATCTTTCCAAGTACTATATTCAGTAGATATCACTTAGTTTCAGTTGATATCCACTGAATAAGTTTCAGCTTCAGTAGATGTCTACCGAACTGTTTTGATGAGGCTGTTTTGGGATCCCAATACATGAGGATCTTCCCAAGTACTATATTCAGTAGATATCGCTTAGTTTCAGTAGATATCCAATGAATAAGTGTCAGCTTCAGTAGATATCTACTGAAATGTTTCAAACAGGCTGTTTTGGGATCAAGTATGTTGTTTACGTGTATCCACATAGAAATGTATTATGCTAAATGCTTTGTTTTCTTCAATTGAGTCTCGAATGCTTTGATATGATCCTAATACATGAGGATCTTCCCAAGTACTATATTCAGTAGATATCACTTAGTTTGAGTAGATATCCACTGAATAAGTGTCAGCTTCAGTAGATATCTACTGAACTGTTTTGATGAGGCTGTTTTGGCACCAAGTAAGCTGTTTATGTGTATCCACATAGAAATGTATTCTGGTAAATGCTTTGTTTTCTCCCAATTGAGTCTCAAATGCTTTGATTTGATCCCAATACATGAGGATCTTCCCAGGTACTATATTCAGTAGATATCACTCAGTTTCAGTAGATATCCACTACGAAAGTGTCAGCTTCAGTAGATATCTACTGAACTGTTTTGATGAGGATGTTTTGGCACCAAATATGTTGTTTATGTGTATCCACATAGAAATGTATTCTGGTAAATGCTTTGTTTTCTCCCAATTGAGTCTCAAATACTTTGATTTGATCCCAATACATGAGGATCTTCCCAAGTACTATATTCAGTAGATATCACTCAGTTTCAGTAGATATCCACGGAATAAGTGTCAGCTTCGGTAGATATCTACTGAAATGTTTCAAACAGGCTGTTTTCGCACCAAATATGTTGTTTACGTGTATCCACATAGAAATGTATTCTACTAAATGCGGTGTTTTCTTCAATTGAGTCTCGAATGCTTTGATCAGATACCAAGACCTGAGGATCTTCCCAGGTACTATATATTCAGTAGATATCACTCAGTTTCAGTAGATATCCACTGAATAAGTGTCAGCTTCAGTAGATATCTACTGAAATGTTTCGAATTGGCTGTTTTGGCACCAAATATGCTGTTTATGCGTATCCACATAGAAATATATTTTGGTAAATGCTTTGTTTTCTCCCAATTGAGTCTCAAATGCTTTGATTTGATCCCAACATATGAGGATCTTCCCAAGTCCTATATTCAAATGATATCACTCATTTTCAGTAGATATCCACTGAATATGTGTCAACTTCAGTCGATATCTACTGAACTGTTTTGATGAGGTTGTTTTGTCACCAAATATGCTGTTCATGTGTATTCACATAAAAATGTATTCTGGTAAATGCTTTGTTTTCTCCCAATTGAGTCTCAAATGCTTTGATTTGATCCCAATACTTGAGGATCTTCCCAAGTTCTATATTCAGTAGATATCACTAAGTTTCAGTAGATATCCGCTGAATAAGTGTCAGCTTCAGTAAATATCTACTGAAATGTTTCAAACAGGCTGTTTTGGCACCAAATATGTTGTTTATGTGTATCCACATAGAAATGTATTCTGGTAAATGCTTTGTTTTCTCCCAATTGTGTCTCAATTGCTTTGATTTGACCCCAATACATGAGGATCTTCCCAAGTACTATATTTAGTAGATATCACTCAGTTTCAGTAGATATCCACTGAATAAGTGTCAGCTTCAGTAGATATCTACTGAACTGTTTTGATGATGCTGTTTTTGGTACTAAATATGTTGTTTATGTGTATCCACATAGAAATGTCTTCTGGTAAATGCTTTGTTTTCGCCCAATTGAGTCTCAAATGCTTTGATTTGATCCCAATACATGAGGATCTTCCCAAGTACTAGATTCAGTAGATATCACTCAGTTTCAGTAGATATCCAATGAATATGTGTCAGCTTCAGTAGATATCTAAAGAACTGTTTTGATGAGGCTGTCTTGGCACCAAATATGCTGTTTATGTGTATCCACATAGAAATGTATTATGGTAAATGCTTTGTTTTCTCCCAATTGTGTCTCAAATGCTTTGATTTGATCCCAATACATGAGGATCTTCCCAAGTACTATATTCAGTAGATATCACTCAGTCTCAGTTGATATCCACTGAATAAGTGTCAGCTTCAGTAGATATCTACTGAAATGTTTCAAACGGGCTGTGTTGGGATCAAGTATGTTGTTTACGTGTATCCACATAGAAATGTATTCTACTAAATGCGGTGTTTTCTTCAATTGAGTCTCGAATGCTTTGATCAGATACCAAGACATGAGGATCTTCCCAAGTAATATATTAAGTAGATATCACTCAGTTTCAGTAGATATCCACTGAATAAGTGCCAGCTTCGGTAGATATCTCCTAATATGTTTCGAACAGGCTGTTTTGGCACCAAATATGTTGTTTATGTGTATCCACATAGAAATGTATTCTGCTAAATGCATTGTTTTCTCCAATTGAGTCTCAAATGCTTTGATTTGATCCCAATACATGAGGATCTTCCCAAGTACTATAATCAAAAGATATTCTGGTAATGCTTTGTTTTCTCCCAATTGAGTCTCAAATACTTTGATTTTATCCGAATACATGAGGATCTTCCCAAGTTTATATTCAGTAGATATCACTGAGTTTCAGTAGATATCCACTGAATAAGTGTCAGCTTCAGTAGATATCTACTGAACTGTTTTCATGAGGCTGTTTTGGCACCGAATATGCTGTTTATGTGTATCCACATAGAAATGTATTCTGGTAAATGCTTTGTTTTCTCCCAATTGAGTCTAAAATACTTTGATTTGATCGCAATAAACGAGGATCGTCCCAAGTACTATATTCAGTAGATATCACTCAGTTTCAGTAGATATCCACTGAATAAGTGTCAGCTTCAATAAATATCTTCTGAAATGTTTCAAACAGGCTGTTTTGGCACCAAATATGCTATTTATGTGTATCGACATAGAAATGTATTCTGCTAAATGTTTTGCTTTCTCCAATTGAGTCTCAAATGCTTTGATTTGATCCCAATACCTGAGGATCTTCCCACGTAATATACGTCATTTTGAGTATATTTCAGTAGATATCACTCAGTTTTAGTTGACATCCACTGAATATGTGTCAGTTTCAGTAGATATCTACTGAACTGATTTAAACATGCTGTTTTGGCACTAAATATGCTGTTTATGTGTATCCACATAGAAATCTATTGTGGTAAATGCTTTGTGTTCTCCCAATTGAGTCTCAAATGCTTTGATTTGATCCTAACACATGAGGATCTTCCCAACTACTATATTCTGTAAATATTACTTAGTTTGAGTAGATATCCACTGAATAAGTGTCAGCTTGAGTAGATATCTACTGAACTATTTTGATGAGGCTGTTTTGGCACCAAGTATGCTGTTTATGTGTATCCACATAGAAATGTATTCTGGTAAATGCTTTGTTTTCTCCCAATTGAGTCTCAAATGTTTTGATTTGATCCCAACACATGAGGATCTTCCGAAGTACTATATTCAGTAGATATCACTCAGTTTTAGTAGATATCCACTAAATATGTGTCAGCTTCAGTAGATATCTACTGAACTGTTTTGATGAGGTTATTTTGGCACCAAATATGCTGTGTATGTGTACCGACATAGAAATGTGTTATGGTAAATGCTTTGTTTTCTTCCAATTGTGTCTCGAATGCTTTGATTTGATCCCAATACATGAGGATCTTCGCATGTACTATATTCAGTAGATATCACTCAGTTTCAGTAGATATCCACTGAATAAGTGCCAGCTTCAGCAGATATCTTCTGAACTATTTTGATGAGGCTGTTTTGGCACCAAATATGTTGTTTATGTGTATTCACATAGAAATGTATTTTGGTAAATGCTTTGTTTTCTCCCAATTGAGTCTCAAATGCTTCGATTTGATCCCAATAAATGAGGATCTTCCCAAGTAATGTATTCAGTAGATATCACTCAAGTTCAGTTGATATCCACTGAATAAGTGACAACTTCAGCAAATATCTACTGAAATGTTTCAAACAGGCGGTTTTGCCACCAAATATGCTAGTTATGTGTATCCACATAGAAATGTATTCGGCTAAATGCTTTGTTTTCTCCAATTGAGTCTCAACCGCTTTGATTTGAACCCAATACCTGAGGATCTTCCCAAGTAATATACGTCATTTTGAGTATATTTCAGTAGATATCACTCAGGTTCTGTAGACATCCACCGAATATGTGTCAGTTCCAGTAGATATCTACTGAACTGTTTCGAACAGGCTCTTTTGGCACCAAATATGCTGTTTATGTGTATCCACATAGAAATGTATTCTGGTAAATGCTTTGTGTTCTCCCAATTGAGTCTCAAATGCTTTGATTTGATCCTAATACATGAGGATCTTCCCAAGTACTATATTAAGTAAATATTACATAGTTTGAGTAGATATCCACTGAATAAGTGTCAGCTTGAGTAGATATCTACTGAACTGTCTTGATGAGGCTGTTTTGGCACCAAGTATGCTGTTTATGTATATCCACATAGAAATGTATTCTGGTAAATGCTTTGTTTTCTCCCAATTGAGTCTCAAATGTTTTGATTTGATCCCAATACATGAGGATCTTCCGAAGTACTCAGTTTCAGTAGATATCACTCAGTTTCGGAAGATATCCACTCAATATGTGTCAGCTTCACTAGATATCTACCGAACTGTTTTGATGAGGCTATTTTGGCACCAAATATGCGGTGTATGTGTATCGACATAGAAATGTGTTATGGTAAATGCTTTGTTTTCTTCCAATTGTGTCTCGAATGCTTTGATTTGATCCCAATACATGAGGATCTTCGCATGTAGTATATTCAGTAGATATCACTCAGTTTCAGTAGATATCCACCGAATAAGTGCCAGCTTCAGTAGATATCTTCGGAACTATTTTGATGAGGCTGTTTTGGCACCAAATATGCTTTTTATGTGTATTCACATAGAAATATATTTTGGTAAATGCTTTGTTTTCTCCCAATTGAGTCTCAAATGCTTTGATTTGATCCCAATACATGAGGATCTTCCCAAGTACTATATATTCAGTGGATATCACTCAGTTTTAGTTGATATCCACTGAATAAGTGACAGCTTCAGTAAATATCTACTGAAATGTTTCAAACAGGCTGTTTTGGCACCAAATATGCTATTTATGTGTATCCACATAGAAATGTATTCTGCTAAATGCTTTGTTTTCTGCAATTGAGTCTCAAATGCTTTGGTTTGATCCCAAAACCAGAGGAACCTCCCAAGTAGTACACGTCATTTTGAGTATATTTCAGTAGATATCACTCAGTTTCAACAGACATCCACTAAATATGTGTCAGTTTCAGTAGATATCTACTGAACTGTTTCAAACAGGCAGTTTTGGCACCAAATACGCTGTTTATGTGTATCCACATAGAAATGTACTCTGGTAAATGCTTTCCGTTCTCCCAATTGAGTCTCAAATGCTTTGATTTGATCCCAATACATGAGGATCTTCCCAGGTACTATATTCAGTAGATATCACTCAGTTTCAGTAGATATCCACTAGAAAAGTGTCAGCTTCAGTAGATATCTACTGAACTGTTTTGTTGAGGCTGTTTTGGTACTAATATGTTGTTTATGTGTATCCACATAGAAATGTATTCTGGTAAATGCTTTGTTTTCTCCCAATTGAGTCTCAAATGCTTTGATTTGATCCCAATACATGAGGATCTTCCCAAGTACTATATTCAGTAGATATCACTCAGTTTCAGTAGATATCCATTGAATAAGTGTCAGCTTCAGTAGATATCTGCTGAACTGTTTTGATGAGACTGTCTTGGCACCAAATATGCTGTTTATGTGTATCCACATAGAAATGTATTATGGTAAATGCTTTGTTTTCTCCCAATTGTGTCTCAAATACATTGATTTCATCCCAATACATGAGGATCTTCCCAAGTAATATACATCATTTTGAGTATATTTCAGTAGATATCACTCAGTTTTAGTAAGACATCTACTGAATATGTGTCAGTTTCAGTAAATATCTACTGAAATGTTTCAAACAGGCTGTTTTGGCACCAAATATGCTATTTATGTGTATCCACATAGAAATGTATTCTGCTAATTGCTTTGTTTTCTCCAATTGAGTCTCAAATGCTTTGGTTTGATCCCAATACCTGAGGAACTTCCCAAGTAGTATACGTCATTTTGAGTATATTTTAGTAGATATCACTCAGTTTCAGTAGACATCCACTGAATATGTGTCAGTTTCAGTAGATATCTACTAAACTGTTTCAAACAGGCTGTTTTGGCACCAAATATGCTGTTTATGTGTATCCACATAGAAATGTACTCTGGTAAATGCTTTCCGTTCTCCCAATTGAGTCTCAAATGCTTTGATTTGATCCCAATACATGAGGATCTTCCCAGGTACTATATTCAGTAGATATCACTCAGATTCAGTAGATATCCACTACAAAAGTGTCAGCTTCAGTAGATATCTACGGAACTATGTGTCAGCTTGGCACCAAATATGTTGTTTATGTGTATCCACATAGAAATGTATTATGGTAAATGCTTTGTTTTCTCCCAATTGTGTCTCAAATGCTTTGATTTGATCCCAATACCTGAGGATCTTCCCAAGTACTATATTCAGTAGATATCACTCAGTTTCAGTAGATATCCATTGAATAAGTGTCAGCTTCAGTAGATATCTGCTGAACTGTTTTGATGATGCTGTTTTTGGTACTAAATATGTTGTTTATGTGTATCCACATAGAAATGTATTCTGGTAAATGCTTTGTTTTCTCCCAATTGAGTCTCAAATGCTTTGATTTGATCCCAATACATGAGGATCTTCCCAAGTACTATATTCAGTAGATATCTAATGAATATGTGTCAGCTTTAGTAGATATCTACTGAACTATTTTGATGAGGGTGTTTTGGCACCAAATATGTTTCTTATGTGTATCCACATAGAAATGTATTCTGGTAAATGCTTTGTTTTCTCCCAATTGAGTCTAAAATACTTTGATTTGATCCCAATAAACGAGGATCGTCCCAAGTACTATATTGAGTAGATATCACTTAGTTTCAGTAGATATCCACTGAATAAGTGTCAGCTTCAGTAGATATCTACTGAACTATTTTGATGAGGCTGTTTTGGCACCAAATATGCTGTTTATGTGTATCCACATAGAAATGTATTCTGCTAAATGCTTTGTTTTCTCCCAATTGAGTCTCAAATGCTTTGATTTGATCCTAATACATGAGGATCTTCCCAAGTACTATATTCAGAAGATATCACTCAGTTTCAGTAGATATCCATTGAATATATGTCTGGTTCAGTAGATATCTACTGAACTGTTTTGATGAGGCTGTCTTGGCACAAATATGCTGTTTATGTGTATCCACATAGAAATGTATTCTGGTAAATGCTTTGTTTTCTGCCAATTGAGTCTCAAATGCATTTATTTGATCCCAATACCTGAGGATCTTCCAAAGTAATATATTAAGTAGATATCCACTGAATAAGTGTTTGCTCCAGTAGATATCTACTGAAATGTTTCGAACAGGCTGTTTTGGCACCAAATATTCTGTTTATGCGTATCCACATAGCAATGTATTCTACTAAATGCTTTGTTTTCTCCAATTGAGTCTCAAATGCTTTGATTTGATCCCAACACATGAGGATCTTCCCAAGTACTATATTCAGTAGATATCACTCAGTTTCAGTAGATATCCACTGAATAAGTGTCAGCTTCAGTAAATATCTAATGAAATGTTTCAAACAGGCTGTTTTGGCACCAAATATGCTATTTATGTGTATTCAGATAGAAATGTATTCTGGTAAATGCTTTGTTTTCTCCAATTGTGTCTCAAATACTTTGATTTGATCCCAATACCTGAGGATCTTCCCACGTAATATACGTCATTTTGAGTACTATATTCAGTAGATATCACTCAGATTCAGTAGATATCCACTACAAAAGTGTCAGCTTCAGTAGATATCTACGGAACTATGTGTCAGCTTGGCACCAAATATGTTGTTTATGTGTATCCACATAGAAATGTATTATGGTAAATGCTTTGTTTTCTCCCAATTGTGTCTCAAATGCTTTGATTTGATCCCAATACCTGAGGATCTTCCCAAGTACTATATTCAGTAGATATCACTCAGTTTCAGTAGATATCCATTGAATAAGTGTCAGCTTCAGTAGATATCTGCTGAACTGTTTTGATGATGCTGTTTTTGGTACTAAATATGTTGTTTATGTGTATCCACATAGAAATGTATTCTGGTAAATGCTTTGTTTTCTCCCAATTGAGTCTCAAATGCTTTGATTTGATCCCAATACATGAGGATCTTCCCAAGTACTATATTCAGTAGATATCTAATGAATATGTGTCAGCTTCAGTAGATATCTACTGAACTATTTTGATGAGGGTGTTTTGGCACCAAATATGTTTCTTATGTGTATCCACATAGAAATGTATTCTGGTAAATGCTTTGTTTTCTCCCAATTGAGTCTAAAATACTTTGATTTGATCCCAATAAACGAGGATCGTCCCAAGTACTATATTCAGTAGATATCACTTAGTTTCAGTAGATATCCACTGAATAAGTGTCAGCTTCAGTAGATATCTACTGAACTGTTTTGATGAGGCTGTTTTGGCACCAAATATGCTGTTTATGTGTATCCACATAGAAATGTATTCTGCTAAATGCTTTGTTTTCTCCCAATTGAGTCTCAAATGCTTTGATTTGATCCCAATACATGAGGATCTTCCCAAGTACTATATTCAGAAGATATCACTCAGTTTCAGTAGATATCCATTGAATATATGTCTGGTTCAGTAGATATCTACTGAACTGTTTTGATGAGGCTGTCTTGGCACAAATATGCTGTTTATGTGTATCCACATAGAAATGTATTTTGGTAAATGCTTTGTTTTCTGCCAATTGAGTCTCAAATGCATTTATTTGATCGCAATACCTGAGGATCTTCCAAAGTAATATATTAAGTAGATATCCACTGAATAAGTGTTAGCTTCAGTAGATATCTACTGAAATGTTTCGAACAGGCTGTTTTGGCACCAAATATGCTGTTTATGCGTATCCACATAGCAATGTATTCTACTAAATGCTTTGTTTTCTCCAATTGAGTCTCAAATGCTTTGATTTGATCCCAACACATGAGGATCTTCCCAAGTACTATATTCAGTAGATATCACTCAGTTTCAGTAGATATCCACTGAATAAGTGTCAGCTTCAGTAAATATCTAATGAAATGTTTCAAACAGGCTGTTTTGGCACCAAATATGCTATTTATGTGTATTCAGATAGAAATGTATTCTGGTAAATGCTTTGTTTTCTCCAATTGAGTCTCAAATACTTTGATTTGATCCCAATACCTGAGGATCTTCCCACGTAATATACGTCATTTTGAGTACTATATTCAGTAGATATCACTCAGATTCAGTAGATATCCACTACAAAAGTGTCAGCTTCAGTAGATATCTACGGAACTATGTGTCAGCTTGGCACCAAATATGTTGTTTATGTGTATCCACATAGAAATGTATTATGGTAAATGCTTTGTTTTCTCCCAATTGTGTCTCAAATTCTTTGATTTGATCCCAATACCTGAGGATCTTCCCAAGTACTATAATCAGTAGATATCACTCAGTTTCAGTAGATATCCATTGAATAAGTGTCAGCTTCAGTAGATATCTGCTGAACTGTTTTGATGATGCTGTTTTTGGTACTAAATATGTTGTTTATGTGTATCCACACAGAAATGTATTCTGGTAAATGCTTTGTTTTCTCCCAATTGAGTCTCAAATGCTTTGATTTGATCCCAATACATGAGGATCTTCCCAAGTACTATATTCAGTAGATATCTAATGAATATGTGTCAGCTTCAGTAGATATCTACTGAACTATTTTGATGAGGGTGTTTTGGCACCAAATATGTTTCTTATGTGTATCCACATAGAAATGTATTCTGGTAAATGCTTTGTTTTCTCCCAATTGAGTCTAAAATACTTTGATTTGATCCCAATAAACGAGGATCGTCCCAAGTACTATATTCAGTAGATATCACTTAGTTTCAGTAGATATCCACTGAATAAGTGTCAGCTTCAGTAGATATCTACTGAACTGTTTTGATGAGGCTGTTTTGGCACCAAATATGCTGTTTATGTGTATCCACATAGAAATGTATTCTGCTAAATGCTTTGTTTTCTCCCAATTGAGTCTCAAATACTTTGATTTGATCCCAATACATGAGGATCTTCCCAAGTACTATATTCAGAAGATATCACTCAGTTTCAGTAGATATCCATTGAATATATGTCTGGTTCAGTAGATATCTACTGAACTGTTTTGATGAGGCTGTCTTGGCACAAATATGCTGTTTATGTGTATCCACATAGAAATGTATTCTGGTAAATGCTTTGTTTTCTGCCAATTGAGTCTCAAATGCATTTATTTGATCCCAATACCTGAGGATCTTCCAAAGTAATATATTAAGTAGATATCCACTGAATAAGTGTTAGCTTCAGTAGATATCTACTGAAATGTTTCGAACAGGCTGTTTTGGCACCAAATATGCTGTTTATGCGTATCCACATAGCAATGTATTCTACTAAATGCTTTGTTTTCTCCAATTGAGTCTCAAATGCTTTGATTTGATCCCAACACATGAGGATCTTCCCAAGTACTATATTCAGTAGATATCACTCAGTTTCAGTAGATATCCACTGAATAAGTGTCAGCTTCAGTAAATATCTAATGAAATGTTTCAAACAGGCTGTTTTGGCACCAAATATGCTATTTATGTGTATTCAGATAGAAATGTATTCTGGTAAATGCTTTGTTTTCTCCAATTGAGTCTCTTACTTTGATTTGATCCCAATACCTGAGGATCTTCCCACGTAATATACGTCATTTTGAGTACTATATTCAGTAGATATCACTCAGATTCAGTAGATATCCACTACAAAAGTGTCAGCTTCAGTAGATATCTACGGAACTATGTGTCAGCTTGGCACCAAATATGTTGTTTATGTGTATCCACATAGAAATGTATTATGGTAAATGCTTTGTTTTCTCCCAATTGTGTCTCAAATGCTTTGATTTGATCCCAATACCTGAGGATCTTCCCAAGTACTATATTCAGTAGATATCACTCAGTTTCAGTAGATATCCATTGAATAAGTGTCAGCTTCAGTAGATATCTGCTGAACTGTTTTGATGATGCTGTTTTTGGTACTAAATATGTTGTTTATGTGTATCCACACAGAAATGTATTCTGGTAAATGCTTTGTTTTCTCCCAATTGAGTCTCAAATGCTTTGATTTGATCCCAATACATGAGGATCTTCCCAAGTACTATATTCAGTAGATATCTAATGAATATGTGTCAGCTTCAGTAGATATCTACTGAACTATTTTGATGAGGGTGTTTTGGCACCAAATATGTTTCTTATGTGTATCCACATAGAAATGTATTCTGGTAAATGCTTTGTTTTCTCCCAATTGAGTCTAAAATACTTTGATTTGATCCCAATAAACGAGGATCGTCCCAAGTACTATATTTAGTAGATATCACTTAGTTTCAGTAGATATCCACTGAATAAGTGTCAGCTTCAGTATATATCTACTGAACTGTTTTGATGAGGCTGTTTTGGCACCAAATATGCTGTTTATGTGTATCCACATAGAAATGTATTCTGCTAAATGCTTTGTTTTCTCCCAATTGAGTCTCAAATGCTTTGATTTGATCCCAATACATGAGGATCTTCCCAAGTACTATATTCAGAAGATATCACTCAGTTTCAGTAGATATCCATTGAATATATGTCTGGTGCAGTAGATATCTACTGAACTGTTTTGATGAGGCTGTCTTGGTACAAATATGCTGTTTATGTGTATCCACATAGAAATGTATTCTGGTAAATGCTTTGTTTTCTGCCAATTGAGTCTCAAATGCATTTATTTGATCCCAATACCTGAGGATCTTCCAAAGTAATATATTAAGTAGATATCCACTGAATAAGTGTTAGCTTCAGTAGATATCTACTGAAATGTTTCGAACAGGCTGTTTTGGCACCAAATATGCTGTTTATGCGTATCCACATAGCAATGTATTCTACTAAATGCTTTGTTTTCTCCAATTGAGTCTCAAATGCTTTGATTTGATCCCAACACATGAGGATCTTCCCAAGTACTATATTCAGTAGATATCACTCAGTTTCAGTAGATATCCACTGAATAAGTGTCAGCTTCAGTAAATATCTAATGAAATGTTTCAAACAGGCTGTTTTGGCACCAAATATGCTATTTATGTGTATTCAGATAGAAATGTATTCTGGTAAATGCTTTGTTTTCTCCAATTGAGTCTCAAATACTTTGATTTGATCCCAATACCTGAGGATCTTCCCACGTAATATACGTCATTTTGAGTACTATATTCAGTAGATATCACTCAGATTCAGTAGATATCCACTGCAAAAGTGTCAGCTTCAGTAGATATCTACGGAACTATGTGTCAGCTTGGCACCAAATATGTTGTTTATGTGTATCCACATAGAAATGTATTATGGTAAATGCTTTGTTTTCTCCCCAATTGTGTCTCAAATGCTTTGATTTGATCCCAATACCTGAGGATCTTCCCAAGTACTATATTCAGTAGATATCACTCAGTTTCAGTAGATATCCATTGAATAAGTGTCAGCTTCAGTAGATATCTGCTGAACTGTTTTGATGATGCTGTTTTTGGTACTAAATATGTTGTTTATGTGTGTCCACATAGAAATGTATTCTGGTAAATGCTTTGTTTTCTCCCAATTGAGTCTCAAATGCTTTGATTTGATCCCAATACATGAGGATCTTCCCAAGTACTATATTCAGTAGATATCTAATGAATATGTGTCAGCTTCAGTAGATATCTACTGAACTATTTTGATGAGGGTGTTTTGGCACCAAATATGTTTCTTATGTGTATCCACATAGAAATGTATTCTGGTAAATGCTTTGTTTTCTCCCAATTGAGTCTAAAATACTTTGATTTGATCCCAACAAACGAGGATCTTTCCTAGTACTATATTCAGTAGATATCACTTAGTTTCAGTTGATATCCACTGAATAAGTTTCAGCTTCAGTAGATATCTACTGAACTGTTTTGATGAGGCTGTTTTGGCAGCAAATATGCTGTTTATGTGTATCCACATAGAAATGTATTCTGGTAAATGCTTTGTTTTCTCCCAATTGAGTCTCAAATGCTTTGATTTCATCCCAATACATGAGGATCTTCCCAAGTACTATATTCAGTAGATATCTAATGAATATGTGTCAGCTTCAGTAGATATCTACTGAACTATTTTGATGAGGGTGTTTTGGCACCAAATATGTTTCTTATGTGTATCCACATAGAAATGTATTCTGGTAAATGCTTTGTTTTCTCCCAATTGAGTCTAAAATACTTTGATTTGATCCCAATAAACGAGGATCGTCCCAAGTACTATATTCAGTAGATATCACTTAGTTTCAGTAGATATCCACTGAATAAGTGTCAGCTTCAGTATATATCTACTGAACTGTTTTGATGAGGCTGTTTTGGCACCAAATATGCTGTTTATGTGTATCCACATAGAAATGTATTCTGGTAAATGCTTTGTTTTCTCCCAATTGAGTCTCAAATGCTTTGATTTGATCCCAATACATGAGGATCTTCCCAAGTACTATATTCAGAAGATATCACTCAGTTTCAGTAGATATCCATTGAATATATGTCTGGTTCAGTAGATATCTACTGAACTGTTTTGATGAGGCTGTCTTGGTACAAATATGCTGTTTATGTGTATCCACATAGAAATGTATTCTGGTAAATGCTTTGTTTTCTGCCAATTGAGTCTCAAATGCATTTATTTGATCCCAATACCTGAGGATCTACCAAAGTAATATATTAAGTAGATATCCACTGAATAAGTGTTAGCTTCAGTAGATATCTACTGAAATGTTTCGAACAGGCTGTTTTGGCACCAAATATGCTGTTTATGCGTATCCACATAGCAATGTATTCTACTAAATGCTTTGTTTTCTCCAATTGAGTCTCAAATGCTTTGATTTGATCCCAACACATGAGGATCTTCCCAAGTACTATATTCAGTAGATATCACTCAGTTTCAGTAGATATCCACTGAATAAGTGTCAGCTTCAGTAAATATCTAATGAAATGTTTCAAACAGGCTGTTTTGGCACCAAATATGCTATTTATGTGTATTCAGATAGAAATGTATTCTGGTAAATGCTTTGTTTTCTCCAATTGAGTCTCAAATACTTTGATTTGATCCCAATACCTGAGGATCTTCCCACGTAATATACGTCATTTTGAGTACTATATTCAGTAGATATCACTCAGATTCAGTAGATATCCACTGCAAAAGTGTCAGCTTCAGTAGATATCTACGGAACTATGTGTCAGCTTGGCACCAAATATGTTGTTTATGTGTATCCACATAGAAATGTATTATGGTAAATGCTTTGTTTTCTCCCAATTGTGTCTCAAATGCTTTGATTTGATCCCAATACCTGAGGATCTTCCCAAGTACTATATTCAGTAGATATCACTCAGTTTCAGTAGATATCCATTGAATAAGTGTCAGCTTCAGTAGATATCTGCTGAACTGTTTTGATGATGCTGTTTTTGGTACTAAATATGTTGTTTATGTGTGTCCACATAGAAATGTATTCTGGTAAATGCTTTGTTTTCTCCCAATTGAGTCTCAAATGCTTTGATTTGATCCCAATACATGAGGATCTTCCCAAGTACTATATTCAGTAGATATCTAATGAATATGTGTCAGCTTCAGTAGATATCTACTGAACTATTTTGATGAGGGTGTTTTGGCACCAAATATGTTTCTTATGTGTATCCACATAGAAATGTATTTTGGTAAATGCTTTGTTTTCTCCCAATTGAGTCTAAAATACTTTGATTTGATCCCAACAAACGAGGATCTTTCCTAGTACTATATTCAGTAGATATCACTTAGTTTCAGTTGATATCCACTGAATAAGTTTCAGCTTCAGTAGATATCTACTGAACTGTTTTGATGAGGCTGTTTTGGCAGCAAATATGCTGTTTATGTGTATCCACATAGAAATGTATTCTGGTAAATGCTTTGTTTTCTCCCAATTGAGTCTCAAATGCTTTGATTTCATCCCAATACATGAGGATCTTCCCAAGTACTATATTCAGTAGATATCTAATGAATATGTGTCAGCTTCAGTAGATATCTACTGAACTATTTTGATGAGGGTGTTTTGGCACCAAATATGTTTCTTATGTGTATCCACATAGAAATGTATTCTTGATTTGATCCCAATAAACGAGGATCGTCCCAAGTACTATATTCAGTAGATATCACTTAGTTTCAGTAGATATCCACTGAATAAGTGTCAGCTTCAGTAGATATCTACTGAACTGTTTTGATGAGGCTGTTTTGGCACCAAATATGCTGTTTATGTGTATCCACATAGAAATGTATTCTGCTAAATGCTTTGTTTTCTCCCAATTGAGTCTCAAATGCTTTGATTTGATCCCAATACATGAGGATCTTCCCAAGTACTATATTCAGAAGATATCACTCAGTTTCAGTAGATATCCATTGAATATATGTCTGGTTCAGTAGATATCTACTGAACTGTTTTGATGAGGCTGTCTTGGTACAAATATGTTGTTTATGTGTATCCACATAGAAATGTATTCTGGAAAATGCTTTGTGTTCTCCGAATTGAGTCTCAAATGCTTTGATTTGATCCCAATACATTAGGATCTTTCCAAGTACTATATTCAGTAGATATCACTTAGTTTCAGTTGATATCCACTGAATAAGTTTCAGCTTCGGTAGATGTCTACCGAACTGTTTTGATGAGGCTGTTTTGGGATCCCAATACATGAGGATCTTCCCAAGTACTATATTCAGTAGATATCACTTAGTTTCAGTAGATATCCAATGAATAAGTGTCAGCTTCAGTAGATATCTACTGAAATGTTTCAAACAGGCTGTTTTGGGATCAAGTATGTTGTTTACGTGTATCCACATAGAAATGTATTATGCTAAATGCTTTGTTTTCTTCAATTGAGTCTCGAATGCTTTGATATGATCCTAATACATGAGGATCGTCCCAAGTACTATATCCAGTAGATATCACTTAGTTTCAGTAGATATCCACTGAATAAGTGTCAGCTTCAGTATATATCTACTGAACTGTTTTGATGAGGCTGTTTTGGCACCAAATATGCTGTTTATGTGTATCCACATAGAAATGTATTCTGCTAAATGCTTTGTTTTCTCCCAATTGAGTCTCAAATGCTTTGATTTGATCCCAATACATGAGGATCTTCCCAAGTACTATATTCAGAAGATATCACTCAGTTTCAGTAGATATCCATTGAATATATGTCTGGTTCAGTAGATATCTACTGAACTGTTTTGATGAGGCTGTCTTGGCACAAATATGATGTTTATCTGTATCCACATAGAAATGTATTCTGGTAAATGCTTTGTTTTCTGCCAATTGAGTCTCAAATGCATTTATTTGATCCCAATACCTGAGGATCTTCCAAAGTAATATATTAAGTAGATATCCACTGAATAAGTGTTTGCTTCAGTAGATATCTACTGAAATGTTTCGAACAGGCTGTTTTGGCACCAAATATGCTGTTTATGCGTATCCACATAGCAATGTATTCTACTAAATGCTTTGTTTTCTCCAATTGAGTCTCAAATGCTTTGATTTGATCCCAACACATGAGGATCTTCCCAAGTACTATATTCAGTAGATATCACTCAGTTTCAGTAGATATCCACTGAATAAGTGTCAGCTTCAGTAAATATCTAATGAAATGTTTCAAACAGGCTGTTTTGGCACCAAATATGCTATTTATGTGTATTCAGATAGAAATGTATTCTGGTAAATGCTTTGTTTTCTCCAATTGAGTCTCAAATACTTTGATTTGATCCCAATACCTGAGGATCTTCCCACGTAATATACGTCATTTTGAGTACTATATTCAGTAGATATCACTCAGATTCAGTAGATATCCACTGCAAAAGTGTCAGCTTCAGTAGATATCTACGGAACTATGTGTCAGCTTGGCACCAAATATGTTGTTTATGTGTATCCACATAGAAATGTATTATGGTAAATGCTTTGTTTTCTCCCAATTGTGTCTCAAATGCTTTGATTTGATCCCAATACCTGAGGATCTTCCCAAGTACTATATTCAGTAGATATCACTCAGTTTCAGTAGATATCCATTGAATAAGTGTCAGCTTCAGCAGATATCTGCTGAACTGTTTTGATGATGCTGTTTTTGGTACTAAATATGTTGTTTATGTGTGTCCACATAGAAATGTATTCTGGTAAATGCTTTGTTTTCTCCCAATTGAGTCTCAAATGCTTTGATTTGATCCCAATACATGAGGATCTTCCCAAGTACTATATTCAGTAGATATCTAATGAATATGTGTCAGCTTCAGTAGATATCTACTGAACTATTTTGATGAGGGTGTTTTGGCACCAAATATGTTTCTTATGTGTATCCACATAGAAATGTATTCTGGTAAATGCTTTGTTTTCTCCCAATTGAGTCTAAAATACTTTGATTTGATCCCAACAAACGAGGATCTTTCCAAGTACTATATTCAGTAGATATCACTTAGTTTCAGTTGATATCCACTGAATAAGTTTCAGCTTCAGTAGATATCTACTGAACTGTTTTGATGAGGCTGTTTTGGCAGCAAATATGCTGTTTATGTGTATCCACATAGAAATGTATTCTGGTAAATGCTTTGTTTTCTCCCAATTGAGTCTCAAATGCTTTGATTTCATCCCAACACATGAGGATCTTCCCAAGTACTATATTAAGTAGATATCACTCAGTGTCAGTAGATATCCACTGAATATGTGTCAGCTTCAGTAGATATCTCCTGAACTATTTTGATGAGGCTGTTTTGGCTCCAAATATGCTGTGTATGTGTATCGACATAGAAATGTATTATGGTAAATGCTTTGTTTTCTCCCAATTGTGTCTCAAATGCTTTGATTTGATCCCAATACATGAGGATCTTCACAAGTACTATATTCAGTAGATATCACTCAGTTTCAGTAGATATCTACTGAATAAGTGCCAGCTTCAGTAGATAACTGCTGAACTATTTTGATGAGGCTGTTTTGGCAGCAAATATGCTGTTTATGTGTATCCACATAGAAATGTATTCTGGTAAATGCTTTGTTTTCTCCCAATTGAGTCTCAAATGCTTTGATTTCATCCCAACACATGAGGATCTTCCCAAGTACTATATTAAGTAGATATCACTCAGTGTCAGTAGATATCCACTGAATATGTGTCAGCTTCAGTAGATATCTCCTGAACTATTTTGATGAGGCTGTTTTGGCTCCAAATATGCTGTGTATGTGTATCGACATAGAAATGTATTATGGTAAATGCTTTGTTTTCTCCCAATTGTGTCTCAAATGCTTCGATTTGATCCCAATACATGAGGATCTTCACAAGTACTATATTCAGTAGATATCACTCAGTTTCAGTAGATATCTACTGAATAAGTGCCAGCTTCAGTAGATATCTGCTGAACTATTTTGATGAGGCTGTTTTGGCACCAAATATGCTGTTTATGTGTATTCACATAGAAATATATTTTGGTAAATGATTTGTTTTCTCCCAATTGAGTCTTAAATGCTTTGATTTGATCCCAATACCTGAGGATCTTCCCAGGTACTATATATTCAGTAGATATCACTCAGTTTCAGTTGATATCCACTGAATAAGTGACAGCTTCAGTAAATATCTACTGAAATATTTCAAACAGGCTGTTTTGGCACCAAATATGCTATTTTTGTGTATCCACATAGAAATGTATTCTGCTAAATGCTTTGTTTTCTCCAATTGAGTCTCAAATGCTTTGGTTTGATCCCAATACCTGAGGAACCTCCCAAGTAGTATATGTCATTTTGAGTATATTTCAGTAGATATCACTCAGTTTTAGTAGACATCCACTGAATATGTGTCAGTTTTAGTAGATATCTGCTGAACTGTTTCAAACAGGCTGTTTTGGCACCAAATATGTTGTTTATGTGTATCCACATAGAAATGTATTCTGGAAAAAGCTTTGTGTTCTCCGAATTGAGTCTCAAATGCTTTGATTTGATCCCAATACATTAGGATCTTTCCAAGTACTATATTCAGTAGATATCACTTAGTTTCAGTTGATATCCACTGAATAAGTTTCAGCTTCGGTAGATGTCTACCGAACTGTTTTGATGAGGCTGTTTTGGGATCCCAATACATGAGGATCTTCCCAAGTACTATATTCAGTAGATATCACTTAGTTTCAGTAGATATCCAATGAATAAGTGTCAGCTTCAGTAGATATCTACTGAAATGTTTCAAACAGGCTGTTTTGGGATCAAGTATGTTGTTTACGTGTATCCACATAGAAATGTATTATGCTAAATGCTTTGTTTTCTTCAATTGAGTCTCGAATGCTTTGATATGATCCTAATACATGAGGATCTTCCCAAGTACTATATTCAGTAGATATCACTTAGTTTGAGTAGATATCCACTGAATAAGTGTCAGCTTCAGTAGATATCTACTGAACTGTTTTGATGAGGCTGTTTTGGCACCAAGTAAGCTGTTTATGTGTATCCATATAGAAATGTATTCTGGTAAATGCTTTGTTTTCTCCCAATTGAGTCTCAAATGCTTTGATTTGATCCCAATACATGAGGATCTTCCCAGGTACTATATTCAGTAGATATCACTCAGTTTCAGTAGATATCCACTACGAAAGTGTCAGCTTCAGTAGATATCTACTGAACTGTTTTGATGAGGATGTTTTGGCACCAAA
This sequence comes from Eucommia ulmoides, assembly GCA_016647705.1. Lineage (NCBI taxonomy): Eukaryota > Viridiplantae > Streptophyta > Magnoliopsida > Garryales > Eucommiaceae > Eucommia > Eucommia ulmoides. The sequence continues at coordinate 36,202,656 of CM028334.1, read as the reverse complement.
ATATGTTGTTTATGTGTATCCACATAGAAATGTATTCTGGTAAATGCTTTGTTTTCTCCCAATTGAGTCTCAAATACTTTGATTTGATCCCAATACATGAGGATCTTCCCAAGTACTATATTCAGTAGATATCACTCAGTTTCAGTAGATATCCACGGAATAAGTGTCAGCTTCGGTAGATATCTACTGAAATGTTTCAAACAGGCTGTTTTCGCACCAAATATGTTGTTTACGTGTATCCACATAAAAATGTATTCTACTAAATGCGGTGTTTTCTTCAATTGAGTCTCGAATGCTTTAATCAGATACCAAGACCTGAGGATCTTCCCAGGTACTATATATTCAGTAGATATCACTCAGTTTCAGTAGATATCCACTGAATAAGTGTCAGCTTCAGTAGATATCTACTGAAATGTTTCGAATTGGCTGTTTTGGCACCAAATATGCTGTTTATGCGTATCCACATAGAAATATATTTTGGTAAATGCTTTGTTTTCTCCCAATTGAGTCTCAAATGCTTTGATTTGATCCCAACATATGAGGATCTTCCCAAGTCCTATATTCAAATGATATCACTCATTTTCAGTAGATATCCACTGAATATGTGTCAACTTCAGTAGATATCTACTGAACTGTTTTGATGAGGTTGTTTTGTCACCAAATATGCTGTTCATGTGTATTCACATAAAAATGTATTCTGGTAAATGCTTTGTTTTCTCCCAATTGAGTCTCAAATGCTTTGATTTGATCCCAATACTTGAGGATCTTCCCAAGTTCTATATTCAGTAGATATCACTAAGTTTCAGTAGATATCCGCTGAATAAGTGTCAGCTTCAGTAAATATCTACTGAAATATTTCAAACAGGTTGTTTTGGCACCAAATATGTTGTTTATGTGTATCCACATAGAAATGTATTCTGGTAAATGCTTTGTTTTCTCCCAATTGTGTCTCAATTGCTTTGATTTGACCCCAATACATGAGGATCTTCCCAAGTATTATATTTAGTAGATATCACTCAGTTTCAGAAGATATCCACTGAATAAGTGTCAGCTTCAGTAGATATCTACTGAACTGTTTTGATGATGCTGTTTTTGGTACTAAATATGTTGTTTATGTGTATCCACATAGAAATGTCTTCTGGTAAATGCTTTGTTTTCGCCCAATTGAGTCTCAAATGCTTTGATTTGATCCCAATACATGAGGATCTTCCCAAGTACTATATTCAGTAGATATCACTCAGTTTCAGTAGATATCCAATGAATATGTGTCAGCTTCAGTAGATATCTAAAGAACTGTTTTGATGAGGCTGTCTTGGCACCAAATATGCTGTTTATGTGTATCCACATAGAAATGTATTATGGTAAATGCTTTGTTTTCTCCCAATTGTGTCTCGAATGCTTTGATCAGATACCAAGACATGAGGATCTTCCCAAGTAATATATTAAGTAGATATCACTCAGTTTCAGTAGATATCCACTGAATAAGTGCCAGCTTCGGTAGATATCTCCTAATATGTTTCGAACAGGCTGTTTTGGCACCAAATATGTTGTTTATGTGTATCCACATAGAAATGTATTCTGCTAAATGCTTTGTTTTCTCCAATTGAGTCTCAAATGCTTTGATTTGATCCCAATACATGAGGATCTTCCCAAGTACTATAATCAAAAGATATTCTGGTAAATGCTTTGTTTTCTCCCAATTGAGTCTCAAATACTTTGATTTTATCCGAATACATGAGGATCTTCCCAAGTTTATATTCAGTAGATATCACTGAGTTTCAGTAGATATCCACTGAATAAGTGTCAGCTTCAGTAGATATCTACTGAACTGTTTTCATGAGGCTGTTTTGGCACCGAATATGCTGTTTATGTGTATCCACATAGAAATGTATTCTGGTAAATGCTTTGTTTTCTCCCAATTGAGTCTAAAATACTATGATTTGATCGCAATAAACGAGGATCGTCCCAAGTACTATATTCAGTAGATATCACTTAGTTTCAGTAGATATCCACTGAATAAGTGTCAGCTTCTGTAGATATCTACTGAACTGTTTTGATGAGGCAGTTTTGGCACCAAATATGCTGTTTATGTGTATCCACATAGAAATGTATTCTGGTAAATGCTTTGTTTTCTCCCAATTGAGTCTCAAATGCTTTGATTTGATCTCAATACATGAGGATCTTCCCAAGTACTATATTCAGAAGATATCACTCAGTTTCAGTAGATATCCATTGAATATATGTTAGGTTCCGTAGATATCTACTGAACTGTTTTGATGAGGCTGTCTTGGCACCAAACATGCTCTTTATGTGTATCCACATAGAAATGTATTCTGGTAAATGCTTTGTTTTCTGCCAATTGAGTCTCAAATGCATTGATAGGATCCCAATACCTGAGGATCTTCCCAAGTAATATATTAAGTAGATATCCACTGAATAATTGTCAACTTCAGTAGATATCTACTGAAATGTTTCGAACAGGCTGTTTTGGCACCAAATATGCTATTTATGCGTATGCACATAGCAATGTATTCTACTAAATGCTTTGTTTTCTCCAATTGAGTCTCAAATGCTTTGATTTGATCCCAACACATGAGGATCTTCCCAAGTACTATATTCAAAAGATATCACTCAATTTCAGTAGATATCCATTGAATATGTGTCAACTTCAGTACATATCTACTGAACTGTTTTGATGAGGTTGTTTTGGCACCAAATATGCTGTTTATGTGTATTCACATAAAAATGTATTCTGGTAAATGCTTGGTTTTCTCCCAATTGAGTCTCAAATGCTTTGATTTGATCCAAATACTTCAGGATCTTTCCTAGTATTATATTCAGTAGATATCACTCAGTTTCAGTAGATATCCACTGAATAAGTGTCAGCTTCAATAAATATCTTCTGAAATGTTTCAAACAGGCTGTTTTGGCACCAAATATGCTATTTATGTGTATCCACATAGAAATGTATTCTGCTAAATGTTTTGCTTTCTCCAATTGAGTCTCAAATGCTTCGATTTGATCCCAATACCTGAGGATCTTCCCACGTAATATACGTCATTTTGAGTATATTTCAGTAGATATCACTCAGTTTTAGTTGACATCCACTGAATATGTGTCAGTTTCAGTAGATATCTACTGAACTGATTTAAACATGCTGTTTTGGCACTAAATATGCTGTTTATGTGTATCCACATAGAAATCTATTGTGGTAAATGCTTTGTGTTCTCCCAATTGAGTCTCAAATGCTTTGATTTGATCCTAACACATGAGGATCTTCCCAAGTACTATATTCTGTAAATATTACTTAGTTTGAGTAGATATCCACTGAATAAGTGTCAGCTTGAGTAGATATCTACTGAACTATTTTGATGAGACTGTTTTGGCACCAAGTATGCTGTTTATGTGTATCCACATAGAAATGTATTCTGGTAAATGCTTTGTTTTCTCCCAATTGAGTCTCAAATGTTTTGATTTGATCCCAACACATGAGGATCTTCCGAAGTACTATATTCAGTAGATATCACTCAGTTTTAGTAGATATCCACTAAATATGTGTCAGCTTCAGTAGATATCTACTGAACTGTTTTGATGAGGTTATTTTGGCACCAAATATGCTGTGTATGTGTATCGACATAGAAATGTGTTATGGTAAATGCTTTGTTTTCTTCCAATTGTGTCTCGAATGCTTTGATTTGATCCCAATACATGAGGATCTTCGCATGTACTATATTCAGTAGATATCACTCAGTTTCAGTAGATATCCACTGAATAAGTGCCAGCTTCAGCAGATATCTTCTGAACTATTTTGATGAGGCTGTTTTGGCACCAAATATGCTGTTTATGTGTATTCACATAGAAATGTATTTTGGTAAATGCTTTGTTTTCTCCCAATTGAGTCTCAAATGCTTCGATTTGATCCCAATAAATGAGGATCTTCCCAAGTAATGTATTCAGTAGATATCACTCAAGTTCAGTTGATATCCACTGAATAAGTGACAGCTTCAGCAAATATCTACTGAAATGTTTCAAACAGGCGGTTTTGCCACCAAATATGCTAGTTATGTGTATCCACATAGAAATGTATTCGGCTAAATGCTTTGTTTTCTCCAATTGAGTCTCAACCGCTTTGGTTTGAACCCAATACCTGAGGATCTTCCCAAGTAATATACGTCATTTTGAGTATATTTCAGTAGATATCACTCAGGTTCTGTAGACATCCACCGAATATGTGTCAGTTCCAGTAGATATCTACTGAACTGTTTCGAACAGGCTCTTTTGGCACCAAATTTGCTGTTTATGTGTATCCACATAGAAATGTATTCTGGTAAATGCTTTGTGTTCTCCCAATTGAGTCTCAAATGCTTTAATTTGATCCTAATACATGAGGATCTTCCCAAGTACTATATTAAGTAAATACTACTTAGTTTGAGTAGATATCCACTGAATAAGTGTCAGCTTCAGTAGATATCTACTGAACTGTTTTGATGAGGCTGTTTTGGCACCAAATATGCTGTTTATGTGTATCCACATAGAAATGTATTCTGGTAAATGCTTTGTTTTCTCCCAATTGAGTCTCAAATGTTTTGATTTGATCCCAATACATGAGGATCTTCCGAAGTACTATATTCAGAAGATATCACTCAGTTTCAGTAGATATCCATTGAATATATGTCTGGTTCAGTAGATATCTACTGAACTGTTTTGATGAGGCTGTCTTGGCACAAATATGCTGTTTATGTGTATCCACATAGAAATGTATTCTGGTAAATGCTTTGTTTTCTCCCAATTGAGTCTCAAATGCTTTGATTTGATCCCAATACATGAGGATCTTCCCAAGTACTATATTCAGTAGATATCTAATGAATATGTGTCAGCTTCAGTAGATATCTACGGAACTATTTTGATGAGGGTGTTTTGGCACCAAATATGTTTCTTATGTGTATCCACATAGAAATGTATTCTGGTAAATGCTTTGTTTTCTCCCAATTGAGTCTAAAATACTTTGATTTGATCCCAATAAACGAGGATCGTCCCAAGTACTATATTAAGTAGATATCACTTAGTTTCAGTAGATATCCACTGAATAAGTGTCAGCTTCAGTAGATATCTACTGAACTGTTTTGATGAGGCTGTTTTGGCACCAAATATGCTGTTTATGTGTATCCACATAGAAATGTATTCTGCTAAATGCTTTGTTTTCTCCCAATTGAGTCTCAAATGCTTTGATTTGATCCCAATACATGAGGATCTTCCCAAGTACTATATTCAGAAGATATCACTCAGTTTCAGTAGATATCCATTGAATATATGTCTGGTTCAGTAGATATCTACTGAACTGTTTTGATGAGGCTGTCTTGGCACAAATATGCTGTTTATGTGTATCCACATAGAAATGTATTCTGGTAAATGCTTTGTTTTCTGCCAATTGAGTCTCAAATGCATTTATTTGATCCCAATACCTGAGGATCTTCCAAAGTAATATATTAAGTAGATATCCACTGAATAAGTGTTAGCTTCAGTAGATATCTACTGAAATGTTTCGAACAGGCTGTTTTGGCACCAAATATGCTGTTTATGCGTATCCACATAGCAATGTATTCTACTAAATGCTTTGTTTTCTTCAATTGAGTCTCAAATGCTTTGATTTGATCCCAACACATGAGGATCTTCCCAAGTTCTATATTCAAAAGATATAACTCAGTTTCAGTAGATATCCACTGAATATGTGTAAACTTCAGTAGATATCTACTGAACTGTTTTGATGAGGTTGTTTTGGCACCAAATATGTTGTTTATGTGTATTCACATAAAAATGTATTCTGGTAAATGCTTTGTTTTCTCCAAAATGAGTCTCAAATGCTTTGATTTGATCCAAATACATGAGGATCTTCCCAAGTACTATATTCAGTAGATATCACTCAGTTTCAGTAGATATCCAATGAATATGTGTCAGCTTCAGTAGATATCTACTGAACTGTTTTGATGAGGCTGTCTTGGCACCAAATATGCTGTTTATGTGTATCCAAAAAAAATTGTATTATGGTAAATGCTTTGTTTTATCCCAATTGTGTCTCAAATGCTTTGATTTGATCCCAATACATGAGGATCTTCCCAAGTACTATATTGAGTAGATATCACTCAGTTTCAGTAGATATCCGCTGAATAAGTGTCAGCTTCAGTAGATATCTACTGAACTGTTTTGATGAGGCTGTCTTGGCACCAAATATGCTGTTTATGTGTATCCAAATAGAAATGTATTATGGGAAATGCTTTGTTTTCTCCCAATTGTGTCTCAAAAGCTTTGATTTCATCCCAATACATGAGGATCTTCCCAAGTACTATATTGAGTAGATATCACTCAGTTTCAGTAGATATCCACTGAATAAGTGTCAGCTTCAGTGGATATCTACTAAACTGTTTCAAACAGTATGTTTTGGCACCAAATATGTTGTTTATGTGTATCCCATAGAAATGTATTCTGGTAAATGCTTTGTGTTCTCCTAATTGAGTCTCAAATGCTTTGATTTGATCCCAATACATGAGGATCTTCCTAGGTACTATATTCAGTAGATATCACTCAGTTTCAGTAGATATCCACTACATAAGTGTCAGCTTCAGTAGACATCTACTGAACTGTTTATATGAGGCTGTTTTGGCACCAAATATGTTGTTTATGTGAATCCACATTGAAATGTATTCTGCTAAATGCTTTGTTTTCTCCCCATTGATTCTCAAATGCTTTGATTTGATCCCAATACATGAGGATCTTCCCAAGTACTCTATTCAGTAGATATCACTCAGTTTCAGTAGATATCCAATGAATATGTGTCAGCTTCAGTAGATATCTACTGAACTGTTTTGATGAGGCTGTCTTGGCACCAAATATGTTGTTTATGTGTATCCACATAGAAATGTATTATGGTAAATGCTTGGTTTTCTCCCAATTGTGTCTCAAATGCTTTGATTTGATCCCAATACATGATGATCTTCCCAAGTACTATATTCAGAAGATATCACTCAGTTTCAGTAGATATCCACTGAATAAGTGTCAGCTTCAGTAGATATCTACTGAACTGTTTTGATGATGCTGTTTTTGGTACTAAATATATTGTTTATGTGTATCCACATAGAAATGTATTCTGGTAAATGCTTTGATTTCTCCCAATTGAGTCTCAAATGCCTTGATTTGATCCCAATACCTGAGGATCTTCCCAAGTAATATACATCATTTTGAGTATATTTGAGTAGATATCACTCAGTTTTAGTAGACATCCACTGAATATGTGTCAGTTTCAGTAGATATCTACTGAACTGTTTTAAACAGGCTGTTTTGGCTGCAAATATGCTATTTACGTGTATCCCATAGAAATCTATTCTGGTAAATGCTTTGTGTTCTCCAAATTGAGTCTCAAATGCTTTGATTTGATCCCAATACATGAGGATCTTCCCAGGTACTATATTCCGTAGATATCACACAGTTTCAGTTGATATCCACTACATAAGCGTCAGCTTCAGTAGATATCTGTAGAACTGTTTTGATGAGGCTGTTTTGGCACCAAATATGTTGTTTTTGTGTATCCACATAGAAATGTATTCTGGTAAATGCTTTGTTTTCTCCCAATTGAGTCTAAAATACTTTGATTTGATCCCAATAAACGAGGATCGTCCCAAGTACTATATTCAGTAGATATCACTTAGTTTCAGTAGATATCCACTGAATAAGTGTCAGATTCAGTAGATATCTATTGAACTGTTTTCAGGAGGCTGTTTTGGCACCAAATACGTACTTTATGTGTATCCACATAGAAATGTATTCAGGTAAATGCTTTGTTTTCTCCCAATTGTATCTCAAATGCTTTGATTTGATCGCAAGACATGAGGATCTTCCCAAGTACTATATTTAGTAGATATCACTCAGTTTCAGTAGATATGCACTGAATAAGTGTCAACTTCAGTAGATATCTACTGAACTGTTTTGATGATGCTGTTTTGGGTACTAAATATGTTGTTTATGTGTATCCACATAGAAATGTATTATGATAAATGCTTTGTTTTCTCCCAATTGAGTCTCAAATGCTTTGATTTGATCCCAATACATGAGGATCTTCCCAAGTACCATATTCAGTAGATATCACTCAGTTTCAGTAGATGTCCAACGAATATGCGTCAGCTTCAGTAGATATCTACTGAACTATTTTGATGAGGCTGTCTTCGCACCAAATATGCTGTTTATGTGTATCCACATAGAAATGTATTCTGGTAAATGCTTTGTTTTATCCCAATTGAGTCTCAAATGCTTTGGTTTGATCCCAATACCTGAGGATCTTCCCAGGTAATATACATCATTTTGAGTAAATTTCAGTAGATATCACTCAGTTTCAGTAGATATCACTCAGCTTCAGTAGATATCCACTGAATAAGTGTCAGCTTCAGTAGATATCTACTGAAATGTTTCAAACAGGCTGTTTTGGGATCAAGTATGTTGTTTACGTGTATCCACATAGAAATGTATTCTGCTAAATGCTTTGTTTTCTTTAATGGAGTCTCGAATGCTTTGATTTGATACCAAGACATGAGGATCTTCCCAAGTACTATATTAAGTAGATATCACTCAGTTTCAATAGATATCCACTGAATAAGTGTCAGCTTCTGTAGATATCTACTGAACTGTTTTGATGAGGCTGTTTTGGCACCAAATATGCTGTTTATGTGTATCCACATAGAAATGTATTCTGGTAAATGCTTTGTTTTCTCCCAATTGAGTCTCAAATGCTTTGGTTTGATCCCAATACCTGAGGATCTTCCCAGGTAATATACATCATTTTGAGTAAATTTCAGTAGATATCACTCAGTTTCAGTAGACATCCATTGAACATGTGTCAGTTTCGGTAGATATCTACTGACTTGTTTTAAACAGGCTGTTTTGGCACCAAATATGCTGTTTATGTGTATCCACATAGAAATGTATTCTGGTAAATGGTTTGTGTTCTCCCAATTGTGTCTCAATTGCTTTGATTTGATCCCAATACATGAGGATTTTCCAAGTACTATATTCAGTAGATATCACTCAGTTTCAGTAGATATCCACTGAATAAGTGTCAGATTCAGTGGATATCTACTGAACTGTTTTGATGAGGCAGTTTTGGCACCAAATATGTTGTTTATGTGTATCCATATAGAAATTTATTTTTGTAAATGCATTGTTTTCTCGTAATTGAGTCTCAAGCGCTTTGATTTGATCCCAATACATGAGGAACTTCCCAAGTACTATATTCAGTAGATATCACTCAGTTTTAGTAGATGTCCACTGAATATGTGTCAGCTTCAGTAAATATCCACTGAAATGTTTCAAACAGGCTGTTTTGGCACCAAATATGCAATTTATGTGTATTCATATAGAAATGTATTATGCTAAATGCTTTGTTTTCTCCAATTGAGTCTCAAATGCTTTGATTTGATCCCAGTACCTGAGGATCTTCCTACGTAATATACGTCATTTTGAGTATATTTCAGTAGATATCACTCAGTTTCAGTAGACATCCACTGAATATGTGTCAGTTTCAGTAGATATCTACTGAACTGTTTCAAACAGGATGTTTTGGCACCAAAGATGCTGTTTATGTGTATCCACATAGAAATGTATTCTGGTAAATGCTTTGTGTTCTCCCAATGAGTCTCAAATGCTTTGATTTGATCCAAATACATGAGGATCTTCCCAGGTACTATATTCAGTAGATATCACTCAGTTTCAGTAGATATCTAATGAATATGTGTCAGCTTCAGTAGATATCTACTGAACTATTTTGATGAGACTGTCTTGGCACCAAATATGCTGTTTATGTGTATCCACATAGAAATGTATTATGGTAAATGCTTTGTTTTCTCCCAATTGTGTCTCAAATGCTTTGATTTGATCCCAATACATGAGGATCTTCCCAAGTACTATATTCAGTTGATATCACTCAGTTTCAGTAGATATCCACTACATAAGTGTCAGCTTCAGTAGATGTCTACCGAACTGTTTTGATGAGGCTGTTTTGGCACCAAATATGCTGTTTATGTGTATCCACATAGAAATGTATTCTGGCAAATGCTTTGTTTTCTCTCAATTGAGTCTCAAATGCTTGGATTTGATCCCAATACATGAGGATCTTCCCAAGTACTATATTCAGTAGATATCACTCAGTTTCAGTAGGTATCCACTGAATAAGTGTCAGATTCAGTAGATATCTACTGAACTGTTTTGAGGAGGCTGTTTTGGCACCAAATACGTACTTTATGTGTATCCACATAGAAATATATTCAGGTAAATGCTTTGTTTTCTCCCAATTGAGTCTCAAATGCTTTGATTTGATGCCAAGACATGAGGATCTTCCCAAGTACTATATTCAGTAGATATCACTCAGTTTCAGTAGATATCCACTGAATAAGTGTCAGCTTCAGTAGATATCTACTGAACTGTTTTGATGATGCAGTTTTTGGTACTAAATATGTTGTTTATGTGTATCCACATAGAAATGTATTCTGGTAAATGCTTTGTTTTCTCCCAATTGAGTCTCAAATGCTTTGATTTGATCCCAATACATGAGGATCTTCCCAAGTACCATATTCGGTAGATATCACTCAGTTTCAGTAGATGTCCAACGAATATGTGTCAGCTTCAATAGATATCTACTGAACTGTTTTGATGAGGCTGTCTTGGCACCAAATATGCTGTTTATGTGTATCCACATAGAAATGTATTATGGTAAATGCTTTGTTTTCTCCCAATTGTGTCTCAAATGCTTTGATTTCATCCCAATACATGAGGATCTTCCCAAGTACTATATTCAGTAGATATCACTCAGTTTCAGTAGATATCAACTAAATAAGTGTCAGCTTCAGTAGATATCTACTGAAATGTTTCAAACAGGCTGTTTTGGGATCAAGTATGTTGTTTACGTGTATCCACATAGAAATGTATTCTGCTAAATGCTTTGTTTTCTTTAATTGAGTCTCGAATGCTTTGATCTGATACCAAGACATGAGGATCTTCCCAAGTACTATATTAAGTAGATATCACTCAGTTTCAGTAGATATCCACTGAATAAGTGTCAGCTTCTGTAGATATCTACTGAACTATTTTGATGAGGCTGTTTTGGCACCAAATATGCTGTTTATGTGTATCCACATAGAAATGTATTCTGGTAAATGCTTTGTTTTCTCCCAATTGAGTCTCAAATGCTTTGATTTGATCCCAATACCTGAGGATCTTCCCAGGTAATATACATCATTTTGAGTATATTTCAGTAGATATCACTCAGTTTCAGTAGACATCCACTGAATATGTGTCAGTTTCAGTAGATATCTACTGACCTGTTTTAAACAGGCTGTTTTGGCACCAAATATGCTGTTTATGTGTATCCACATAGAAATGTATTCTGCTAAATGTTTTGTTTTCTCCAATTGGGTCTCAAATGCTTTGATTTGATAACAATACATGAGGATCTTCCCAAGTAATATATTCTGTAGATATCACTAAGTTTCAGTAGATATCCACTGAATAAGTGTCAGCTTCTGTAGATATCTACTGAACTATTTTGATGAGGCTGTTTTTGGCACCAAATATGCTGTTTATGGGTATCCACATAGAAACGTATTCTGGTAAATGCTTTGTTTTCTCCCAATTGAGTCACAAATGCTTTGATTTGATCCCAATACATGAGGATCTTGCCAAGTACTATGTTCAATAGATATCACTAAGTTTCAGTAGATATCCACTGAATAAGTGTCAGCTTCAGTAGATATCTACTGAACTGTTTTGATGAGGCTGTCTTGGCACCAAATATGCTGTTTATGTGTATCCACATGGAAATGTGTTATGGAAAATGCTTTGTTTTCTCCCAATTGAGTCTCAAATGTTTTGATTTGATCCCAATACATGAGGATCTTCCGAAGTACTATATTCAGAAGATATCACTCAGTTTCAGTAGATATCCATTGAATATATGTCTGGTTCAGTAGATATCTACTGAACTGTTTTGATGAGGCTGTCTTGGCACAAATATGCTGTTTATGTGTATCCACATAGAAATGTATTCTGGTAAATGCTTTGTTTTCTCCCAATTGAGTCTCAAATGCTTTGATTTGATCCCAATACATGAGGATCTTCCCAAGTACTATATTCAGTAGATATCTAATGAATATGTGTCAGCTTCAGTAGATATCTACGGAACTATTTTGATGAGGGTGTTTTGGCACCAAATATGTTTCTTATGTGTATCCACATAGAAATGTATTCTGGTAAATGCTTTGTTTTCTCCCAATTGAGTCTAAAATACTTTGATTTGATCCCAATAAACGAGGATCGTCCCAAGTACTATATTCAGTAGATATCACTTAGTTTCAGTAGATATCCACTGAATAAGTGTCAGCTTCAGTAGATATCTACTGAACTGTTTTGATGAGGCTGTTTTGGCACCAAATATGCTGTTTATGTGTATCCACATAGAAATGTATTCTACTAAATGCTTTGTTTTCTCCCAATTGAGTCTCAAATGCTTTGATTTGATCCCAATACATGAGGATCTTCCCAAGTACTATATTCAGAAGATATCACTCAGTTTCAGTAGATATCCATTGAATATATGTCTGGTTCAGTAGATATCTACTGAACTGTTTTGATGAGGCTGTCTTGGCACAAATATGCTGTTTATGTGTATCCACATAGAAATGTATTCTGGTAAATGCTTTGTTTTCTGCCAATTGAGTCTCAAATGCATTTATTTGATCCCAATACCTGAGGATCTTCCAAAGTAATATATTAAGTAGATATCCACTGAATAAGTGTTAGCTTCAGTAGATATCTACTGAAATGTTTCGAACAGGCTGTTTTGGCACCAAATATGCTGTTTATGCGTATCCACATAGCAATGTATTCTACTAAATGCTTTGTTTTCTTCAATTGAGTCTCAAATGCTTTGATTTGATCCCAACACATGAGGATCTTCCCAAGTTCTATATTCAAAAGATATAACTCAGTTTCAGTAGATATCCACTGAATATGTGTAAACTTCAGTAGATATCTACTGAACTGTTTTGATGAGGTTGTTTTGGCACCAAATATGCTGTTTATGTGTATTCACATAAAAATGTATTCTGGTAGATGCTTTGTTTTCTCCAAAATGAGTCTCAAATGCTTTGATTTGATCCAAATACTTGAGGATCTTCCCAAGTACTATATTCAGTAGATATCACTCAGTTTCAGTAGATATCCAATGAATATGTGTCAGCTTCAGTAGATATCTACTGAACTGTTTTGATGAGGCTGTCTTGGCACCAAATATGCTGTTTATGTGTATCCAAAAAAAATTGTATTATGGTAAATGCTTTGTTTTATCCCAATTGTGTCTCAAATGCTTTGATTTGATCCCAATACATGAGGATCTTCCCAAGTACTATATTGAGTAGATATCACTCAGTTTCAGTAGATATCCGCTGAATAAGTGTCAGCTTCAGTAGATATCTACTGAACTGTTTTGATGAGGCTGTCTTGGCACCAAATATGCTGTTTATGTGTATCCAAATAGAAATGTATTATGGGAAATGCTTTGTTTTCTCCCAATTGTGTCTCAAAAGCTTTGATTTCATCCCAATACATGAGGATCTTCCCAAGTACTATATTGAGTAGATATCACTCAGTTTCAGTAGATATCCACTGAATAAGTGTCAGCTTCAGTGGATATCTACTAAACTGTTTCAAACAGTATGTTTTGGCACCAAATATGTTGTTTATGTGTATCCCATAGAAATGTATTCTGGTAAATGCTTTGTGTTCTCCTAATTGAGTCTCAAATGCTTTGATTTGATCCCAATACATGAGGATCTTCCTAGGTACTATATTCAGTAGATATCACTCAGTTTCAGTAGATATCCACTACATAAATGTCAGCTTCAGTAGACATCTACTGAACTGTTTATATGAGGCTGTTTTGGCACCAAATATGTTGTTTATGTGAATCCACATTGAAATGTATTCTGCTAAATGCTTTGTTTTCTCCCCATTGATTCTCAAATGCTTTGATTTGATCCCAATACATGAGGATCTTCCCAAGTACTCTATTCAGTAGATATCACTCAGTTTCAGTAGATATCCAATGAATATGTGTCAGCTTCAGTAGATATCTACTGAACTGTTTTGATGAGGCTGTCTTGGCACCAAATATGTTGTTTATGTGTATCCACATAGAAATGTATTATGGTAAATGCTTGGTTTTCTCCCAATTGTGTCTCAAATGCTTTGATTTGATCCCAATACATGATGATCTTCCCAAGTACTATATTCAGAAGATATCACTCAGTTTCAGTAGATATCCACTGAATAAGTGTCAGCTTCAGTAGATATCTACTGAACTGTTTTGATGATGCTGTTTTTGGTACTAAATATATTGTTTATGTGTATCCACATAGAAATGTATTCTGGTAAATGCTTTGATTTCTCCCAATTGAGTCTCAAATGCCTTGATTTGATCCCAATACCTGAGGATCTTCCCAAGTAATATACATCATTTTGAGTATATTTGAGTAGATATCACTCAGTTTTAGTAGACATCCACTGAATATGTGTCAGTTTCAGTAGATATCTACTGAACTGTTTTAAACAGGCTGTTTTGGCTGCAAATATGCTATTTACGTGTATCCCATAGAAATCTATTCTGGTAAATGCTTTGTGTTCTCCAAATTGAGTCTCAAATGCTTTGATTTGATCCCAATACATGAGGATCTTCCCAGGTACTATATTCCGTAGATATCACACAGTTTCAGTTGATATCCACTACATAAGCGTCAGCTTCAGTAGATATCTGTAGAACTGTTTTGATGAGGCTGTTTTGGCACCAAATATGTTGTTTTTGTGTATCCACATAGAAATGTATTCTGGTAAATGCTTTGTTTTCTCCCAATTGAGTCTAAAATACTTTGATTTGATCCCAATGAACGAGGATCGTCCCAAGTACTATATTCAGTAGATATCACTTAGTTTCAGTAGATATCCACTGAATAAGTGTCAGATTCAGTAGATATCTATTGAACTGTTTTCAGGAGGCTGTTTTGGCACCAAATACGTACTTTATGTGTATCCACATAGAAATGTATTCAGGTAAATGCTTTGTTTTCTCCCAATTGTATCTCAAATGCTTTGATTTGATCGCAAGACATGAGGATCTTCCCAAGTACTATATTTAGTAGATATCACTCAGTTTCAGTAGATATGCACTGAATAAGTGTCAACTTCAGTAGATATCTACTGAACTGTTTTGATGATGCTGTTTTGGGTACTAAATATGTTGTTTATGTGTATCCACATAGAAATGTATTATGATAAATGCTTTGTTTTCTCCCAATTGAGTCTCAAATGCTTTGATTTGATCCCAATACATGAGGATCTTCCCAAGTACCATATTCAGTAGATATCACTCAGTTTCAGTAGATGTCCAACGAATATGCGTCAGCTTCAGTAGATATCTACTGAACTATTTTGATGAGGCTGTCTTCGCACCAAATATGCTGTTTATGTGTATCCACATAGAAATGTATTCTGGTAAATGCTTTGTTTTCTCCCAATTGAGTCTCAAATGCTTTGGTTTGATCCCAATACCTGAAGATCTTCCCAGGTAATATACATCATTTTGAGTAAATTTCAGTAGATATCACTCAGTTTCAGTAGATATCACTCAGCTTCAGTAGATATCCACTGAATAAGTGTCAGCTTCAGTAGATATCTACTGAAATGTTTCAAACAGGCTGTTTTGGGATCAAGTATGTTGTTTACGTGTATCCACATAGAAATGTATTCTGCTAAATGCTTTGTTTTCTTTAATGGAGTCTCGAATGCTTTGATTTGATACCAAGACATGAGGATCTTCCCAAGTACTATATTAAGTAGATATCACTCAGTTTCAATAGATATCCACTGAATAAGTGTCAGCTTCTGTAGATATCTACTGAACTGTTTTGATGAGGCTGTTTTGGCACCAAATATGCTGTTTATGTGTATCCACATAGAAATGTATTCTGGTAAATGCTTTGTTTTCTCCCAATTGAGTCTCAAATGCTTTGGTTTGATCCCAATACCTGAGGATCTTCCCAGGTAATATACATCATTTTGAGTAAATTTCAGTAGATATCACTCAGTTTCAGTAGACATCCATTGAACATGTGTCAGTTTCGGTAGATATCTACTGACCTGTTTTAAACAGGCTGTTTTGGCACCAAATATGCTGTTTATGTGTATCCACATAGAAATGTATTCTGGTAAATGGTTTGTGTTCTCCCAATTGTGTCTCAATTGCTTTGATTTGATCCCAATACATGAGGATTTTCCAAGTACTATATTCAGTAGATATCACTCAGTTTCAGTAGATATCCACTGAATAAGTGTCAGATTCAGTGGATATCTACTGAACTGTTTTGATGAGGCAGTTTTGGCACCAAATATGTTGTTTATGTGTATCCATATAGAAATTTATTTTTGTAAATGCATTGTTTTCTCCTAATTGAGTCTCAAGCGCTTTGATTTGATCCCAATACATGAGGAACTTCCCAAGTACTATATTCAGTAGATATCACTCAGTTTTAGTAGATGTCCACTGAATATGTGTCAGCTTCAGTAAATATCCACTGAAATGTTTCAAACAGGCTGTTTTGGCACCAAATATGCAATTTATGTGTATTCACATAGAAATGTATTATGCTAAATGCTTTGTTTTCTCCAATTGAGTCTCAAATGCTTTGATTTGATCCCAGTACCTGAGGATCTTCCAACGTAATATACGTCATTTTGAGTATATTTCAGTAGATATCACTCAGTTTCAGTAGACATCCACTGAATATGTGTCAGTTTCAGTAGATATCTACTGAACTGTTTCAAACAGGATGTTTTGGCACCAAAGATGCTGTTTATGTGTATCCACATAGAAATGTATTCTGGTAAATGCTTTGTGTTCTCCCAATGAGTCTCAAATGCTTTGATTTGATCCAAATACATGAGGATCTTCCCAGGTACTATATTCAGTAGATATCACTCAGTTTCAGTAGATATCTAATGAATATGTGTCAGCTTCAGTAGATATCTACTGAACTATTTTGATGAGACTGTCTTGGCACCAAATATGCTGTTTATGTGTATCCACATAGAAATGTATTATGGTAAATGCTTTGTTTTCTCCCAATTGTGTCTCAAATGCTTTGATTTGATCCCAATACATGAGGATCTTCCCAAGTACTATATTCAGTTGATATCACTCAGTTTCAGTAGATATCCACTACATAAGTGTCAGCTTCAGTAGATGTCTACCGAACTGTTTTGATGAGGCTGTTTTGGCACCAAATATGCTGTTTATGTGTATCCACATAGAAATGTATTCTGGCAAATGCTTTGTTTTCTCTCAATTGAGTCTCAAATGCTTGGATTTGATCCCAATACATGAGGATCTTCCCAAGTACTATATTCAGTAGATATCACTCAGTTTCAGTAGGTATCCACTGAATAAGTGTCAGATTCAGTAGATATCTACTGAACTGTTTTGAGGAGGCTGTTTTGGCACCAAATACTTACTTTATGTGTATCCACATAGAAATATATTCAGGTAAATGCTTTGTTTTCTCCCAATTGAGTCTCAAATGCTTTGATTTGATGCCAAGACATGAGGATCTTCCCAAGTACTATATTCAGTAGATATCACTCAGTTTCAGTAGATATCCACTGAATAAGTGTCAGCTTCAGTAGATATCTACTGAACTGTTTTGATGATGCAGTTTTTGGTACTAAATATGTTGTTTATGTGTATCCACATAGAAATGTATTCTGGTAAATGCTTTGTTTTCTCCCAATTGAGTCTCAAATGCTTTGATTTGATCCCAATACATGAGGATCTTCCCAAGTACCATATTCGGTAGATATCACTCAGTTTCAGTAGATGTCCAACGAATATGTGTCAGCTTCAATAGATATCTACTGAACTGTTTTGATGAGGCTGTCTTGGCACCAAATATGCTGTTTATGTGTATCCACATAGAAATGTATTATGGTAAATGCTTTGTTTTCTCCCAATTGTGTCTCAAATGCTTTGATTTCATCCCAATACATGAGGATCTTCCCAAGTACTATATTCAGTAGATATCACTCAGTTTCAGTAGATATCAACTAAATAAGTGTCAGCTTCAGTAGATATCTACTGAAATGTTTCAAACAGGCTGTTTTGGGATCAAGTATGTTGTTTACGTGTATCCACATAGAAATGTATTCTGCTAAATGCTTTGTTTTCTTTAATTGAGTCTCGAATGCTTTGATCTGATACCAAGACATGAGGATCTTCCCAAGTACTATATTAAGTAGATATCACTCAGTTTCAGTAGATATCCACTGAATAAGTGTCAGCTTCTGTAGATATCTACTGAACTATTTTGATGAGGCTGTTTTGGCACCAAATATGCTGTTTATGTATATCCACATAGAAATGTATTCTGGTAAATGCTTTGTTTTCTCCCAATTGAGTCTCAAATGCTTTGATTTGATCCCAATACCTGAGGATCTTCCCAGGTAATATACATCATTTTGAGTATATTTCAGTAGATATCACTCAGTTTCAGTAGACATCCACTGAATATGTGTCAGTTTCAGTAGATATCTACTGACCTGTTTTAAACAGGCTGTTTAGGCACCAAATATGCTGTTTATGTGTATCCACATAGAAATGTATTCTGCTAAATGTTTTGTTTTCTCCAATTGGGTCTCAAATGCTTTGATTTGATAACAATACATGAGGATCTTCCCAAGTAATATATTCTGTAGATATCACTAAGTTTCAGTAGATATCCACTGAATAAGTGTCAGCTTCTGTAGATATCTACTGAACTATTTTGATGAGGCTGTTTTTGGCACCAAATATGCTGTTTATGGGTATCCACATAGAAATGTATTCTGGTAAATGCTTTGTTTTCTCCCAATTGAGTCACAAATGCTTTGATTTGATCCCAATACATGAGGATCTTGCCAAGTACTATGTTCAATAGATATCACTAAGTTTCAGTAGATATCCACTGAATAAGTGTCAGCTTCAGTAGATATCTACTGAACTGTTTTGATGAGGCTGTCTTGGCACCAAATATGCTGTTTATGTGTATCCACATGGAAATGTGTTATGGAAAATGCTTTGTTTTCTCCCAATTGAGTCTCAAATGTTTTGATTTGATCCCAATACATGAGGATCTTCCGAAGTACTATATTCAGAAGATATCACTCAGTTTCAGTAGATATCCATTGAATATATGTCTGGTTCAGTAGATATCTACTGAACTGTTTTGATGAGGCTGTCTTGGCACAAATATGCTGTTTATGTGTATCCACATAGAAATGTATTCTGGTAAATGCTTTGTTTTCTCCCAATTGAGTCTCAAATGCTTTGATTTGATCCCAATACATGAGGATCTTCCCAAGTACTATATTCAGTAGATATCTAATGAATATGTGTCAGCTTCAGTAGATATCTACGGAACTATTTTGATGAGGGTGTTTTGGCACCAAATATGTTTCTTATGTGTATCCACATAGAAATGTATTCTGGTAAATGCTTTGTTTTCTCCCAATTGAGTCTAAAATACTTTGATTTGATCCCAATAAACGAGGATCGTCCCAAGTACTATATTCAGTAGATATCACTTAGTTTCAGTAGATATCCACTGAATAAGTGTCAGCTTCAGTAGATATCTACTGAACTGTTTTGATGAGGCTGTTTTGGCACCAAATATGCTGTTTATGTGTATCCACATAGAAATGTATTCTGCTAAATGCTTTGTTTTCTCCCAATTGAGTCTCAAATGCTTTGATTTGATCCCAATACATGAGGATCTTCCCAAGTACTATATTCAGAAGATATCACTCAGTTTCAGTAGATATCCATTGAATATATGTCTGGTTCAGTAGATATCTACTGAACTGTTTTGATGAGGCTGTCTTGGCACAAATATGCTGTTTATGTGTATCCACATAGAAATGTATTCTGGTAAATGCTTTGTTTTCTGCCAATTGAGTCTCAAATGCATTTATTTGATCCCAATACCTGAGGATCTTCCAAAGTAATATATTAAGTAGATATCCACTGAATAAGTGTTAGCTTCAGTAGATATCTACTGAAATGTTTCGAACAGGCTGTTTTGGCACCAAATATGCTGTTTATGCGTATCCACATAGCAATGTATTCTACTAAATGCTTTGTTTTCTTCAATTGAGTCTCAAATGCTTTGATTTGATCCCAACACATGAGGATCTTCCCAAGTTCTATATTCAAAAGATATAACTCAGTTTCAGTAGATATCCACTGAATATGTGTAAACTTCAGTAGATATCTACTGAACTGTTTTGATGAGGTTGTTTTGGCACCAAATATGCTGTTTATGTGTATTCACATAAAAATGTATTCTGGTAAATGCTTTGTTTTCTCCAAAATGAGTCTCAAATGCTTTGATTTGATCCAAATACTTGAGGATCTTCCCAAGTACTATATTCAGTAGATATCACTCAGTTTCAGTAGATATCCAATGAATATGTGTCAGCTTCAGTAGATATCTACTGAACTGTTTTGATGAGGCTGTCTTGGCACCAAATATGCTGTTTATGTGTATCCAAAAAAAATTGTATTATGGTAAATGCTTTGTTTTATCCCAATTGTGTCTCAAATGCTTTGATTTGATCCCAATACATGAGGATCTTCCCAAGTACTATATTGAGTAGATATCACTCAGTTTCAGTAGATATCCGCTGAATAAGTGTCAGCTTCAGTAGATATCTACTGAACTGTTTTGATGAGGCTGTCTTGGCACCAAATATGCTGTTTATGTGTATCCAAATAGAAATGTATTATGGGAAATGCTTTGTTTTCTCCCAATTGTGTCTCAAAAGCTTTGATTTCATCCCAATACATGAGGATCTTCCCAAGTACTATATTGAGTAGATATCACTCAGTTTCAGTAGATATCCACTGAATAAGTGTCAGCTTCAGTGGATATCTACTAAACTGTTTCAAACAGTATGTTTTGGCACCAAATATGTTGTTTATGTGTATCCCATAGAAATGTATTCTGGTAAATGCTTTGTGTTCTCCTAATTGAGTCTCAAATGCTTTGATTTGATCCCAATACATGAGGATCTTCCTAGGTACTATATTCAGTAGATATCACTCAGTTTCAGTAGATATCCACTACATAAATGTCAGCTTCAGTAGACATCTACTGAACTGTTTATATGAGGCTGTTTTGGCACCAAATATGTTGTTTATGTGAATCCACATTGAAATGTATTCTGCTAAATGCTTTGTTTTCTCCCCATTGATTCTCAAATGCTTTGATTTGATCCCAATACATGAGGATCTTCCCAAGTACTCTATTCAGTAGATATCACTCAGTTTCAGTAGATATCCAATGAATATGTGTCAGCTTCAGTAGATATCTACTGAACTGTTTTGATGAGGCTGTCTTGGCACCAAATATGTTGTTTATGTGTATCCACATAGAAATGTATTATGGTAAATGCTTGGTTTTCTCCCAATTGTGTCTCAAATGCTTTGATTTGATCCCAATACATGATGATCTTCCCAAGTACTATATTCAGAAGATATCACTCAGTTTCAGTAGATATCCACTGAATAAGTGTCAGCTTCAGTAGATATCTACTGAACTGTTTTGATGATGCTGTTTTTGGTACTAAATATATTGTTTATGTGTATCCACATAGAAATGTATTCTGGTAAATGCTTTGATTTCTCCCAATTGAGTCTCAAATGCCTTGATTTGATCCCAATACCTGAGGATCTTCCCAAGTAATATACATCATTTTGAGTATATTTGAGTAGATATCACTCAGTTTTAGTAGACATCCACTGAATATGTGTCAGTTTCAGTAGATATCTACTGAACTGTTTTAAACAGGCTGTTTTGGCTGCAAATATGCTATTTACGTGTATCCCATAGAAATCTATTCTGGTAAATGCTTTGTGTTCTCCAAATTGAGTCTCAAATGCTTTGATTTGATCCCAATACATGAGGATCTTCCCAGGTACTATATTCCGTAGATATCACACAGTTTCAGTTGATATCCACTACATAAGCGTCAGCTTCAGTAGATATCTGTAGAACTGTTTTGATGAGGCTGTTTTGGCACCAAATATGTTGTTTTTGTGTATCCACATAGAAATGTATTCTGGTAAATGCTTTGTTTTCTCCCAATTGAGTCTAAAATACTTTGATTTGATCCCAATGAACGAGGATCGTCCCAAGTACTATATTCAGTAGATATCACTTAGTTTCAGTAGATATCCACTGAATAAGTGTCAGATTCAGTAGATATCTATTGAACTGTTTTCAGGAGGCTGTTTTGGCACCAAATACGTACTTTATGTGTATCCACATAGAAATGTATTCAGGTAAATGCTTTGTTTTCTCCCAATTGTATCTCAAATGCTTTGATTTGATCGCAAGACATGAGGATCTTCCCAAGTACTATATTTAGTAGATATCACTCAGTTTCAGTAGATATGCACTGAATAAGTGTCAACTTCAGTAGATATCTACTGAACTGTTTTGATGATGCTGTTTTGGGTACTAAATATGTTGTTTATGTGTATCCACATAGAAATGTATTATGATAAATGCTTTGTTTTCTCCCAATTGAGTCTCAAATGCTTTGATTTGATCCCAATACATGAGGATCTTCCCAAGTACCATATTCAGTAGATATCACTCAGTTTCAGTAGATGTCCAACGAATATGCGTCAGCTTCAGTAGATATCTACTGAACTATTTTGATGAGGCTGTCTTCGCACCAAATATGCTGTTTATGTGTATCCACATAGAAATGTATTCTGGTAAATGCTTTGTTTTCTCCCAATTGAGTCTCAAATGCTTTGGTTTGATCCCAATACCTGAAGATCTTCCCAGGTAATATACATCATTTTGAGTAAATTTCAGTAGATATCACTCAGTTTCAGTAGATATCACTCAGCTTCAGTAGATATCCACTGAATAAGTGTCAGCTTCAGTAGATATCTACTGAAATGTTTCAAACAGGCTGTTTTGGGATCAAGTATGTTGTTTACGTGTATCCACATAGAAATGTATTCTGCTAAATGCTTTGTTTTCTTTAATGGAGTCTCGAATGCTTTGATTTGATACCAAGACATGAGGATCTTCCCAAGTACTATATTAAGTAGATATCACTCAGTTTCAATAGATATCCACTGAATAAGTGTCAGCTTCTGTAGATATCTACTGAACTGTTTTGATGAGGCTGTTTTGGCACCAAATATGCTGTTTATGTGTATCCACATAGAAATGTATTCTGGTAAATGCTTTGTTTTCTCCCAATTGAGTCTCAAATGCTTTGGTTTGATCCCAATACCTGAGGATCTTCCCAGGTAATATACATCATTTTGAGTAAATTTCAGTAGATATCACTCAGTTTCAGTAGACATCCATTGAACATGTGTCAGTTTCGGTAGATATCTACTGACCTGTTTTAAACAGGCTGTTTTGGCACCAAATATGCTGTTTATGTGTATCCACATAGAAATGTATTCTGGTAAATGGTTTGTGTTCTCCCAATTGTGTCTCAATTGCTTTGATTTGATCCCAATACATGAGGATTTTCCAAGTACTATATTCAGTAGATATCACTCAGTTTCAATAGATATCCACTGAATAAGTGTCAGATTCAGTGGATATCTACTGAACTGTTTTGATGAGGCAGTTTTGGCACCAAATATGTTGTTTATGTGTATCCATATAGAAATTTATTTTTGTAAATGCATTGTTTTCTCCTAATTGAGTCTCAAGCGCTTTGATTTGATCCCAATACATGAGGAACTTCCCAAGTACTATATTCAGTAGATATCACTCAGTTTTAGTAGATGTCCACTGAATATGTGTCAGCTTCAGTAAATATCCACTGAAATGTTTCAAACAGGCTGTTTTGGCACCAAATATGCAATTTATGTGTATTCACATAGAAATGTATTATGCTAAATGCTTTGTTTTCTCCAATTGAGTCTCAAATGCTTTGATTTGATCCCAGTACCTGAGGATCTTCCAACGTAATATACGTCATTTTGAGTATATTTCAGTAGATATCACTCAGTTTCAGTAGACATCCACTGAATATGTGTCAGTTTCAGTAGATATCTACTGAACTGTTTCAAACAGGATGTTTTGGCACCAAAGATGCTGTTTATGTGTATCCACATAGAAATGTATTCTGGTAAATGCTTTGTGTTCTCCCAATGAGTCTCAAATGCTTTGATTTGATCCAAATACATGAGGATCTTCCCAGGTACTATATTCAGTAGATATCACTCAGTTTCAGTAGATATCTAATGAATATGTGTCAGCTTCAGTAGATATCTACTGAACTATTTTGATGAGACTGTCTTGGCACCAAATATGCTGTTTATGTGTATCCACATAGAAATGTATTATGGTAAATGCTTTGTTTTCTCCCAATTGTGTCTCAAATGCTTTGATTTGATCCCAATACATGAGGATCTTCCCAAGTACTATATTCAGTTGATATCACTCAGTTTCAGTAGATATCCACTACATAAGTGTCAGCTTCAGTAGATGTCTACCGAACTGTTTTGATGAGGCTGTTTTGGCACCAAATATGCTGTTTATGTGTATCCACATAGAAATGTATTCTGGCAAATGCTTTGTTTTCTCTCAATTGAGTCTCAAATGCTTGGATTTGATCCCAATACATGAGGATCTTCCCAAGTACTATATTCAGTAGATATCACTCAGTTTCAGTAGGTATCCACTGAATAAGTGTCAGATTCAGTAGATATCTACTGAACTGTTTTGAGGAGGCTGTTTTGGCACCAAATACGTACTTTATGTGTATCCACATAGAAATATATTCAGGTAAATGCTTTGTTTTCTCCCAATTGAGTCTCAAATGCTTTGATTTGATGCCAAGACATGAGGATCTTCCCAAGTACTATATTCAGTAGATATCACTCAGTTTCAGTAGATATCCACTGAATAAGTGTCAGCTTCAGTAGATATCTACTGAACTGTTTTGATGATGCAGTTTTTGGTACTAAATATGTTGTTTATGTGTATCCACATAGAAATGTATTCTGGTAAATGCTTTGTTTTCTCCCAATTGAGTCTCAAATGCTTTGATTTGATCCCAATACATGAGGATCTTCCCAAGTACCATATTCGGTAGATATCACTCAGTTTCAGTAGATGTCCAATGAATATGTGTCAGCTTCAATAGATATCTACTGAACTGTTTTGATGAGGCTGTCTTGGCACCAAATATGCTGTTTATGTGTATCCACATAGAAATGTATTATGGTAAATGCTTTGTTTTCTCCCAATTGTGTCTCAAATGCTTTGATTTCATCCCAATACATGAGGATCTTCCCAAGTACTATATTCAGTAGATATCACTCAGTTTCAGTAGATATCAACTAAATAAGTGTCAGCTTCAGTAGATATCTACTGAAATGTTTCAAACAGGCTGTTTTGGGATCAAGTATGTTGTTTACGTGTATCCACATAGAAATGTATTCTGCTAAATGCTTTGTTTTCTTTAATTGAGTCTCGAATGCTTTGATCTGATACCAAGACATGAGGATCTTCCCAAGTACTATATTAAGTAGATATCACTCAGTTTCAGTAGATATCCACTGAATAAGTGTCAGCTTCAGTAGATTTCTACTGAACTGTTTCAAACAGGCTGTTTTGGGATCAAGTATGTTGTTTATGTGTATCCACATAGAAATGTATTCTGCTAAATGTTTTGTTTTCTCCAATTGGGTCTCAAATGCTTTGATTTGATAACAATACATGAGGATCTTCCCAAGTACTATATTCTGTAGATATCACTAAGTTTCAGTAGATATCCACTGAATAAGTGTCAGCTTCTGTAGATATCTACTGAACTATTTTGATGAGGCTGTTTTTGGCACCAAATATGCTGTTTATGGGTATCCACATAGAAATGTATTCTGGTAAATGCTTTGTTTTCTCCCAATTGAGTCACAAATGCTTTGATTTGATCCCAATACATGAGGATCTTCCCAAGTACTATGTTCAATAGATATCACTAAGTTTCAGTAGATATCCACTGAATATGTGTCAGCTTTAGTAGATATCTACTGAACTGTTTTGATGAGGCTGTCTTGGCACCAAATATGCTGTTTATGTGTATCCACATGGAAATGTGTTATGGAAAATGCTTTGTTTTCTCCCAATTGAGTCTCAAATGCTTTGATTTGATCCCAATACATGAGGATCTTCCCAAGTACTATATTCAGTAGATATCACTCAGTTTCAGTAGATATCCACTGAATAAGTGTCAGCTTCAGTAGATTTCTACTGAACTGTTTCAAACAGGCTGTTTTGGGATCAAGTATGTTGTTTACGTGTATCCACATGAAAATGTATTCTGCTAAATGCTTTGTTTTCTTCAATTGAGTCTCGAATGCTTTGGTATGATCCCAAGACATGAGGATCTTCCCAAGTACTATATTAAGTAGATATCACTCAGTTTTAATAGATATCCACTGAATAAGTGTTACCTTCTGTAGATATCTACTAAACTGTTTCGAACAGGCTGTTTTGGCATGAAGTATGTTGTTTATGTGTATCCCCATAGCAATGTATTCTGCTAAATGCCTTGTTTTCTCCAATTAAGTCTCAAATGCTTTGATTTGATCCCAATACATAAGGATCTTACCAAGTACTATATTCAGTAGATATCACTCAGTTTCAGTAGATATCCACTACATAAGTGTCAACTTCAGTAGATGTCTACCGAACTGTTTTGATGAGGCTGTTTTGGGATCCCAATACATGAGGATCTTCCCAAGTACTATATTCTGTAGATATCACTTAGTTTCAGTAGATATCCACTGAATAAGTGTCAGCTTCAGTAGATATCTACTGAAATGTTTCAAACAGGCTGTTTTGGGATCAAGTATGTAGTTTACGTGTATCCACATAGAAACGTATTATGCTAAATGCTTTGTTTTCTTCAATTGAGTCTCGAATGATTTGATACGATCCCAAGACAAGACGATCTTCCAAGTACTATATTAAGTAGATATCGCTCAGTTTCAGTAGATATCCACTGAATAAGTGCCAGCTTAAGTAGATATCTACTAAACTGTTTCGAACAGGCTGTTTTGGCTCCAAATATGTTGTTTATGTGTTTCCAGATAGAAATGTATTCTGGTAAATGCCTTGTTTTCTCCCAATTGAGTCTCAAATGCCTCGATTTGATCCCAATACATGAGGATTTTCCCAAGTACTATATTCAGTAGATATCACTCAATTTCAGTAGATATCCACTGAATAAGTGTCAGGTTTAGTAAATATCTTCTAAAATGTTTCAAACAGGCTGTTTTGGCACCAAATATGCTATTTAGGTGTATTCACATAGAAATGTATTATGCTAAATGCTTTGTTTTCTCCAATTGAGTCTCAAATTCTTTGATTTGATCCCAATACCTGAGGATCTTCGCACGTAATATACCTCATTTCGAGTATATTTTAGTAGATATCAGTCAGTTTCAGTAGATATCCACCGAATAAGTGTCAGCTTCAGTAGATATCTACTGAAATGTTTCAAACAGGCTGTTTTGGCGTCAAGTATGTTGTTTACGTGTATCCACATAGCAATGTATTCAGCTAAATGCCTTGTTTTCTCCAATTAAGTCTCAAATGCTTTGATTTGATCCCAATACATGAGGATCTTCCCAAGTACTATATTCAGTAGATATCACTCAGTTTCAGTAGATATCCACTGAATAAGTGTCAGCTTCAGTAAATATCTACTGAACTGTTTTGATGAGGCTGTTTTTGGCACCAAATATGCTGTTTATGTGTATCCACATAGAAATGTATTCTGGTAAATGCTTCGTTTTCTCCCAATTGAGTGTCAAATGCTTTGAATTGATCCCAATACAAGAGGATCTTCCCAAGTACTATATTCAGTAGATATCAGTCAGTTTCAGTAGATATCCACTGAATAAGTGTCAGCTTCAGTAAATATCCACTGAAATTTTTCAAACAGGCTGTTTTGGCACCAAATATGCTATTTATGTGTATTCACATAGAAATGTATTCTGCTAAATGCTTTGTTTTCTCCAATTGAGTCTCGAATGCTTTGATTTGATCCCAGTACCTGAGGATCTTCCCACGTAATATACGTCATTTGGAGTATATTTCAGTAGATATCACTCAGTTTCAGTAGACATCCACTGAATATGTGTCAGTTTCAGTAGATATCTGCTGGACTGTTTCAAACACGATGTTTTAGCACCAAATATGCTGTTTATGTGTATCCACGTAGAAATGTATTCTGGTAAATTCTTTGTGTTCTCCCAATTGAGTCTCAAATGCGTTGATTTGATCCCAATACATGAGGATCTTCCCATGTACTATATTCAGTAGATATCACTCAGGTTCCGTAGATATCCACTACATAAGTGTCAGCTTCAGTAGATGTCTACCGAACTGTTTTGATGAGGCTGTTTTGGCACCAAATATGTTGTTTATGTGTATCCACTTAGAAATGTATTCTGGTAAATGCTTTGTTTTCTCCCAATTGAGTCTCAATTACTTTTATTTGATCCCAATACCTGAGGATCTTCCCAAGAACTATATTCAGTAGATATCCAATGAATAAGTGTCAGCTTCGGTAGATATCTGCTGAAATGTTTCAAACAGGCTGTTTTGGGATCAAGTATTTGTTTACGTGTATCCACATAGAAATGTACTCTGCTAAATGCTTTGTTTTCTTCAATTGAGACTCGAATGCTTTGATATGATCCCAAGACATAAGGATCTTCCCAAGTACCATATTAATTAGATATCACTCAGTTTCAGTAGATATCCACTGAATAAGTGCCAGCTTCAGTAGATATCTACTAAACTGTTTCGAACAGGCTGTTTTGGCACCAAATATGTTGTTTATGTGTATCCACATAGAAATGTATTCTGGTAAATGCTTTGTTTTCTCTCAATTGAGTCTCAAATACTTTGATTTGATCCAAATACATGAGGATCTTCACAAGCACTATGTTCAGTAGATATCACTCAGGTTCAGTAGATATCCATTTAATATGTGTCAGCTTGAGTAGATATCTACTGAACTGTTTTGATGAGGCTGTTTTGGCACCAAATATGTTGTTTATGTGTATCCACATAGAAATGTATTATGGTAAATGCTTTGTTTTCTGCCAATTGTGTCTCAAATGCTTTGATTTGATCCCAATACATGAGGATCTTCCCAAGTACTATATTCTGAAGATATCACTCAGTTTCAGTAGATATCCACTGAATAAGTTTCAGCTTTAGTAGATATCTTCTGAACTGTTTCAAACATGCTGTTTTGGCATCAGGTATGTTGTTCACGTGTATCCACATAGAAATGTATTCTGCTAAACGCTTTGTTTTCTTCAATTGAGTCTTGAATGATTTGATTTGATCCCAAGACATGAGGATGTTCCCAAGCACTATATTAAGTGGATATCACTCAGTTTCAGTAAATATCCACTACACAAGTGTCAGCTTCAGTAGATATCTACTAAAATGTTTCGAACAGGATGTTTTGGCACCGAATAAGCTGTTTATGCGTATCCACATAGCAATCTAATCTGCTAAATGCTTTGTTTTCTCCAATTATGTCTCAAATGTTTTGATATGATCCCAATACATGAGGATCTTCCCAAGTACTATATTCAAAAGATATCACTCAGTTTCAGGAGATATCCACCGAATATGTGTCAACTTCAGTAGCTTTCTACTGAACTGTTTTGATGAGGTTGTTTTGGCACCAAATATGCTGTTTATGTGTATTCACATAGAAACGTATTCTGGTAAATGCTTTGTTTTCTCCCAATTGAGTCTCAAATGCTTTGATTTAATCCCAATACATGAGGATCTTCCCAAGTACTACAATCAGTAGATATCACTCAGTTTTAGTAGATATCTACTGAATAACTGTCAGCTTCAGTAGATATCTACTGAACTGTTTTGAGGAGGCTGATTTTGGCACCAAATATGCTGTTTATGTGTATCCATATTGAAATGTATTCTGGTAAATGCTTTGTTTTCTCCCAATTGAGTCTCAAATGCTTTGATTTGATCCCAACACATGAGGATCTTCCCAAGTACTATATTCAGTAGATATCACTCAGTTTCAGTAGATATCCACTGAATAAGTGTCAGCTTCAGTAAATATCTAATGAAATGTTTCAAACGGGCTGTTTTGGCACCAAATATGCTATTTATGTGTATTCAGATAGAAATGTATTCTGGTAAATGCTTTGTTTTCTCCAATTGAGTCTCAAATGCTTTGATTTGATCCCAATACCTGAGGATCTTCCCACGTAATATACGTCATTTTGAGTATATTTCAGTAGATATCAATCAGTTTCAGTAGACATCCATTGAATATGTGTCAGTTTCAGTAGATATCTACAGAACTGTTTCAAACAGGATGTTTTGGCACCAAATATGCTATTTATGTGTATCCACATAGAAATGTGTTATGGAAAATGCTTTGTTTTCTCCCAATTGAGTCTCAAATGCTTTGATTTGATCCCAATACATGAGGATCTTCCCAAGTACTATATTCAGTAGATATCACTCAGTTTCAGTATATATCCACTGAATAAGTGTCAGATTCAGTAGATATCTTCTGAACTGTTTTGAGGAGGCTGTTTTGGCAGCAAATACGTACTTTATGTGTATCCACATAGAAATGTATTCAGGTAAATGCTTTGTTTTCTCCCAATTGAGTCTCAAATGCTTTGATTTGATGCCAAGACATGAGGATCTTCCCAAGTACTATATTCAGTAGATATCACTCAGTTTCAGTAGATATCCACTGAATAAGTGTCAGCTTCAGTAGATATCTACTGAACTGTTTTGATGATGCTGTTTTTGGTACTAAATATGTTGTTTATGTGTATCCACATAGAAATGTATTCTGGTAAATGCTTTGTTTTCTCCCAATTGAGTCTCAAATGCTTTGATTTGATCCCAATACATGAGGATCTTCCCAAGTACCATATTCATTAGATATCACTCAGTTTCAGTAGATGTCCAACGAATATGTGTCAGCTTCAGTAGATATCTACTGAACTGTTTTGATGAGGCTGTCTTGGCACCAAATATGCTGTTTATGTGTATCCACATAGAAATGTATTATGGTAAATGCTTTGTTTTCTCCCAATTGTGTCTCAAATGCTTTGATTTCGTCCCAATACATGAGGATCTTCACAAGTACTATATTCAGTAGATATCACTCAGTTTCAGTAGATATCCACTGAATAAGTGTCAGCTTCGGTAGATATCTACTGAAATGTTTCAAATAGGCTATTTTGGGATTTACTGAATAAGCATTTAGCTGAATACATTGTTTACGTGTATCCACATAGAAATGTATTATGCTAAATGCTTTGTTTTCTTCAATTGAGTCTCAAATGCTTCGATTTGATCCCAATACCTGAGGATCTTCACACGTAATATACGTCATTTCGAGTATATTTCAGTAGATATCAGTCAGTTTCAGTAGATATCCACTGAATAAGTGTCAGCTTCAGTAGATATCTACTGAAATGTTTCAAACAGGCTGTTTTGGCGTCAAGTATGTTGTTTACGTGTATCCACATAGCAATGTATTCAGCTAAATGCCTTGTTTTCTCCAATTAAGTCTCAAATGATTTGATTTGATCCCAATACATGAGGATCTTCCTAAGTACTATATTCAGTAGATATCACTCAGTTTCAGTAGATATCCACTGAATATGTGTCAGCTTTAGTAGATATCTACTGAACTGTTTTGATGAGGCTGTCTTGGCACCAAATATGCTGTTTATGTGTATCCACATAGAAATGTGTTATGGAAAATGCTTTGTTTTCTCCCAATTGAGTCTCAAATGCTTTGATTTCATCCCAATACATGAGGATCTTCCCAAGTACTATATTCAGTAGATATCACTCAGTTTCCGTAGATATCCACTGAATAAGTGTCAGCTTCAGTAAATATCCACTGAAAATTTTCAAACAGGCTGTTTTGGCACCAAATATGCTATTTATGTGTATTCACATAGAAATGTATTCTGCTAAATGCTTTGTTTTCTCCAATTGAGTCTCAAATGCTTTGATTTGATCCCAGTACCTGAGGATCTTCCCACGTAATATACGTCATTTTGAGTATATTTCAGTAGATATCACTCAGTTTCAGTAGACATCCACTGAATATGTGTCAGTTTCAGTAGATATCTGCTGGACTGTTTCAAACACGATGTTTTGGCACCAAATATGCTGTTTATGTGTATCCACGTAGAAATGTATTCTGGTAAATTCTTTGTGTTCTCCCAATTGAGTCTCAAATGCGTTTGTTTGATCCCAATACATGAGGATCTTCCCAGGTACTATATTCAGTATATTTCACTCAGTTTCCGTAGATATCCACTACATAAGTGTCAGCTTCAGTAGATGTCTACCGAACTGTTTTGATGAGGCTGTTTTGGCACCAAATATGTTGTTTATGTGTATCCACATTGAAATGTATTCTGGTAAATGCTTTGTTTTCTCCCAATTGAGTCTCAATTACTTTTATTTGATCCCAATACATGAGGATCTTCCCAAGTACTATATTCAGTAGATATCACTCAGTTTTAGTAGATATCCACTGAATAAGTGTCTGCTTCTGTAGATATCTACTGAACCATTTTGATGAGGCTGTTTTTGGCACCAAATATGTTGTTTATGGGTATCCACATAGAAATGTATTCTGGTAAATGCTTTGTTTTCTCCCAATTGAGTCTCAAATGCGTTGATTTGATCCCAATACATGAGGATCTTCCCAAGTACTATGTTCAATAGATATCACTAAGTTTCAGTAGATATCCACTGAATATGTGCCAGCTTCAGTAGATATCTACTGAACTGTTTTGATGAGGCTGTTTTGGCACCAAATATGCTGTTTATTTGTATTCACATAGAAATGTATTCTGGTGAATGCTTTGTTTTCTCCCAATTGAGTCTCAAATGCTTTGATTTGATCCCAATACATGAGGATCTACCCAAGTACTATATTCAGTAGGTATCACTCAGTTTCAGTAGATATCCACTGAATAAGTGTCAGATTCAGTAGATATCTTCTGAACTGTTTTGAGGAGGCCGTTTTGGCACCAAATACGTACTTTATGTGTATCCACATAGAAATGTATTCAGGTAAATGCTTTGTTTTCTCCCAATTGAGTCTCAAATGCTTTGATTTGATGCCAAGACATGAGGATCTTCCCAAGTACTATATTAAGTAGATATCGCTCAGTTTCAGTAGATATCCACTGAATAAGTGCCAGCTTCAGCAGATATCTACTAAACTGTTTCGAACAGGCTGTTTTGGCTCCAAATATGTTTTTTATGTGTATCCACATAGAAATGTATTCCGGTAAATGCTTTGTTTTCCCCCAACTGAGTCTCAAATACTTTGATTTGATCCCAATACATGAGGATCTTCCCAAGTACTATATTCAGTAGATATTACTTAGTTTCAGTAGATATCCGCTGAATAAGTGTCACCTTCAGTAGATATCTTCTGAACTGTTTTGACGAGGCTGTCTTGGCACCAAATATGCTGTTTATGTGTATCCACATAGAAATGTATTATGGTAAATGCTTTGTTTTCTCCCAATTGTGTCTCAAATGCTTTGATTTCATCCCAATACATGAGGATCTTCCCAAGTACTATATTCAGTAGATATCACTCAGTTTCAGTAGATATCAACTAAATAAGTGTCAGCTTCAGTAGATATCTACTGAAATGTTTCAAACAGGCTGTTTTGGGATCAAGTATGTTGTTTACGTGTATCCACATAGAAATGTATTCTGCTAAATGCTTTGTTTTCTTTAATTGAGTCTCGAATGCTTTGATCTGATACCAAGACATGAGGATCTTCCCAAGTAATATATTAAGTAGATATCACCCAGTTTCAGTAGATATCCACTGAATAAGTGTCAGCTTCTGTAGATATCTACTGAACTGTTTTGATGAGGCTGTTTTGGCACCAAATATGCTGTTTATGTGTATCCACATAGAAATGTATTCTGGTAAATGCTTTGTTTTCTCCCAATTGAGTCTCAAATGCTTTGATTTGATCCCAATACCTGAGGATCTTCCCAGGTAATATACATCATTTTGAGTATATTTCAGTAGATATCACTCAGTTTCAGTAGACATCCACTGAATATGTGTCAGTTTCAGTTGATATCTACTGACCTGTTTTAAACAGGCTGTTTTGGCACCAAATATGCTGTTTATGTGTATCCACATAGAAATGTATTCTGCTAAATGTTTTGTTTTCTCCAATTGGGTCTCAAATGATTTGATTTGATCCCAATACATGAGGATCTTCCCAAGTACTATATTCAGTAGATATCACTAAGTTTCAGTAGATATCCACTGAATAAGTGTCAGCTTCTATAGATATCTACTGAACTATTTTGATGAGGCTGTTTTTGGCACCAAATATGCTGTTTATGGGTATCCACAAAGAAATGTATTCTGGTAAATGCTTTGTTTTCTCCCAATTGAGTCTCAAATGCTTTGATTTGATCCCAATACATTAGGATCTTCCCAAGTACTATGTTCAATAGATATCACTAAGTTTCAGTAGATATCCACTGAATATGTGTCAGCTTTAGTAGATATCTACTGAACTGTTTTGATGAGGCTGTCTTGGCACCAAATATGCTATTTATGTGTATCCACATAGAAATGTGTTATGGAAAATGCTTTGTTTTCTCCCAATTGAGTCTCAAATGCTTTGATTTCATCCCAATACATGAGGATCTTCCCAAGTAGTATATTCAGTAGATATCACTTAGTTTCAGTTGATATCCACTGAATAAGTGTTAGCTTCAGTAGTAGATATCTACTGAAATGTTTCAAACATGCTGTTTTGGGATCAAGTATGTTGTTTACGTGTATCAATATGGAAATGTATTCTGCTAAATGCTTTGTTTTCTTCAATTGAGTCTCGAATGCTTTGGTATGATCCCAAAACATGAGGATCTTCCCTTGTACTATATTAAGTAGATATCACTCAGTTTTAATAGATATCCACTGAATAAGTGTCAGCTTCAGTAGATATCTACTAAACTGTTTCAAACAGGCTGTTTTGGCATCAAGTATGTTGTTTATGGGTATCCACATAGCAATGTATTCTGCTAAATGCCTTGTTTTCTCCAATTAAGTCTCAAATGCTTTGATTTGATCCCAATACATAAGGATCTTCCCAGGTACTATATTCAGTAGATATCACTCAGTTTCAGTAGATATCCACTACATAAGTGTCAGCTTCAGTAGATGTCTACCGAACTGTTTTGATGAGGCTGTTTTGGGATCCCAATACATGAGGATCTTCCCAAGTACTATATTCAGTAGATATCACTTAGTTTCAGTAGATATCCACTGAATAAGTGTCAGCTTCAGTAGATATCCACTGAAATGTTTCAAACAGGCTGTTTTGGGATCAAGTATGTAGTTTACGTGTATCCACATAGAAATGTATTATGCTAAATGCTTTGTTTTCTTCAATTGAGTCTCGAATGCTTTGATATGATCCCAAGACATGACGATCTTCCCAAGTAATATATTAAGTAGATATCGCTCAGTTTCAGTAGATATCCACTAAATAAGTGCCAGCTTCAGTAGATATCTACTAAACTGTTTCGAACAGGCTGTTTTGGCTCCAAATATGTTGTTTATGTGTATCCACATAGAAATGTATTCTGGTAAATGCTTTGTTTTCTCCCAACTGAGTCTCAAATACTTTGATTTGATCCCAATACATGAGGATCTTCCCAAGTACTATATTTAGTAGATATCACTTAGTTTCAGTAGATATCCACTGAATAAGTGTCACCTTCAGAAGATATCTTCTGAACTGTTTTGACGAGGCTGTTTTGGCCCCAAATATGCTGTTTATGTGTATCCACATAGAAATGTATTCTGGTAAATGCTTTGTTTTCTCCCAATTGAGTCTCTAATGCTTTGATTTGATCCCAATACCTGAGGATCTTCACAAGTAATATACATCATTTTGAGTATATTTCAGAAGATATCACTCAGTTTCAGTAGACATCCACAGAATATGTGTCAGTTTCAGTAGATATCTACTGAACTGTTTTAAACAGGCTGTTTTGGCACCAAATATGCTGTTTATGTGTATCCACCTAGAAATGTATTCTAGTAAATGCTTTGTGTTCTCCCAATTGTGTCTCAATTGCTTTGATTTGATCCCAATACATGAGGATTTTCCCAAGTACTATATTAAGTACATATCACTCAATTTCAGTAGATATCCATTGAATAAGTGTCAGCTTCAGTAAATATCTACTGAAATGTTTTAAACAAGATATTTTGGCACCAAATATGCTATTTATGTGTATTCACATAGAAATGTATTCCGCTAAATGTTTTGTTTTCTCCAATTGAGTCTCAAATGCTTTGATTTGATCCCAGTACCTGAGGATCTTCCCGCGTAATATACGTCATTTTGAGTATATTTCAGAAGATATCTCTTAGTTTCAGTAGACATCCACTGAATAAGTGTCAGTTTCAGTAGATATCTACTGAAATGTTTCAAACAGGATGTTTTGGCACCAAATATGCTGTTTTTGTGTATCCATATAGAAATGTATTATGGTAAATGCTTTGTGTTCCCCCAATTGAGTCTCAAATGTTTTGATTTGATCCCAATACAGGAGGATCTTCCCAGGTACTATATTCAGTAGATATTACTCAGTTTCGGTAGATATCCACTACATAAGTGTCAGCTTCGGTTGATGTCTACCGAACTGTTTTGATAAGGCTGTTTTGGCACCAAATATGTTGTTTATGTGTATCCACATAGAAATGTATTCTGGTAAATGCTTTGTTTTCTCCCAATTGAGTCTCAAATACTTTGATTTGATCCCAAGGCACGAGGATCTTCCCAAGTACTATATTCAGTAGATATCCACTGAATAAGTGTCAGCTTCAGTAGATATCTTCTGAACTATTTTGATGAGGCTGTTTTTGACACCAAATATGTTGTTTACGTGTATCCACATAGAAATGTATTCTGGTAAATGCTTTGTGATCTCCCAATTGTGTCTCAATTGCTTTGATTTGATCCCAATACATGAGGATCTTCCCAAGTACTATTTTCAGTAGATATCACTCAGTTTCAGTAGATATTCAATGAATATGTGTCAGCTTCGGTAGATGTCTTCTGAACTGTTTTGAGGAGGGTGTTTTGGCCCCAAATATGTTGTTTATGTGTATCCATTTAGAAATGTATTCTGGTAAATGCTTTGTTTTCTCCCAATTGAGTCTCAAATACTTTGATTTGATCCCAATACATGAGGATCTTCCCAAGTACTATATTCAGTAGATATCACTTAGTTTCAGTAGATATCTACTGAATAAGTGTCAGCTTCAGTAGATATCTGCTGAACTGTTTTGATGAGGCTGTTTTTGGAACCAAATATGCTGTTTATGTGTATCCACATAGAAATGTATTCTGGTAAATGCTTTGTTTTCTCCCAATTGAGTCTCAAATACTTTGATTTGATCCCAAGACATGAGGATCTTCCCAAGTACTATATTCAGGAGATATCTCTAAGTTTCAGTCGATATCCACTGAATAAGTGTCAGCTTCAGGAGATATCTACTAAACTGTTTTGATGAGGCTGTTTTTGGCACCAAATATGCTGTTTTTGTGTATCCACATAAAAATGTATTCTGGTAAATGCTTTGTGTTCTCCCAATTGTGTCTCAATTGCTTTGGTTTGATCCCAATACATGAGGATCTTCCCAGGTACAATATTTAGTAGATATCACTCAGTTTCAGTAGATATCCACTGAAAAAGTGTCAGCTTCAGTAGATATCTACTGAACTGTTTTGATGAGGCTGTTTTGGCACCAAATATGCTGTTTATGTGTATTCACATAGAAATGTATTCTGGTGAATGCTTTGTTTTCTCCCAATTGAGTCTCAAATGCTTTGATTTGATCCCAATTCATGAGGATCTTGCCAAGTACTATATTCTGTAGATATCACTTAGTTTCAGTAGATATCCACTGAATAAGTGTCAGCTTCAGTAGATATCTACTGAAATGTTTCAAACAGGCTGTTTTGGGATCAAGTATGTAGTTTACGTGTATCCACATAGAAATGTATTATTGTAAATGCTTTGTTTTCTCCCAATTGTGTCTCAAATGCTTTGATTTGATCCCAATACATGAGGATCTTCCCAGGTACTATATTCAGTTGATATCACTCAGTTTCAGTAGATATCCACTACATAAATGTCAGCTTCAGTAGATGTCTACCGAACTGTTTTGATGAGGCTGTTTCGGCACCAAATATGTTGTTTATGTGTATCCACATAGAAATGTATTCTGGCAAATGCTTTGTTTTCTCTCAATTGAGTCTCAAATGCTTGGATTTGATCCCAATACATGAGGATCTTCCCAAGTACTATATTCAGTAGATATCACTCAGTTTCAGTAGATATCCACTGAATAAGTGTCAGATTCAGTAGATATCTACTGAACTGTTTTGAGGAGGCTGTTTTGGCACCAAATACGTACTTTATGTGTATCCACATAGAAATATATTCAGGTAAATGCTTTGTTTTCTCCCAATTGAGTCTCAAATGCTTTGATTTGATGCCAAGACATGAGGATCTTCCCAAGTACTATATTCAGTAGATATCACTCAGTTTCAGTAGATATCCACTGAATAAGTGTCAGCTTCGATAGATATCTAATGAACTGTTTTGATGATGCAGTTTTTGGTACTAAATATGTTGTTTATGTGTATCCACATAGAAATGTATTCTGGTAAATGCTTTGTTTTCTCCCAATTGAGTCTCAAATGCTTTGATTTGATCCCAATACATGAGGATCTTCCCAAGTACCATATTCGGTAGATATCACTCAGTTTCAGTAGATGTCCAACGAATATGTGTCAGCTTCAATAGATATCTACTGAATTGTTTTGATGAGGCTGTCTTGGCACCAAATATGCTGTTTATGTGTATCCACATAGAAATGTATTATGGTAAATGCTTTGTTTTCTCCCAATTGTGTCTCAAATGCTTTGATTTCATCCCAATACATGAGGATCTTCCCAAGTACTATATTCAGTAGATATCACTCAGTTTCAGTAGATATCAACTAAATCAGTGTCAGCTTCAGTAGATATCTACTGAAATGTTTCAAACAGGCTGTTTTGGGATCAAGTATGTTGTTTACGTGTATCCACATAGAAATGTATTCTGCTAAATGCTTTGTTTTCTTTAATTGAGTCTCGAATGCTTTGATCTGATACCAAGACATGAGGATCTTCCCAAGTACTATATTAAGTAGATATAACTCAGTTTCAGTAGATATCCACTGAATAAGTGTCAACTTCTGTAGATATCTACTGAACTGTTTTGATGAGGCTGTTTTGGCACCAAATATGCTGTTTATGTGGATCCACATAGAAATGTATTCTGGTAAATGCTTTGTTTTCTCCCAATTGAGTCTCAAATGCTTTGATTTGATCCCAATACATTAGGATCTTCCCAAGTACTATGTTCAATAGATATCACTAAGTTTCAGTAGATATCCACTGAATATGTGTCAGCTTTAGTAGATATCTACTGAACTGTTTTGATGAGGCTGTCTTGGCACCAAATATGTTGTTTATGTGTATCCACATAGAAATGTGTTATGGAAAATGCTTTGTTTTCTCCCAATTGAGTCTCAAATGCTTTGATTTGATCCCAATACATGAGGATCTTCCCAAGTACTATATTCAGTAGGTATCACTCAGTTTCAGTAGATATCCACTGAATAAGTGTCAGATTCAGTAGATATCTTCTGAACTGTTTTGAGGAGGCCATTTTGGCACCAAATACGTACTTTATGTGTATCCACATAGAAATGTATTCAGGTAAATGCTTTGTTTTCTCCCAATTGAGTCTCAAATGCTTTGATTTGATGCCAAGACATGAGGATCTTCCCAAGTACTATATGAAGTAGATATCGCTCAGTTTCAGTAGATATCCACTGAATAAGTGCCAGCTTCAGCAGATATCTACTAAACTGTTTCGAACAGGCTGTTTTGGCTCCAAATATGTTTTTTATGTGTATCCACATAGAAATGTATTCCGGTAAATGCTTTGTTTTCCCCCAACTGAGTCTCAAATACTTTGATTTGATCCCAATACATGAGGATCTTCCCAAGTACTATATTCAGTAGATATTACTTAGTTTCAGTAGATATCCGCTGAATAAGTGTCACCTTCAGTAGATATCTTCTGAACTGTTTTGACGAGGCTGTTTTGGCACCAAATATGCTGTTTATGTGTATCCACATAGAAATGTATTATGGTAAATGCTTTGTTTTCTCCCAATTGTGTCTCAAATGCTTTGATTTCATCCCAATACATGAGGATCTTCCCAAGTACTATATTCAGTAGATATCACTCAGTTTCAGTAGATATCAACTAAATAAGTGTCAGCTTCAGTAGATATCTACTGAAATGTTTCAAACAGGCTGTTTTGGGATCAAGTATGTTGTTTACGTGTATCCACATAGAAATGTATTCTGCTAAATGCTTTGTTTTCTTTAATCGAGTCTCGAATGCTTTGATCTGATACCAAGACATGAGGATCTTCCCAAGTAATATATTAAGTAGATATCACCCAGTTTCAGTAGATATCCACTGAATAAGTGTCAGCTTCTGTAGATATCTACTGAACTGTTTTGATGAGGCTGTTTTGGCACCAAATATGCTGTTTATGTGTATCCACATAGAAATGTATTCTGGTAAATGCTTTGTTTTCTCCCAATTGAGTCTCAAATGCTTTGATTTGATCCCAATACCTGAGGATCTTCCCAGGTAATATACATCATTTTGAGTATATTTCAGTAGATATCACTCAGTTTCAGTAGACATCCACTGAATATGTGTCAGTTTCAGTTGATATCTACTGACCTGTTTTAAACAGGCTGTTTTGGCACCAAATATGCTGTTTATGTGTATCCACATAGAAATGTATTCTGCTAAATGTTTTGTTTTCTCCAATTGGGTCTCAAATGATTTGATTTGATCCCAATACATGAGGATCTTCCCAAGTACTATATTCAGTAGATATCACTAAGTTTCAGTAGATATCCACTGAATAAGTGTCAGCTTCTATAGATATCTACTGAACTATTTTGATGAGGCTGTTTTTGGCACCAAATATGCTGTTTATGGGTATCCACAAAGAAATGTATTCTGGTAAATGCTTTGTTTTCTCCCAATTGAGTCTCAAATGCTTTGATTTGATCCCAATACATTAGGATCTTCCCAAGTACTATGTTCAATAGATATCACTAAGTTTCAGTAGATATCCACTGAATATGTGTCAGCTTTAGTAGATATCTACTGAACTGTTTTGATGAGGCTGTCTTGGCACCAAATATGCTATTTATGTGTATCCACATAGAAATGTGTTATGGAAAATGCTTTGTTTTCTCCCAATTGAGTCTCAAATGCTTTGATTTCATCCCAATACATGAGGATCTTCCCAAGTAGTATATTCAGTAGATATCACTTAGTTTCAGTTGATATCCACTGAATAAGTGTTAGCTTCAGTAGTAGATATCTACTGAAATGTTTCAAACATGCTGTTTTGGGATCAAGTATGTTGTTTACGTGTATCAATATGGAAATGTATTCTGCTAAATGCTTTGTTTCCTTGAATTGAGTCTCGAATGCTTTGGTATGATCCCAAGACATGAGGATCTTCCCTTGTACTATATTAAGTAGATATCACTCAGTTTTAATAGATATCCACTGAATAAGTGTCAGCTTCAGTAGATATCTACTAAACTGTTTCAAACAGGCTGTTTTGGCATCAAGTATGTTGTTTATGGGTATCCACATAGCAATGTATTCTGCTAAATGCCTTGTTTTCTCCAATTAAGTCTCAAATGCTTTGATTTGATCCCAATACATAAGGATCTTCCCAGGTACTATATTCAGTAGATATCACTCAGTTTCAGTAGATATCCACTACATAAGTGTCAGCTTCAGTAGATGTCTACCGAACTGTTTTGATGAGGCTGTTTTGGGATCCCAATACATGAGGATCTTCCCAAGTACTATATTCAGTAGATATCACTTAGTTTCAGTAGATATCCACTGAATAAGTGTCAGCTTCAGTAGATATCCACTGAAATGTTTCAAACAGGCTGTTTTGGGATCAAGTATGTAGTTTACGTGTATCCACATAGAAATGTATTATGCTAAATGCTTTGTTTTCTTCAATTGAGTCTCGAATGCTTTGATATGATCCCAAGACATGACGATCTTCCCAAGTAATATATTAAGTAGATATCGCTCAGTTTCAGTAGATATCCACTAAATAAGTGCCAGCTTCAGTAGATATCTACTAAACTGTTTCGAACAGGCTGTTTTGGCTCCAAATATGTTGTTTATGTGTATTCACATAGAAATGTATTCTGGTAAATGCTTTGTTTTCTCCCAACTGAGTCTCAAGTACTTTGATTTGATCCCAATACATGAGGATCTTCCCAAGTACTATATTCAGTAGATATCACTTAGTTTCAGTAGATATCCACTGAATAAGTGTCACCTTCAGAAGATATCTTCTGAACTGTTTTGACGAGGCTGTTTTGGCCCCAAATATGCTGTTTATGTGTATCCACATACAAATGTATTCTGGTAAATGCTTTGTTTTCTCCCAATTGAGTCTCTAATGCTTTGATTTGATCCCAATACCTGAGGATCTTCACAAGTAATATACATCATTTTGAGTATATTTCAGAAGATATCACTCAGTTTCAGTAGACATCCACTGAATATGTGTCAGTTTCAGTAGATATCTACTGAACTGTTTTAAACAGGCTGTTTTGGCACCAAATATGCTGTTTATGTGTATCCACCTAGAAATGTATTCTAGTAAATGCTTTGTGTTCTCCCAATTGTGTCTCAATTGCTTTGATTTGATCCCAATACATGAGGATCTTCCCAAGTACTATATTAAGTACATATCTCTCAATTTCAGTAGATATTCATTGAATAAGTGTCAGCTTCAGTAAATATCTACTGAAATGTTTTAAACAAGATATTTTGGCACCAAATATGCTATTTATGTGTATTCACATAGAAATGTATTCCGCTAAATGTTTTGTTTTCTCCAATTGAGTCTCAAATGCTTTGATTTGATCCCAGTACCTGAGGATCTTCCCGCGTAATATACGTCATTTTGAGTATATTTCAGAAGATATCTCTTAGTTTCAGTAGACATCCACTGAATAAGTGTCAGTTTCCGTAGATATCTACTGAACTGTTTCAAACAGGATGTTTTGGCACCAAATATGCTGTTTTTGTGTATCCATATAGAAATGTATTATGGTAAATGCTTTGTGTTCCCCCAATTGAGTCTCAAATGTTTTGATTTGATCCCAATACAGGAGGATCTTCCCAGGTACTATATTCAGTAGATATTACTCAGTTTCGGTAGATATCCACTACATAAGTGTCAGCTTCGGTTGATGTCTACCGAACTGTTTTGATAAGGCTGTTTTGGCACCAAATATGTTGTTTATGTGTATCCACATAGAAATGTATTCTGGTAAATGCTTTGTTTTCTCCCAATTGAGTCTCAAATACTTTGATTTGATCCCAAGGCACGAGGATCTTCCCAAGTACTATATTCAGTAGATATCCACTGAATAAGTGTCAGCTTCAGTAGATATCTTCTGAACTGTTTTGATGAGGCTGTTTTTGACACCAAATATGTTGTTTACGTGTATCCACATAGAAATGTATTCTGGTAAATGCTTTGTGATCTCCCAATTGTGTCTCAATTGCTTTGATTTGATCCCAATACATGAGGATCTTCTCAAGTACTATTTTCAGTAGATATCACTCAGTTTCAGTAGATATCCAATGAATATGTGTCAGCTTCGGTAGATGTCTTCTGAACTGTTTTGATGAGGGTGTTTTGGCACCAAATATGTTGTTTATGTGTATCCAGTTAGAAATGTATTCTGGTAAATGCTTTGTTTTCTCCCAATCGAGTCTCAAATACTTTGATTTGATCCCAATACATGAGGATCTTCCCAAGTACTATATTCAGTAGATATCACTTAGTTTCAGTAGATATCTACTGAATAAGTGTCAGCTTCAGTAGATATCTGCTGAACTGTTTTGATGAGGCTGTTTTTGGAACCAAATATGCTGTTTATGTGTATCCACATAGAAATGTATTCTGGTAAATGCTTTGTTTTCTCCCAATTGAGTTTCAAATACTTTGATTTGATCCCAAGACATGAGGATCTTCCCAAGTACTATATTCAGTAGATATCTCTAAGTTTCAGTCGATATCCACTGAATAAGTGTCAGCTTCAGGAGATATCTACTCAACTGTTTTGATGAGGCTGTTTTTGGCACCAAATATGCTGTTTTTGTGTATCCACATAGAAATGTATTCTGGTAAATGCTTTGTGTTCTCACAATTGTGTCTCAATTGCTTTGGTTTGATCCCAATACATGAGGATCTTCCCAGGTACAATATTTAGTAGATATCACTCAGTTTCAGTAGATATCCACTGCATAAGTGTCAGCTTCAGTAGATATCTACTGAACTGTTTTGATGAGGCTGTTTTGGCACCAAATATGCTGTTTATGTGTATCCACATAGAAATGTATTCTGGTAAATGCTTTGTTTTCTCCCAATTGAGTCTCAAATGCTTTGATTTGATCCCAATACCTGAGGATCTTCCCAGGTAATATACATCATTTTGAGTATATTTCAGTAGATATCACTCAGTTTCAGTAGACATCCACTGAATATGTGTCAGTTTCAGTAGATA
This sequence comes from Eucommia ulmoides, assembly GCA_016647705.1. Taxonomy (NCBI): domain Eukaryota; kingdom Viridiplantae; phylum Streptophyta; class Magnoliopsida; order Garryales; family Eucommiaceae; genus Eucommia; species Eucommia ulmoides. Next base: position 36,157,667 of record CM028334.1, on the reverse strand, counting down.
TCTACTGACCTGTTTTAAACAGGCTGTTTTGGCACCAAATATGCTGTTTATGTGTATCCACATAGAAATGTATTCTGCTAAATGTTTTGTTTTCTCCAATTGGGTCTCAAATGCTTTGATTTGATAACAATACATGAGGATCTTCCCAAGTACTATATTCAGTAGATATCACTAAGTTTCAGTAGATATCCACTGAATAAGTGTCAGCTTCTGTAGATATCTACTGAACTATTTTGATAAGGCTGTTTTTTGCACCAAATATGCTGTTTATGGGTATCCACATAGAAATGTATTCTGGTAAATGCTTTGTTTTCTCCCAATTGAGTCTCAAATGCTTTGATTTGATCCCAATACATGAGGATCTTCCCAAGTACCATATTCGGTAGATATCACTCAGTTTCAGTAGATGTCCAACGAATATGTGTCAGCTTCAATAGATATCTACTGAACTGTTTTGATGAGGCTGTCTTGGCACCAAATATGCTGTTTATGTGTATCCACATAGAAATGTATTATGGTAAATGCTTTGTTTTCTCCCAATTGTGTCTCAAATGCTTTGATTTCATCCCAATACATGAGGATCTTCCCAAGTACTATATTCAGTAGATATCACTCAGTTTCAGTAGATATCAACTAAATAAGTGTCAGCTTCAGTAGATATCTACTGAAATGTTTCAAACAGGCTGTTTTGGGATCAAGTATGTTGTTTACGTGTATCCACATAGAAATGTATTCTGCTAAATGCTTTGTTTTCTTTAATTGAGTCTCGAATGCTTTGATCTGATACCAGGACATGAGGATCTTCCCAAGTACTATATTAAGTAGATATCACTCAGTTTCAGTAGATATCCACTGAATAAGTGTCAGCTTCTGTAGATATCTACTGAACTGTTTTGATGAGGCTGTTTTGGCACCAAATATGCTGTTTATGTGTATCCACATAGAAATGTATTGTGCTAAATGTTTTGTTTTCTCCAATTGGGTCTCAAATGCTTTGATTTGATAACAATACCTGAGGATCTTCCCAAGTACTATATTCAGTAGATATCACTAAGTTTCAGTAGATATCCACTGAATAAGTGTCAGCTTCTGTAGATATCTACTGAACTATTTTGATAAGGCTGTTTTTTGCACCAAATATGCTGTTTATGGGTATCCACATAGAAATGTATTCTGGTAAATGCTTTGTTTTCTCCCAATTGAGTCTCAAATGCTTTGATTTGATCCCAATACATGAGGATCTTCCCAAGTACTATGTTCAATAGATATCACTAAGTTTCAGTAGATATCCACTGAATATGTGTCAGCTTTAGTAGATATTTACTAAACTGTTTTGATGAGGCTGTCTTGGCACCAAATATGCTGTTTATGTGTATCCACATGGAAATGTGTTATGGAAAATGCTTTGTTTTCTCCCAATTGAGTCTCAAATGCTTTGATTTGATCCCAATACATGAGGATCTTCCCAAGTACTATATTCAGTAGATATCACTCAGTTTCAGTAGATATCTACTGAATAAGTGTCAGCTTCAGTAGATTTCTACTGAAATGTTTCAAACAGGCTGTTTTGGGATCAAGATGTTGTTTACGTGTATCCACATGAAAATGTATTCTGCTAAATGCTTTGTTTTCTTCAATTGAGTCTCGAATGCTTTGGTATGATCCCAAGACATGAGGATCTTCCCAAGTACTATATTAAGTAGATATCACTCAGTTTTAATAGATATCCACTGAATAAGTGTTAGCTTCAGTAGATATCTACTAAACTGTTTCGAACAGGCTGTTTTGGCATGAAGTATGTTGTTTATGTGTATCCACATAGCAATGTATTCTGCTAAATGCCTTGTTTTCTCCAATTAAGTCTCAAATGCTTTGATTTGATCCCAATACATAAGGATCTTCCCAGGTACTATATTCAGTAGATATCACTCAGTTTCAGTAGATATCCACTACATAAGTGTCAGCTTCAGTAGATGTCTACCGAACTGTTTTGATGAGGCTGTTTTGGGATCCCAATACATGAGGATCTTCCCAAGTACTATATTCTGTAGATATCACTTAGTATCAGTAGATATCCACTGAATAAGTGTCAGCTTCAGTAGATATCTACTGAAATGTTTCAAACAGGCTGTTTTGGGATCAAGTATGTAGTTTACGTGTATCCACATAGAAATGTATTATGCTAAATGCTTTGTTTTCTTCAATTGAGTCTCGAATGATTTGATACGATCCCAAGACAAGACGATCTTCCAAGTACTATATTAAGTAGATATCGCTCAGTTTCAGTAGATATCCACTGAATAAGTGCCAGCTTAAGTAGATATCTACTAAACTGTTTCGAACAGGCTGTTTTGGCTCCAAATATGTTGTTTATGTGTTTCCAGATAGAAATGTATTCTGGTAAATGCCTTGTTTTCTCCCAATTGAGTCTCAAATGCCTCGATTTGATCCCAATACATGAGGATTTTCCCAAGTACTATATTCAGTAGATATCACTCAATTTCAGTAGATATCCACTGAATAAGTGTCAGGTTTAGTAAATATCTTCTAAAATGTTTCAAACAGGCTGTTTTGGCACCAAATATGCTATTTAGGTGTATTCACATAGAAATGTATTATGCTAAATGCTTTGTTTTCTCCAATTGAGTCTCAAATGCTTTGATTTGATCCCAATACCTGAGGATCTTCGCACGTAATATACGTCATTTCGAGTATATTTTAGTAGATATCAGTCAGTTTCAGTAGATATCCACCGAATAAGTGTCAGCTTCAGTAGATATCTACTGAAATGTTTCAAACAGGCTGTTTTGGCGTCAAGTATGTTGTTTACGTGTATCCACATAGCAATGTATTCAGCTAAATGCCTTGTTTTCTCCAATTAAGTCTCAAATGCTTTGATTTGATCCCAATACATGAGGATCTTCCCAAGTACTATATTCGGTAGATATCACTCAGTTTCAGTAGATATCCACTGAATAAGTGTCAGCTTCAGTAAATATCTACTGAACTGTTTTGATGAGGCTGTTTTTGGCACCAAATAAGCTGTTTATGTGTATCCACGTAGAAATGTATTCTGGTAAATGCTTCGTTTTCTCCCAATTGAGTCTCAAATGCTTTGAATTGATCCCAATACAAGAGGATCTTCCCAAGTACTATATTCAGTAGATATCACTCAGTTTCCGTAGATATCCGCTGAATAAGTGTCACCTTCAGTAAATATCCACTGAAATTTTTCAAACAGGCTGTTTTGGCACCAAATATGCTATTTATGTGTATTCACATAGAAATGTATTCTGCTAAATGCTTTGTTTTCTCCAATTGAGTCTCAAATGCTTTGATTTGATCCCAGTACCTGAGGATCTTCCCACGTAATATACGTCATTGTGAGTATATTTCAGTAGATATCACTCAGTTTCAGTAGACATCCACTGAATATGTGTCAGTTTCAGTAGATATCTGCTGGACTGTTTCAAACACGATGTTTTAGCACCAAATATGCTGTTTATGTGTATCCACGTAGAAATGTATTCTGGTAAATTCTTTGTGTTCTCCCAATTGAGTCTCAAATGCGTTGATTTGATCCCAATACATGAGGATCTTCCGATGTACTATATTCAGTAGATATCACTCAGGTTCCGTAGATATCCACTACATAAGTGTCAGCTTCAGTAGATGTCTACCGAACTGTTTTGATGAGGCTGTTTTGGCACCAAATATGTTGTTTATGTGTATCCACTTAGAAATGTATTCTGGTAAATGCTTTGTTTTCTCCCAATTGAGTCTCAATTACTTTTATTTGATCCCAATACATGAGGATCTTCCCAAGAACTATATTCAGTAGATATCCAATGAATAAGTGTCAACTTCGGTAGATATCTGCTGAAATGTTTCAAACAGGCTGTTTTGGGATCAAGTATTGGTTTACGTGTATCCACATAGAAATGTACTCTGCTAAATGCTTTGTTTTCTTCAATTGAGACTCGAATGCTTTGATATGATCCCAAGACATAAGGATCTTCCCAAGTACCATATTAATTAGATATCACTCAGTTTCAGTAGATATCCACTGAATAAGTGCCAGCTTCAGTAGATATCTACTAAACTGTTTCGAACAGGCTGTTTTGGCACCAAATATGTTGTTTATGTGTATCAACATAGAAATGTATTCTGGTAAATGCTTTGTTTTCTCTCAATTGAGTCTCAAATACTTTGATTTGATCCAAATACATGAGGATCTTCACAAGCACTATGTTCAGTAGATATCACTCAGGTTCAGTAGATATCCATTGAATATGTGTCAGCTTGAGTAGATATCTACTGAACTGTTTTGATGAGGCTGTTTTGGCACCAAATATGCAGTTTATGTGTATCCACATAGAAATGTATTATGGTACATGCTTTGTTTTCTGCCAATTGTGTCTCAAATGCTTTGATTTGATCCCAATACATGAGGATCTTCCCAAGTACTATATTCTGAAGATATCACTCAGTTTCAGTAGATATCTTCTGAACTGTTTCGAACATGCTGTTTTGGCATCAGGTATGTTGTTCACGTGTATCCACATAGAAATGTATTCTGCTAAACGCTTTGTTTTCTTCAATTGAGTCTCGAATGATTTGATTTGATCCCAAGACATGAGGATGTTCCCAAGCACTATATTAAGTGGATATCACTCAGTTTCAGTAAATATCCACTGCATAAGTGTCAGCTTCAGTAGATATCTACTAAAATGTTTCGAACAGGATGTTTTGGCACCAAATAAGCTGTTTATGCGTATCCACATAGCAATCTATTCTGCTAAATGCTTTGTTTTCTCCAATTATGTCTCAAATGTTTTGATATGATCCCAATACATGAGGATCTTCCCAAGTACTATATTCAAAAGATATCACTCAGTTTCAGGAGATATCCACCGAATATGTGTCAACTTCAGTAGCTTTCTACTGAACTGTTTTGATGAGGTTGTTTTGGTACCAAATATGCTGTTTATGTGTATTCACATAGAAACGTATTCTGGTAAATGCTTTGTTTTCTCCCAATTGAGTCTCAAATGCTTTGATTTGATCCCAATACATGAGGATCTTCCCAAGTACTACAATCAGTAGATATCACTCAGTTTTAGTAGATATCTACTGAATAAGTGTCAGCTTCAGTAGATATCTACTGAACTGTTTTGATGAGGCTGATTTTGGCACCAAATATGCTGTTTATGTGTATCCAGATTGAAATGTATTCTGGTAAATGCTTTGTTTTCTCCCAATTGAGTCTCAAATGCTTTGATTTGATCCCAACACATGAGGATCTTCCCAAGTACTATATTCAGTAGATATCACTCAGTTTCAGTAGATATCCACTGAATAAGTGTCAGCTTCAGTAAATATCTACTGAAATGTTTCAAACAGGCTGTTTTGGCACCAAATATGCTATTTATGTGTATTCAGATAGAAATGTATTCTGGTAAATGCTTTGTTTTCTCCAATTGAGTCTCAAATGCTTTGATTTGATCCCAATACCTGAGGATCTTCCCACGTAATATACGTCATTTTGAGTATATTTCAGTAGATATCAATCAGTTTCAGTAGACATCCATTGAATATGTGTCAGTTTCAGTAGATATCTACAGAACTGTTTCAAACAGGATGTTTTGGCACCAAATATGCTATTTATGTGTATCCACATAGAAATGTGTTATGGAAAATGCTTTGTTTTCTCCCAATTGAGTCTCAAATGCTTTGATTTGATCCCAATACATGAGGATCTTCCCAAGTACTATATTCAGTAGATATCACTCAGTTTCAGTGGATATCCACTGAATAAGTGTCAGATTCAGTAGATATCTACTAAACTGTTTTGAGGAGGTTGTTTTGGCACCAAATACGTACTTTATGTGTATCCACATAGAAATGTATTCAGGTAAATGCTTTGTTTTCTCCCAATTGAGTCTCAAATGCTTTGATTTGATGCCAAGACATGAGGATCTTCCCAAGTACTATATTCAGTAGATATCACTCAGTTTCAGTAGATATCCACTGAATAAGTGTCAGCTTCAGTAGATATCTACTGAACTGTTTTGATGATGCTGTTTTTGGTACTAAATATGTTGTTTATGTGTATCCACATAGAAATGTATTCTGGTAAATGCTTTGTTTTCTCCCAATTGAGTCTCAAATGCTTTGATTTGATCCCAATACATGAGGATCTTCCCAAGTACCATATTCAGTAGATATCACTCAGTTTCAGTAGATGTCCAACGAATATGTGTCAGCTTCAGTAGATATCTACTGAACTGTTTTGATGAGGCTGTCTTGGCACCAAATATGCTGTTTATGTGTATCCACATAGAAATGTATTATGGTAAATGCTTTGTTTTCTCCCAATTGTGTCTCAAATGCTTTGATTTCGTCCCAATACATGAGGATCTTCACAAGTACTATATTCAGTAGATATCACTCAGTTTCAGTAGATATCCACTGAATAAGTGTCAGCTTCGGTAGATATCTACTGAAATGTTTCAAACAGGCTATTTTGGGATCAAGTATGTTGTTTACGTGTATCCACATAGAAATGTATTATGCTAAATGCTTTGTTTTCTTCAATTGAGTCTCAAATGCTTTGATTTGATCCCAATACCTGAGGATCTTCACACGTAATATACGTCATTTCGAGTATATTTCAGTAGATATCAGTGAGTTTCAGTAGATATCCACTGAATAAGTGTCAGCTTCAGTAGATATCTACTGAAATGTTTCAAACAGGCTGTTTTGGCGTCAAGTATGTTGTTTACGTGTATCCACATAGCAATGTATTCAGCTAAATGCCTTGTTTTCTCCAATTAAGTCTCAAATGATTTGATTTGATCCCAATACATGAGGATCTTCCTAAGTACTATATTCAGTAGATATCACTCAGTTTCAGTAGATATCCACTGAATAAGTGTCAGCTTCAGTAAATATCTACTGAACTGTTTTGATGAGGCTGTTTTTGGCACCAAATAAGCTGTTTATGTGTATCCACATAGAAATGTATTCTGGTAAATGCTTCGTTTTCTCCCAATTGAGTCTCAAATGCTTTGAATTGATCCCAATACAAGAGGATCTTCCCAAGTACTATATTCAGTAGATATCAGTCAGTTTCAGTAGATATCCACTAAATAAGTGTCAGCTTCAGTAAATATCCACTGAAATTTTTCAAACAGGCTGTTTTGGCACCAAATATGCTATTTATGTGTATTCACATAGAAATGTATTCTGCTAAATGCTTTGTTTTCTCCAATTGAGTCTCAAATGCTTTGATTTGATCCCAGTACCTGAGGATCTTCCCACGTAATATACGTCATTTTGAGTATATTTCAGTAGATATCACTCAGTTTCAGTAGACATCCACTGAATATGTGTCAGTTTCAGTAGATATCTGCTGGACTATTTCAAACACGATGTTTTGGCACCAAATATGCTGTTTATGTGTATCCACGTAGAAATGTATTCTGGTAAATTCTTTGTGTTCTCCCAATTGAGTCTCAAATGCGTTTATTTGATCCCAATACATGAGGATCTTCCCAGGTACTATATTCAGTAGATTTCACTCAGTTTCCGTAGATATCCCCTACATAAGTGTCAGCTTCAGTAGATGTCTACCGAACTGTTTTGATGAGGCTGTTTTGGCACCAAATATGTTGTTTATGTGTATCCACATAGAAATGTATTCTGGTAAATGCTTTGTTTTCTCCCAATTGAGTCTCAATTACTTTTATTTGATCCCAATACATGAGGATCTTCCCAAGTACTATATTCAGTAGATATCACTCAGTTTTAGTAGATATCCACTGAATAAGTGTCTGCTTCTGTAGATATCTACTGAACTATTTTGATGAAGCTGTTTTTGGCACCAAATATGCTGTTTATGGGTATCCACATAGAAATGTATTCTGGTAAATGCTTTGTTTTCTCCCAATTGAGTCTCAAATGCTTTGATTTGATCCCAATACATGAGGATCTTCCCAAGTACTATGTTCAATAGATATCACTAAGTTTCAGTAGATATCCACTGAATATGTGTCAGCTTCAGTAGATATCTACTGAACTGTTTTGATGAGGCTGTTTTGGCACCAAATATGCTGTTTCTGTGTATTCACATAGAAATGTATTCTGGTGAATGCTTTGTTTTCTCCCAATTGAGTCTCAAATGCTTTGATTTGATCCCAATACATGAGGATTTTCCCAAGTACTATATTCAGTAGATATCACTCAGTTTCAGTAGATATCCACTGAATAAGTGTCAGATTCAGTAGATATCTTCTGAACTGTTTTGAGGAGGCTGTTTTGGCACCAAATACGTACTTTATGTGTATCCACATAGAAATGTATTCAGGTAAATGCTTTGTTTTCTCCCAATTGTGTCTCAAATGCTTTGATTTGATGCCAAGACATGAGGATCTTCCCAAGTACTATATTAAGTAGATATCGCTCAGTTTCAGTAGATATCCACTACATAAGTGTCAGCCTCAGTAGATGTCTACCGAACTGTTTTGATGAGGCTGTTTTGGGATCCCAATACATGAGGATCTTCCCAAGTACTATATTCAGTAGATATCACTTAGTTTCAGTAGATATCCACTGAATAAGTGTCAGCTTCAGTAGATATCTACTGAAATGTTTCAAACAGGCTGTTTTGGGATCAAGTATGTAGTTTACGTGTATCCACATAGAAATGTATTATGCTAAATGTTTTGTTTTCTTCAATTGAGTCTCGAATGCTTTGATATGATCCCAAGACATGACGATCTTCCCAAGTAATATATTAAGTAGATATCGCTCAGTTTCAGTAGATATCCACTAAATAAGTGCCAGCTTCAGTAGATATCTACTAAACTGTTTCGAACAGGCTGTTTTGGCTCCAAATATGTTGTTTATGTGTATCCACATAGAAATGTATTCTGGTAAATGCTTCGTTTTCTCCCAACTGAGTCTCAAATACTTTGATTTGATCCCAATACATGAGGATCTTCCCAAGTACTATATTCAGTAGATATCACTTAGTTTCAGTAGATATCCACTGAATAAGTGTCACCTTCAGAAGATATCTTCTAAACTGTTTTGACGAGGCTGTTTTGGCCCCAAATATGCTGTTTATGTGTATCCACATAGAAATGTATTCTGGTAAACGCTTTGTTTTCTCCCAATTGAGTCTCCAATGCTTTGATTCGATCCCAATACCTGAGGATCTTCACAAGTAATATACATCATTTTGAGTATATTTCAGTAGATATCACTCAGTTTCAGTAGACATCCACTGAATATGTGTCAGTTTCAGTAGATATCTACTGAACTGTTTTAAACAGGCTGTTTTGGCACCAAATATGCTGTTTATGTGTATCCACCTAGAAATGTATTCTAGTAAATGCTTTGTGTTCTCCCAATTGTGTCTCAATTGCTTTGATTTGATCCCAATACATGATGATCTTCCCAAGTACTATATTAAGTACATATCACTCAATTTCAGTAGATATCCATTGAATAAGTGTCAGCTTCAGTAAATATCTACTGAAATGTTTTAAACAAGATATTTTGGCACCAAATATGCTATTTATGTGTATTCACATAGAAATGTATTCCGCTAAATGTTTTGTTTTCTCCAATTGAGTCTCAAATGCTTTGATTTGATCCCAGTACCTGAGGATCTTCCCGCGTAATATACGTCATTTTGAGTATATTTCAGAAGATATCTCTTAGTTTCAGTAGACATCCACTGAATAAGTGTCAGTTTCAGTAGATATGTACTGAACTGTTTCAAACAGGATGTTTTGGCACCAAATATGCTGTTTATGTGTATCCATATAGAAATGTATTATGGTAAATGCTTTGTGTTCCCCCAATTGAGTCTCAAATGTTTTGATTTGATCCCAATACAGGAGGATCTTCCCAGGTACTATATTCAGTAGATATTACTCAGTTTCGGTAGATATCCACTACATAAGTGTCAGCTTCGGTTGATGTCTACCGAACTGTTTTGATAAGGCTGTTTTGGCACCAAATATGTTGTTTATGTGTATCCACATAGAAATGTATTCTGGTAAATGCTTTGTTTTCTCCCAATTGAGTCTCAAATACTTTGATTTGATCCCAAGGCACGAGGATCTTCCCAAGTACAATATTCAGTAGATATCCACTGAATAAGTGTCAGCTTCAGTAGATATCTTCTGAACTGTTTTGATGAGGCTGTTTTTGACACCAAATATGCTGTTTACGTGTATCCACATAGAAATGTATTCTGGTAAATGCTTTGTGATTTCCCAATTGTGTCTCAATTGCTTTGATTTGATCCCAATACATGAGGATCTTCCCAAGTACTATTTTCAGTAGATATCACTCAGTTTCAGTAGATATCCAATGAATATGTGTCAGCTTCGGTAGATGTCTTCTGAACTGTTTTGATGAGGGTGTTTTGGCACCAAATATGTTGTTTATGTGTATCCATTTAGAAATGTATTCTGGTAAATGCTTTGTTTTCTCCCAATTGAGTCACAAATACTTTGATTTGATCCCAATACATGAGGATCTTCCCAAGTACTATATTCAGTAGATATCACTTAGTTTCAGTAGATATCTACTGAATAAGTGTCAGCTTCAGTAGATATCTGCTGAACTGTTTTGATGAGCCTGTTTTTGGAACCAAATATGCTGTTTATGTGTATCCACATAGAAATGTATTCTGGTAAATGCTTTGTTTTCTCCCAATTGAGTCTCAAATACTTTGATTTGATCCCAAGACATGAGGATCTTCCCAAGTACTATATTCAGTAGATATCTCTAAGTTTCAGTCGATATCCACTGAATAAGTGTCAGCTTCAGGAGATATCTACTAAACTGTTTTGATGAGGCTGTTTTTGGCACCAAATATGCTGTTTATGTGTATCCACATAGAAATGTATTCTGGTAATTGCTTTGTGTTCTCCCAATTGTGTCTCAATTGCTTTGGTTTGATCCCAATACATGAGGATCTTCCCAGGTACAATATTTAGTAGATATCACTCAGTTTCAGTAGATATCCACTGAATAAGTGTCAGCTTCAGTAGATATCTACTGAACTGTTTTGATGACGCTGTTTTGGCACCAAATATGCTGTTTATGTGTATTCACATAGAAATGTATTCTGGTGAATGCTTTGTTTTCTCCCAATTGAGTCTCAAATGCTTTGATTTGATCCCAATACATGAGGATCTTCCCAAGTACTATATTCTGTAGATATCACTTAGTTTCAGTAGATATCCACTGAATAAGTGTCAGCTTCAGTAGATATCTACTGAAATGTTTCAAACAGGCTGTTTTGGGATCAAGTATGTAGTTTACGTGTATCCACATAGAAATGTATTATGCTAAATGCTTTGTTTTCTTCAATTGAGTCTCGAATGATTTGATACGATCCCAAGACAAGACGATCTTCCAAGTACTATATTAAGTAGATATCGCTCAGTTTTAGTAGATATCCACTTAATAAGTGCCAGCTTCAGTAGATATGTACTAAACTGTTTCGAACAGGCCGTTTTGGCTCCAAATATGTTGTTTATGTGTTTCCAGATAGAAATGTATTCTGGTAAATGCCTTGTTTTCTCCCAATTGAGTCTCAAATGCCTTGATTTGATCCCAATACATGAGGATTTTCCCAAGTACTATATTCAGTAGATATCACTCAATTTCAGTAGATATCCACTGAATAAGTGTCAGGTTTAGTAAATATCTTCTAAAATGTTTCAAACAGGCTGTTTTGGCACCAAATATGCTATTTAGGTGTATTCACATAGAAATGTATTATGCTAAATGCTTTGTTTTCTCCAATTGAGTCTCAAATGCTTTGATTTGATCCCAATACATGAGGATCTTCGCACGTAATATACGTCATTTCGAGTATATTTTAGTAGATATCAGTCAGTTTCAGTAGATATCCACCGAATAAGTGTCAGCTTCAGTAGATATCTACTGAAATGTTTCAAACAGGCTGTTTTGGCGTCAAGTATGTTGTTTACGTGTATCCACATAGCAATGTATTCAGCTAAATGCCTTGTTTTCTCCAATTAAGTCTCAAATGCTTTGATTTGATCCCAATACATGAGGATCTTCCCAAGTACTATATTCAGTAGATATCACTCAGTTTCAGTAGATATCCACTGAATAAGTGTCAGCTTCAGTAAATATCTACTGAACTGTTTTGATGAGGCTGTTTTTGGCACCAAATATGCTGTTTATGTGTATCCACATAGAAATGTATTTTGGTAAATGCTTCGTTCTCTCCCAATTGAATCTCAAATGTTTTGAATTGATCCCAATACAAGAGGATCTTCCCAAGTACTATATTCAGTAGATATCACTCAGTTTCCGTAGATATCCACTGAATAAGTGTCAGCTTCAGTAAATATCCACTGAAATTTTTCAAACAGGCTGTTTTGGCACCAAATATGCTATTTGTGTGTATTCACATAGAAATGTATTCTGCTAAATGCTTTGTTTTTTCCAATTGAGTCTCAAATGCTTTGATTTGATCCCAGTACCTGAGGATCTTCCCACGTAATATACGTCATTTTGAGTATATTTCAGTAGATATCACTCAGTTTCAGTAGACATCCACTGAATATGTGTCAGTTTCAGTAGATATCTGCTGGACTATTTCAAACACGATGTTTTGGCACCAAATATGCTGTTTATGTGTATCCACGTAGAAATGTATTCTGGTAAATTCTTTGTGTTCTCCCAATTGAGTCTCAAATGCGTTTATTTGATCCCAATACATGAGGATCTTCCCAGGTACTATATTCAGTAGATTTCACTCAGTTTCCGTAGATATCCACTACATAAGTGTCAGCTTCAGTAGATGTCTACCGAACTGTTTTGATGAGGCTGTTTTGGCACCAAATATGTTGTTTATGTGTATCCACATAGAAATGTATTCTGGTAAATGCTTTGTTTTCTCCCAATTGAGTCTCAATTACTTTTATTTGATCCCAATACATGAGGATCTTCCCAAGTACTATATTCAGTAGATATCACTCAGTTTTAGTAGATATCCACTGAATAAGTGTCTGCTTCTGTAGATATCTACTGAACTATTTTGATGAGGCTGTTTTTGGCACCAAATATGCTGTTTATGGGTATCCACATAGAAATGTATTCGGGTAAATGCTTTATTTTCTCCCAATTGAGTCTCAAATTCTTTGATTTGATCCCAATACATGAGGATCTTCCCAAGTACTATGTTCAATAGATATCACTAAGTTTCAGTAGATATCCACTGAATATGTGTCAGCTTCAGTAGATATCTACTGAACTGTTTTGATGAGGCTGTTTTGGCACCAAATATGCTGTTTATGTGTATTCACATAGAAATGTATTCTGGTGAATGCTTTGTTTTCTCCCAATTGAGTCTCAAATACTTTGATTTGATCCCAATACATGAGGATCTCCCCAAGTACTATATTCAGTAGATATCACTCAGTTTCAGTAGATATCCACTGAATAAGTGTCAGCTTCAGAAGATATCTACTGAACTGTTTTGATGAGGCTGTTTTGGAACCAAATATGCTGTTTATGTGTATTCACATAGAAATGTATTCAGGTAAATGCTTTGTTTTCTCCCAATTGAGTCTCAAAATGCTTTGATTTGATGCCAAGACATGAGGATCTTCCCAAGTACTATATTAAGTAGATATTGCTCAGTTTCAGTAGATATCCACTAAATAAGTGCCAGCTTCAGCAGATATCTACTAAACTGTTTCGAACAGGCTGTTTTGGCTCCAAATATGTTTTTTATGTGTATCCACATAGAAATATATTCTGGTAAATGCTTTGTTTTCTCCCAACTGAGTCTCAAATACTTTGATTTGATCCCAATACATGAGGATCTTCCCAAGTACTATATTCAGTAGATATTACTTAGTTTCAGTAGATATCCACTGAATAAGTGTCACCTTCAGTAGATATCTTCTGAACTGTTTTGACGAGGCTATCTTGGCACCAAATATGTTGTTTATGTGTATCCACATAGAAATGTATTCTGGTAAATGCTTTGTTTTCTCCCAATTGAGTCTCAAATGCTTTGATTTGATCCCAATACCTGAGGATCTTCCCAGGTAATATACATCATTTTGAGTATATTTCAGTAGATATCACTCAGTTTCAGTAGACATCCACTGAATATTTGTCAGTTTCAGTAGATATCTACTGACCTGTTTTAAACAGGCTGTTTTGGCACCAAATATGCTGTTTATGTGTATCCACATAGAAATGTATTCTGCTAAATGTTTTGTTTTCTCCAATTGGGTCTCAAATGATTTGATTTGATCCCAATACATGAGGATCTTCCCAAGTACTATATTCAGTAGATATCACTAAGTTTCAGTAGATATCCACTGAATAAGTGTCAGCTTCTGTAGATATCTACTGAACTATTTTGATGAGGCTGTTTTTGGCACCAAATATGCTGTTTATGGGTATCCACATAGAAATGTATTCTGGTAAATGCTTTGTTTTCTCCCAATTGAGTCTCAAATGCTTTGATTTGATCCCAATACATTAGGATCTTCCCAAGTACTATGTTCAATAGATATCACTAAGTTTCAGTAGATATCCACTGAATATGTGTCAGCTTTAGTAGATATCTACTGAACTGTTTTGATGAGGCTGTCTTGGCACCAAATATGCTGTTTATGTGTATCCACATAGAAATGTGTTATGGAAAATGCTTTGTTTTCTCCCAATTGAGTCTCAAATGCTTTGATTTCATCCCAATACATGAGGATCTTCCCAAGTACTATATTCAGTAGATATCACTCAGTTTCCGTAGATATCCACTGAATAAGTGTCAGCTTCAGTAAATATCCACTGAAATTTTTCAAACAGGCTGTTTTGGCACCAAATATGCTATTTATGTGTATTCACATAGAAATGTATTCTGCTAAATGCTTTGTTTTCTCCAATTGAGTCTCAAATGCTTTGATTTGATCCCAGTACCTGAGGAACTTCCCACGTAATATACGTCATTTTGAGTATATTTCAGTAGATATCACTCAGTTTCAGTAGACATCCACTGAATATGTGTCAGTTTCAGTAGATATCTGCTGGACTGTTTCAAACACGATGTTTTCGCACCAAATATGCTGTTTATGTGTATCCACGTAGAAATGTATTCTGGTAAATTCTTTGTGTTCTCCCAATTGAGTCTCAAATGCGTTGATTTGATCCCAATACATGAGGATCTTCCCAGGTACTATATTCAGTAGATATCACTCAGGTTCCGTAGATATCCACTACATAAGTGTCAGCTTCAGTAGATGTCTACCGAACTGTTTTGATGAGGCTGTTTTGGCACCAAATATGTTGTTTATGTGTATCCACTTAGAAATGTATTCTGGTAAATGCTTTGTTTTCTCCCAATTGAGTCTCAATTACTTTTATTTGATCCCAATACATGAGGATCTTCTGAAGAACTATATTCAGTAGATATCACTCAGTTTCAGTAGATATCCACTGAATAAGTGTCAGCTTCGGTAGATATCTGCTGAAATGTTTCAAACAGGCTGTTTTGGGATCAAGTATTTGTTTACGTGTATCCAAATAGAAATGTACTCTGCTAAATGCTTTGTTTTCTTCAATTGAGACTCGAATGCTTTGATATGATCCCAAGACATAAGGATCTTCCCAAGTACCATATTAATTAGATATCACTCAGTTTCAGTAGATATCCACTGAATAAGTGCCAGCTTCAGTAGATATCTACTAAACTGTTTCGAACAGGCTGTTTTGGCACCAAATATGTTGTTTATGTGTATCCACATAGAAATGTATTCTGGTAAATGCTTTGTTTTCTCTCAAGTGAGTCTCAAATACTTTGATTTGATCCATACATGAGGATCTTCCCAAGCACTATGTTCAGTAGATATCACTCAGGTTCAGTAGATATCTACTGAATAAGTGTCAGCTTCAGTAGATATCTACTGAACTGTTTTGATGAGGCTGATTTTGGCACCAAATATTTTTTTTATGTGTATCCAGATTGAAATGTACTTTGGTAAATTCTTTGTTTTCTCCCAATTGAGTCTCAAATGCTTTGATTTGATCCCAATACATGAGGATCTTCCCAAGTACTATATTCAGTAGATATCACTCAGTTTCAGTAGATATCCACTGAATAAGTGTCAGCTTCAGTAAATATCTAATGAAATGTTTCAAACAGGCTGTTTTGGCACCAAATATGCTATTTATGTGTATTCAGATAGAAATGTATTCTGGTAAATGCTTTGTTTTCTCCAATTGAGTCTCAAATGCTTTGATTTGATCCCAATACCTGAGGATCTTCCCACGTAATATACGTCATTTTGAGTATATTTCAGTAGATATCACTCAGTGTCAGTAGACATCCATTGAATATGTGTCAGTTTCAGTAGATATCTACCGAACTGTTTCAAACAGGATGTTTTGGCACCAAATATGCTGTTTATGTGTATCCACATAAAAATGTGTTATGGAAAATGCTTTGTTTTCTCCCAATTGAGTCTCAAATGCTTTGATTTGATCCTAATACATGAGGATCTTCCCAAGTACTATATTCAGTAGATATCACTCAGTTTCAGTAGATATCCACTGAATAAGTGTCAGATTCAGTAGATATCTACTGAACTGTTTTGAGGAGGCTGTTTTGGCACCAAATACGTACTTTATGTGTATCCACATAGAAATGTATTCAGGTAAATGCTTTGTTTTCTCCCAATTGAGTCTCAAATGCTTTGATTTGATGCCAAGACATGAGGATCTTCCCAGGTACAATATTTAGTGGATATCACTCAGTTTCAGTAGATATCCACTTAATAAGTGTCAGCTTCAGTAAATATCTACTGAACTGTTTTGATGAGGCTGTTTTTGGCACCAAATAAGCAGTTTATGTGTATCCACATAGAAATGTATTCTGGTAAATGCTTCGTTTTCTCCCAATTGAGTCTCAAATGCTTTTAATTGATCCCAATACAAGAGGATCTTCCCAAGTACTATATTCAGTAGATATCAGTCAGTTTCAGTAGATATCCACTGAATAAGTGTCAGCTTCAGTAAATATCCACTGAAATTTTTCGAACAGGCTGTTTTGGCACCAAATATGCTATTTATGTGTATTCACATAGAAAAGTATTCTGCTAAATGCTTTGTTTTCTCCAATTGAGTCTCAAATGCTTTGATTTGATCCCAGTACCTGAGGATCTTCCCACGTAATATACGTCATTTTGAGTATATTTCAGTAGATATCACTCAGTTTCAGTAGACATCCACTGAATATGTGTCAGTTTCAGTAGATATCTGCTGGACTGTTTCAAACACGATGTTTTCGCACCAAATATGCTGTTTATGTGTATCCACGTAGAAATGTATTCTGGTAAATTCTTTGTGTTCTCCCAATTGAGTCTCAAATGCGTTGATTTGATCCCAATACATGAGGATCTTCCCAGGTACTATATTCAGTAGATATCACTCAGGTTCCGTAGATATCCACTACATAAGTGTCAGCTTCAGTAGATGTCTACCGAACTGTTTTGATGAGGCTGTTTTGGCACCAAATATGTTGTTTATGTGTATCCACTTAGAAATATATTCTGGTAAATGCTTTGTTTTCTCCCAATTGAGTCTCAATTACTTTTATTTGATCCCAATACATGAGGATCTTCCCAAGAACTATATTCAGTAGATATCCAATGAATAAGTGTCAGCTTCGGTAGATATCTGCTGAAATGTTTCAAACAGGCTGTTTTGGGATCAAGTATTTGTTTACGTGTATCCAATTAGAAATGTACTCTGCTAAATGCTTTGTTTTCTTCAATTGAGACTCGAATGCTTTGATATGATCCCAAGACATAAGGATCTTCCCAAGTACCATATTAATTAGATATCACTCAGTTTCAGTAGATATCCACTGAATAAGTGCCAGCTTCAGTAGATATCTACTAAACTGTTTCGAACAGGCTGTTTTGGCACCAAATATGTTGTTTATGTGTATCCACATAGAAATGTATTCTGGTAAATGCTTTGTTTTCTCTCAATTGAGTCTTAAATACTTTGATTTGATCCAAATACATGAGGATCTTCCTAAGCACTATGTTCAGTAGATATCACTCAGGTTCAGTAGATATCCATTGAATATGTGTCAGCTTCAGTAGATATCTACTGAACTGTTTTGATAAGGCTGTTTTGGCACCAAATATGCTGTTTATGTGTATCCACATAGAAATGTATTATGGTAAATGCTTTGTTTTCTGCCAATTGTGTCTCAAATGCTTTGATTTGATCCCAATACATGAGGATCTTCCCAAGTACTATATTCTGAAGATATCACTCAGTTTCAGTAGATATCCACTGAATAAGTTTCAGCTTCAGTAGATATCTTCTGAACTGTTTCAAACATGCTGTTTTGGCATCAGGTATGTTGTTCACGTGTATCCACATAGAAATGTATTCTGCTAAACGCTTTGTTTTCTTCAATTGAGTCTCGAATGATTTGATTTGATCCCAAGACATGAGGATGTTCCCAAGCACTATATTAAGTGGATATCACTCAGTTTCAGTAAATATCCACTGCATAAGTGTCAGCTTCAGTAGATATCTACTAAAATGTTTCGAACAGGATGTTTTGGCACCAAATAAGCTGTTTATGCGTATCCACATAGCAATCTATTCTGCTAAATGCTTTGTTTTCTCCAATTATGTCTCAAATGTTTTGATATGATCCCAATACATGAGGATCTTCCCAAGTACTATATTCAAAAGATATCACTCAGTTTCAGGAGATATCCACCGAATATGTGTCAACTTCAGTAGCTTTCTACTGAACTGTTTTGATGAGGTTGTTTTGGCACCAAATATGCTGTTTATGTGTATTCACATAGAAACGTATTCTGGTAAATGCTTTGTTTTCTCCCAATTGAGTCTCAAATTCTTTGATTTGATCCCAATACATGAGGATCTTCCCAAGTACTACAATCAGTAGATATCACTCAGTTTTAGTAGATATCTACTGAATAAGTGTCAGCTTCAGTAGATATCTACTGAACTGTTTTGATGAGGCTGATTTTGGCACCAAATATGCTGTTTATGTGTATCCAGATTGAAATGTATTCTGGTAAATGCTTTGTTTTCTCCCAATTGAGTCTCAAATGCTTTGATTTGATCCCAACACATGAGGATCTTCCCAAGTACTATATTCAGTAGATATCACTCAGTTTCAGTAGATATCCTCTGAATAAGTGTCAGCTTCAGTAAATATCTAATGAAATGTTTCAAACAGGCTGTTTTGGCACCAAATATGCTATTTATGTGTATTCAGATAGAAATGTATTCTGGTAAATGCTTTGTTTTCTCCAATTGAGTCTCAAATGCTTTGATTTGATCCCAATACCTGAGGATCTTCCCACGTAAAATACGTCATTTTGAGTATATTTCAATAGATATCAATCAGTTTCAGTAGACATCCATTGAATATGTGTCAGTTTCAGTAGATATCTACTGAACTGTTTCAAACAGGATGTTTTGGCACCAAATATACTGTTTATGTGTATCCACATAGAAATGTGTTATGGAAAATGCTTTGTTTTCTCCCAATTGAGTCTCAAATGCTTTGATTTGATCCCAATACATGAGGATCTTCCCAAGTACTATATTCAGTAGATATCACTCAGTTTCAGTATATATCCACTGAATAAGTGTCAGATTCAGTAGATATCTACTGAACTGTTTTGAGGAGGCTGTTTTGGCACCAAATACGTACTTTATGTGTATCCACATAGAAATGTATTCAGGTAAATGCTTTGTTTTCTCCCAATTGAGTCTCAAATGCTTTGACTTGATGCCAAGACATGAGGATCTTCCCAAGTACTATATTCAGTAGATATCACTCAGTTTCAGTAGATATCCACTGAATAAGTGTCAGCTTCAGTAGATATCTACTGAACTGTTTTGATGATGCTGTTTTTGGTACTAAATATGTTGTTTATGTGTATCCACATAGAAATGTATTCTGGTAAATGCTTTGTTTTCTCCCAATTGAGTCTCAAATGCTTTGATTTGATCCCAATACATGAGGATCTTCCCAAGTACCATATTCAGTAGATATCACTCAGTTTCAGTAGATGTCCAACGAATATGTGTCAGCTTCAGTAGATATCTACTGAACTATTTTGATGAGGCTGTCTTGGCACCAAATATGCTGTTTATGTGTATCCACATAGAAATGTATTCTGGTAAATGCTTTGTTTTCTCCCAATTGTGTCTCAAATGCTTTGAATTGATCCCAATACAAGAGGATCTTCCCAAGTACTATATTCAGTAGATATCAGTCAGTTTCAGTAGATATCCACTGAATAAGTGTCAGCTTCAGTAAATATCCACTGAAATTTTTCGAACAGGCTGTTTTGGCACCAAATATGCTATTTATGTGTATTCACATAGAAATGTATTCTGCTAAATGCTTTGTTTTCTCCAATTGAGTCTCAAATGCTTTGATTTGATCCCAGTACCTGAGGATCTTTCCACGTAATATACGTCATTTTGAGTATATTTCAGTAGATATCACTCAGTTTCAGTAGACATCAACTGAATATGTGTCAGTTTCAGTAGATATCTGCTGGACTGTTTCAAACACGATGTTTTGGCACCAAATATGCTGTTTATGTGTATCCACGTAGAAATGTATTCTGGTAAATTCTTTGTGTTCTCCCAATTGAGTCTCAAATGCGTTGATTTGATCCCAATACATGAGGATCTTCCCAGGTACTATATTCAGTAGATATCACTCAGGTTCCGTAGATATCCACTACATAAGTGTCAGCTTCAGTAGATGTCTACCGAACTGTTTTGATGAGGCTGTTTTGGCACCAAATATGTTGTTTATGTGTATCCACTTAGAAATGTATTCTGGTAAATGCTTTGTTTTCTCCCAATTGAGTCTCAATTACTTTTAATTGATCCCAATACATGAGGATCTTCCCAAGAACTATATTCAGTAGATATCCAATGAATAAGTGTCAGCTTCGGTAGATATCTGCTGAAATGTTTCAAACAGGCTGAAACAAGATATTTTGGCACCAAATATGCTATTTATGTGTATTCACATAGAAATGTATTCCGCTAAATGTTTTGTTTTCTCCAATTGAGTCTCAAATGCTTTGATTTGATCCCAGTACCTGAGGATCTTCCCGCGTAA
The DNA here is from genome assembly GCA_016647705.1 of Eucommia ulmoides. Taxonomy (NCBI): domain Eukaryota; kingdom Viridiplantae; phylum Streptophyta; class Magnoliopsida; order Garryales; family Eucommiaceae; genus Eucommia; species Eucommia ulmoides. Next base: position 36,136,444 of record CM028334.1, on the reverse strand, counting down.
TATACGTCATTTTGAGTATATTTCAGAAGACATCTCTTAGTTTCAGTAGACATCCACTGAATAAGTGCCAGTTTCAGTAGATGTCTACTGAACTGTTTCAAACAGGATGTTTTGGCACCAAATATGCTGTTTATGTGTATCCATATAGAAATGTATTATGGTAAATGCTTTGTGTTCCCCCAATTGAGTCTCAAATGTTTTGATTTGATCCCAATACAGGAGGATCTTCCCAGGTACTATATTCAGTAGATATCACTCAGTTTCGGTAGATATCCACTACATAAGTGTCAGCTTCGGTTGATGTCTACCGAACTGTTTTGATAAGGCTGTTTTGGCACCAAATATGTTGTTTATGTGTATCCACATAGAAATGTATTCTGGTAAATGCTTTGTTTTCTCCAAATTGAGTCTCAAATACTTTGATTTGATCCCAAGGCACGAGGATCTTCCCAAGTACTATATTCAGTAGATATCCACTGAATAAGTGTCAGCTTCAGTAGATATCTTCTGAACTGTTTTGATGAGGCTGTTTTTGGCACCAAATATGCTGTTTACGTGTATCCACATAGAAATGTATTCTGGTAAATGCTTTGTGTTCTCCCAATTGTGTCTCAATTTCTTTGATTTGATCCCAATACATGAGGATCTTCCCAAGTACTATTTTCAGTAGATATCACTCAGTTTTAGTAGATATCCAATGAATATGTGTCAGCTTCAGTAGATGTCTTCTGAACTGTTTTGATGAGGGTGTTTTGGCACCAAATATGTTGTTTATGTGTATCCATTTAGAAATGTATTCTGGTAAATGCTTTGTTTTCTCCCAATTGAGTCTCAAATACTTTGATTTGATCCCAATACATGAGGATCTTCCCAAGTACTATATTCAGTAGATATCACTTAGTTTCAGTAGATATCCACTGAATAAGTGTCAGCTTCAGTAGATATCTGCTGAACTATTTTGATGAGGCTGTTTTTGGCACCGAATATGCTGTTTACGTGTATCCACATAGAAATGTATTCTGGTAAATGCTTTGTGTTCTCCCAATTGTGTCTCAATTTCTTTGATTTGATCCCAATACATGAGGATCTTCCCAAGTACTATTTTCAGTAGATATCACTCAGTTTTAGTAGATATCCAATGAATATGTGTCAGCTTCAGTAGATGTCTTCTGAACTGTTTTGATGAGGGTGTTTTGGCACCAAATATGTTGTTTATGTGTATCCACATAGAAATGTATTCTGGTAAATGCTTTGTTTTCTCCCAATTGAGTCTCAAATACTTTGATTTGATCCCAAGACATGAGGATCTTCCCAAGTACTATATTCAGTAGATATCTCTAAGTTTCAGTCGATATCCACTGAATAAGTGTCAGCTTCAGGAGATATCTACTAAACTGTTTTGATGAGGCTGTTTTTGGCACGAAATATGCTGTTTATGTGTATCCACATAGAAATGTATTCTGGTAAATGCTTTGTGCTCTCCCAATTGTGTCTCAATTGCTTTGGTTTGATCCCAATATATGAGGATCTTCCCAAGTACTATTTTCAGTAGATATCACAAAGTTTCAGTAGATATCCAATGAATATGTGTCAACTTCGGTAGATGTCTTCTGAACTATTTTGATGAGGGTGTTTTGGCACCAAATATGTTGTTTATGTGTATCCATTTAGAAATGTATTCTGGTAAATGCTTTGTTTTCTCCCAATTGAGTCTCAAATACTTTGATTTGATCCCAATACATGAGGATCTTCCCAAGTACAATATTCAGTAGATATCACTTAGTTTCAATAGATATCCACTGAATAAGTGTCAGCTTCAGTAGATATCTGCTGAACTATTTTGATGAGGCTGTTTTTGGCACCGAATATGCTGTTTACGTGTATCCACATAGAAATGTATTCTGGTAAATGCTTTGTGTTCTCCCAATTGTGTCTCAATTTCTTTGATTTGATCCCAATACATGAGGATCTTCCCAAGTACTATTTTCAGTAGATATCACTCAGTTTTAGTAGATATCCAATGAATATGTGTCAGCTTCAGTAGATGTCTTCTGAACTGTTTTGATGAGGGTGTTTTGGCACCAAATATGTTGTTTATGTGTATCCACATAGAAATGTATTCTGGTAAATGCTTTGTTTTCTCCCAATTGAGTCTCAAATACTTTGATTTGATCCCAATACATGAGGATCTTCCCAAGTACAATATTCAGTAGATATCACTTAGTTTCAATAGATATCCACTGAATAAGTGTCAGCTTCAGTAGATATCTGCTGAACTGTTTTGATGAGGCTGTTTTTGGCACCAAATATGTTGTTTATGTGTATCCACATAGAAATGTATTCTGCTAAATGCTTTGTTTTCTCCCAATTGAGTCGGAATTGCTTTGATTTGATCCCAATACATGAGGATCTTCCCAAGTACTATATTTAGTAGATATCACTCAGTTTCAGTAGATATTCAATGAATATGTGTCAGCTTCAGCAGATATCTACTGAACTATTTTGATGAGGCTGTTTTGGCACCAAATATGCTGTTTATGTGTATCCACATAGAAATGTGTTATGGTAAATGCTTTGTTTTCTCCCAATTGTGTCTCAAATGCTTTGATTTGATCCCAATACATGAGGATCTTCCCAAGTACAATATTTAGTAGATATCACTCAGTTTCAGTAGATATCCACTGAATAAGTGTCAGCTTCAGTAGATATCTACTGAACTGTTTTGATGAGGCTGTTTTGGCACCAAATATGCTGTTTATGTGTATTCACATAGAAATGTATTCTGGTGAATGCTTTGTTTTCTCCCAATTGAGTCTCAAATGCTTTGATTTGATCCCAATACATGAGGATCTTCCTAAGTACTATATTCAGTAGATATCACTCAGGTTTAGTAGATATCCACTGAATAAGTGTCAGCTTCAGTAGATATCTACTGAACTGTTTTGATGATGCTGTTTTGGGCACCAAATATGCTGTTTATGTGTATCCAGATAGAAATGTATTCTGGTAAATGCCTTGTTTTCTCCCAATTGAGTCTCAAATGCCTTGATTTGATCCCAATACATGAGGATTTTCCCAAGTACTATATTCAGTAGATATCACTCAGTTTCAGTAGATATCCACTGAATAAGTGTCAGCTTCAGTAAATATCTACTGAACTGTTTTGATGAGGCTGTTTTTTGCACCAAATATGTTGTTTATGTGAATCCACATAGAAATGTATTTTGGTAGATGCTTTGTTTTCTCCCAATTGAGTCTCAAACGCTTTGATTTGATCCGAATACATGAGGATCTTCCCAAGTACTATATTCAGTAGATATCACTCAGTTTCAGTACATATCCACTGAATAAGTGTCAGCTTCAGTAAATATCTAATGAAATGTTTCAAACAGGCTGTTTTGGCACCAAATATGCTATTTATGTGTATTCACATAGAAATGTATTCTTCTAAATGCTTTGTTTTCTGCAATTGAGTCTCAAATGCTTTGATTTGATCCCAGTACCTGAGGATCTTCCCACGTAATATACGTCATTTTGAGTATATTTCAGTAGATATCACTCAGTTTCAGTAGACATCCACTAAATATGTGTCAGTTTCAGTAGATATCTGCTGGACTGTTTCAAACACGATGTTTTAGCACCAAATATGCTGTTTATGTGTATCCACGTAGAAATGTATTCTGGTAAATTCTTTGTGTTCTCCCAATTGAGTCTCAAATGCGTTGATTTGATCCCAATACATGAGGATCTTCCCAGGTACTATATTCAGTAGATATCACTCACTTTCCGTAGATATCCACTACATAAATGTCAGCTTTAGTAGATGTCTACCGAACTGTTTTGATGAGGCTGTTTTGGCACCAAATATGTTGTTTATGTGTATCCACATAGAAATGTATTTTGGTAAATGCTTTGTTTTCTCCCAATTGAGTCTCAATTACTTTTATTTGATCCCAATACATGAAGATCTTCCCAAGAACTATATTCAGTAGATATCACTCAGTTTCAGTAGATATCCACTGAATAAGTGTCAGCTTCGGTAGATATCTGCTGAAATGTTTCAAACAGGCTGTTTTGGGATCAAGTATTTGTTTACGTGTATCCACGTAGAAATGTACTCTGCCAAATGCTTTGTTTTCTTCAATTGAGACTCGAATGCTTTGATATGATCCCAAGACATAAGGATCTTCCCAAGTACCATATTAATTAGATATCACTCAGTTTCAGTAGATATCCACTGAATAAGTGCCAACTTCAGTAGATATCTACTAAACTGTTTCGAACAGGCTGTTTTGGCACCAAATATGTTGTTTATGTGTGTCCACATAGAAATGTATTCTGGTAATGCTTTGTTTTCTCTCAATTGAGTCTCAAATACTTTGATTTGATCCCAATACATGAGGATCTTCCCAAGCACTATATTCAGTAGATATCACTTAGTTTCAGTAGATATCCACTGAATAAGTGTCAGCTTCAGTTGATATCTGCTGAACTGTTTTGATGAGGCTGTTTTTGGCACCGAATATGTTGTTTATGTGTATCCACATAGAAATGTATTCTGGTAAATGCTTTGTTTTCTCCCAATTGAGTCTCAAATACTTTGATTTGATCCCAAGACATGAGGATCTTGCCAAGTACTATATTCAGTAGATATCTCTAAGTTTCAGTCGATATCCACTGAATAAGTGTCAGCTTCAGGAGATATCTACTAAACTGTTTTGATGAGGTTGTTTTTGGCACGAAATATGCTGTTTATGTGTATCCACATAGAAATGTATTCTGGTAAATGCTTTGTGCTCTCCCAAGTGTGTCTCAATTGCTTTGGTTTGATCCCAGTACATGAGGATCTTCCCAAGTACTATTTTCAGTAGATATCACAAAGTTTCAGTAGATATCCAATGAATATGTGTCAACTTCGGTAGATGTCTTCTGAACTATTTTGATGAGGGTGTTTTGGCACCAAATATGTTGTTTATGTGTATCCATTTAGAAATGTATTCTGGTAAATGCTTTGTTTTCTCCCAATTGAGTCTCAAATACTTTGATTTGATCCCAATACATGAGGATCTTCCCAAGTACAATATTCAGTAGATATCACTTAGTTTCAGTAGATATCCACTGAATAAGTGTCAGCTTCAGTAGATATCTGCTGAACTGTTTTGATGAGGCTGTTTTTGGCACCAAATATGTTGTTTATGTGTATCCACATAGAAATGTATTCTGCTAAATGCTTTGTTTTCTCCCAATTGAGTCGGAATTGCTTTGATTTGATCCCAATACATGAGGATCTTCCCAAGTACTGTATTTAGTAGATATCACTCAGTTTCAGTAGATATTCAATGAATATGTGTCGGCTTCAGCAAATATCTACTGAACTATTTTGATGAGGCTGTTTTGGCACCAAATATGCTGTTTATGTGTATCCACATAGAAATGTGTTATGGTAAATGCTTTGTTTTCTCCCAATTGTGTCTCAAATGCTTTGATTTGATCCCAATACATGAGGATCTTCCCAGGTACAATATTTAGTAGATATCACTCAGTTTCAGTAGATATCCACTGAATAAGTGTCAGCTTCAGTAGATATCTACTGAACTGTTTTGATGAGGCTGTTTTGGCACCAAATATGCTGTTTATGTGTATTCACATAGAAATGTATTCTGGTGAATGCTTTGTTTTCTCCCAATTGAGTCTCAAATGCTTTGATTTGATCCCAATACATGAGGATCTTCCTCAGTACTATATTCAGTAGATATCACTCAGTTTTAGTAGATATCCACTGAATAAGTGTTAGCTTCAGTAGATATCTACTGAACTGTTTTGATGATGCTGTTTTGGGCACCAAATATGCTGTTTACGTGTATCCAGATAGAAATGTATTCTGGTAAATGCCTTGTTTTCTCCCAATTGAGTCTCAAATGCCTTGATTTGATCCCAATACATGAGGATTTTCCCAAGTACTATATTCAGTAGATATCAGTCAGTTTCAGTTGATATCCACTGAATAAGTGTCAGCTTCAGTAGATATCTACTGAAATGTTTCAAACAGGCTGTTTTGGCATCAAGTATGTTGTTTATGGGTATCCACATAGCAATGTATTCTGCTAAATGCCTTGTTTTCTCCAATTTAAGTCTCAAATGCTTTGATTTGATCCCAATACATAAGGATCTTTCCAGGTACTATATTCAATAGATATCACTCAGTTTCCGTAGATATCCACTACATAAGTGTCAGCTTCTGTAGATGTCTACCGAACTGTTTTGATGAGGCCGTTTTGGCACCAAATATGTTGTTTCTGTGTATCCACATAGAAATGTATTCTGGTAAATGCTTTGTTTTCTCCCAATTGAGTCTCAATTACTTTTATTTGATCCCAATACATGAGGATCTTCCCAAGTACTATATTCAGTAGATATCACTCAGTTTTAGTAGATATCCACTGAATAAGTGTCTGCTTCTGTAGATATCTACTGAACTATTTTGATGAGGCTGTTTTTGGCACCAAATATGCTGTTTATGGGTATCCACATAGAAATGTATTCTGGTAAATGCTTTGTTTTCTCCCAATTGAGTCTCAAATGCGTTGATTTGATCCCAATACATGAGGATCTTCCCAAGTACTATGTTCAATAGATATCACTAAGTTTCAGTAGATATCCACTGAATATGTGTCAGCTTCAGTAGATATCTGCTGAACTGTTTTGATGAGGCTGTTTTGGCACCAAATATGCTGTTTATATGTATTCACATAGAAATGTATTCTGGTGAATGCTTTGTTTTCTCTCAATTGAGTCTCAAATGCTTTGATTTGATCCCAATACATGAGGATCTTCCCAAGTACTATATTCAGTAGATATCACTCAGTTTCAGTAGATATCCACTGAATAAGTGTCAGATTCAGTAGATATCTACTGAACTGTTTTGAGGAGGCTGTTTTGGCACCAAATACGTACTTTATGTGTATCCACATAGAAATGTATTCAGGTAAATGCTTTGTTTTCTCCCAATTGAGTCTCAAATGCTTTGATTTGATGCCAAGACATGAGGATCTTCCCAAGTACTATATTAAGTAGATATCGCTCAGTTTCAGTAGATATCCACTGAATAAGTGCCAGCTTCAGCAGATATCTACTAAACTGTTTCGAACAGGCTGTTTTGGCTCCAAATATGTTTTTTATGTGTATCCACATAGAAATGTATTATGCTAAATGCTTTGTTTTCTTCAATTGAGTCTCGAATGCTTTGATATGATCCCAAGACATGACGATCTTCCCAAGTAATATATTAAGTAGATATCGCTCAGTTTCAGTAGATATCCACTGAATAAGTGCCAGCTTCAGTAGATATCTACTAAACTGTTTCGAACATGCTGTTTTGGCTCCAAATATGTTGTTTATGTGTATCCACATAGAAATGTATTCTGGTAAATGATTTGTTTTCTCCCAACTGAGTCTGAAATACTTTGATTTGATCCCAATACATGAGGATCTTCCCAAGTACTATATTCAGTAGATATCACTGAGTTTCAGTAGATATCCACTGAATAAGTGTCACCTTCAGAAGATATCTTCTGAACTGTTTTGACGAGCCTGTTTTGGCCCCAAATATGCTGTTTATGTGTATCCACATAGAAACGTATTCTGGTAAATGCTTTGTTTTCTCCCAATTGAGTCTCCAATGCTTTGATTTGATCCCAATACCTGAGGATCTTCACAAGTAATATACATCATTTTGAGTATATTTCAGTAGATATCACTCAGTTTCAGTAGACATCCACTAAATATGTGTCAGTTTCAGTAGATATCTACTGAACTGTTTTAAACAGGCTGTTTTGGCACCAAATATGCTGTTTATGTGTATCCACCTAGAAATGTATTCTAGTAAATGCTTTGTGTTCTCCCAATTGTGTCTCAATTGCTTTGATTTGATCCCAATACATGAGGATCTTCCCAAGTACTATATTAAGTACATATCACTCAATTTCAGTAGATATCCATTGAATAAGTGTCAGCTTCAGTAAATATCTACTGAAATGTTTTAAACAAGATATTTTGGCACCAAATATGCTATTTATGTGTATTCACATAGAAATGTATTCCGCTAAATGTTTTGTTTTCTCCAATTGAGTCTCAAATGCTTTGATTTGATCCCAGTACCTGAGGATCTTCCCGCGTAATATACGTCATTTTGAGTATATTTCAGAAGATATCTCTTAGTTTCAGTAGACATCCACTGAATAAGTGCCAGTTTCAGTAGATGTCTACTGAACTGTTTCAAACAGGATGTTTTGGCACCAAATATGCTGTTTATGTGTATCCATATAGAAATGTATTATGGTAAATGCTTTGTGTTCCCCCAATTGAGTCTCAAATGTTTTGATTTGATCCCAATACAGGAGGATCTTCCCAGGTACTATATTCAGTAGATATCACTCAGTTTCGGTAGATATCCACTACATAAGTGTCAGCTTCGGTTGATGTCTACCGAACTGTTTTGATAAGGCTGTTTTGGCACCAAATATGTTGTTTATGTGTATCCACATAGAAATGTATTCTGGTAAATGCTTTGTTTTCTCCAAATTGAGTCTCAAATACTTTGATTTGATCCCAAGGCACGAGGATCTTCCCAAGTACTATATTCAGTAGATATCCACTGAATAAGTGTCAGCTTCAGTAGATATCTTCTGAACTGTTTTGATGAGGCTGTTTTTGGCACCAAATATGCTGTTTACGTGTATCCACATAGAAATGTATTCTGGTAAATGCTTTGTGTTCTCCCAATTGTGTCTCAATTTCTTTGATTTGATCCCAATACATGAGGATCTTCCCAAGTACTATTTTCAGTAGATATCACTCAGTTTTAGTAGATATCCAATGAATATGTGTCAGCTTCAGTAGATGTCTTCTGAACTGTTTTGATGAGGGTGTTTTGGCACCAAATATGTTGTTTATGTGTATCCATTTAGAAATGTATTCTGGTAAATGCTTTGTTTTCTCCCAATTGAGTCTCAAATACTTTGATTTGATCCCAATACATGAGGATCTTCCCAAGTACTATATTCAGTAGATATCACTTAGTTTCAGTAGATATCCACTGAATAAGTGTCAGCTTCAGTAGATATCTGCTGAACTATTTTGATGAGGCTGTTTTTGGCACCGAATATGCTGTTTACGTGTATCCACATAGAAATGTATTCTGGTAAATGCTTTGTGTTCTCCCAATTTCTTTGATTTGATCCCAATACATGAGGATCTTCCCAAGTACTATTTTCAGTAGATATCACTCAGTTTTAGTAGATATCCAATGAATATGTGTCAGCTTCAGTAGATGTCTTCTGAACTGTTTTGATGAGGGTGTTTTGGCACCAAATATGTTGTTTATGTGTATCCACATAGAAATGTATTCTGGTAAATGCTTTGTTTTCTCCCAATTGAGTCTCAAATACTTTGATTTGATCCCAAGACATGAGGATCTTCCCAAGTACTATATTCAGTAGATATCTCTAAGTTTCAGTCGATATCCACTGAATAAGTGTCAGCTTCAGGAGATATCTACTAAACTGTTTTGATGAGGCTGTTTTTGGCACGACATATGCTGTTTATGTGTATCCACATAGAAATGTATTCTGGTAAATGCTTTGTGCTCTCCCAATTGTGTCTCAATTGCTTTGGTTTGATCCCAATATATGAGGATCTTCCCAAGTACTATTTTCAGTAGATATCACAAAGTTTCAGTAGATATCCAATGAATATGTGTCAACTTCGGTAGATGTCTTCTGAACTATTTTGATGAGGGTGTTTTGGCACCAAATATGTTGTTTATGTGTATCCATTTAGAAATGTATTCTGGTAAATGCTTTGTTTTCTCCCAATTGAGTCTCAAATACTTTGATTTGATCCCAATACATGAGGATCTTCCCAAGTACAATATTCAGTAGATATCACTTAGTTTCAATAGATATCCACTGAATAAGTGTCAGCTTCAGTAGATATCTGCTGAACTATTTTGATGAGGCTGTTTTTGGCACCGAATATGCTGTTTACGTGTATCCACATAGAAATGTATTCTGGTAAATGCTTTGTGTTCTCCCAATTGTGTCTCAATTTCTTTGATTTGATCCCAATACATGAGGATCTTCCCAAGTACTATTTTCAGTAGATATCACTCAGTTTTAGTAGATATCCAATGAATATGTGTCAGCTTCAGTAGATGTCTTCTGAACTGTTTTGATGAGGGTGTTTTGGCACCAAATATGTTGTTTATGTGTATCCACATAGAAATGTATTCTGGTAAATGCTTTGTTTTCTCCCAATTGAGTCTCAAATACTTTGATTTGATCCCAAGACATGAGGATCTTCCCAAGTACTATATTCAGTAGATATCTCTAAGTTTCAGTCGATATCCACTGAATAAGTGTCAGCTTCAGGAGATATCTACTAAACTGTTTTGATGAGGCTGTTTTTGGCACGAAATATGCTGTTTATGTGTATCCACATAGAAATGTATTCTGGTAAATGCTTTGTGCTCTCCCAATTGTGTCTCAATTGCTTTGGTTTGATCCCAATATATGAGGATCTTCCCAAGTACTATTTTCAGTAGATATCACAAAGTTTCAGTAGATATCCAATGAATATGTGTCAACTTCGGTAGATGTCTTCTGAACTATTTTGATGAGGGTGTTTTGGCACCAAATATGTTGTTTATGTGTATCCATTTAGAAATGTATTCTGGTAAATGCTTTGTTTTCTCCCAATTGAGTCTCAAATACTTTGATTTGATCCCAATACATGAGGATCTTCCCAAGTACAATATTCAGTAGATATCACTTAGTTTCAATAGATATCCACTGAATAAGTGTCAGCTTCAGTAGATATCTGCTGAACTATTTTGATGAGGCTGTTTTTGGCACCGAATATGCTGTTTACGTGTATCCACATAGAAATGTATTCTGGTAAATGCTTTGTGTTCTCCCAATTGTGTCTCAATTTCTTTGATTTGATCCCAATACATGAGGATCTTCCCAAGTACTATTTTCAGTAGATATCACTCAGTTTTAGTAGATATCCAATGAATATGTGTCAGCTTCAGTAGATGTCTTCTGAACTGTTTTGATGAGGGTGTTTTGGCACCAAATATGTTGTTTATGTGTATCCACATAGAAATGTATTCTGGTAAATGCTTTGTTTTCTCCCAATTGAGTCTCAAATACTTTGATTTGATCCCAAGACATGAGGATCTTCCCAAGTACTATTTTCAGTAGATATCTCTAAGTTTCAGTCGATATCCACTGAATAAGTGTCAGCTTCAGGAGATATCTACTAAACTGTTTTGATGAGGCTGTTTTTGGCACGACATATGCTGTTTATGTGTATCCACATAGAAATGTATTCTGGTAAATGCTTTGTGCTCTCCCAATTGTGTCTCAATTGCTTTGGTTTGATCCCAATATATGAGGATCTTCCCAAGTACTATTTTCAGTAGATATCACAAAGTTTCAGTAGATATCCAATGAATATGTGTCAACTTCGGTAGATGTCTTCTGAACTATTTTGATGAGGGTGTTTTGGCACCAAATATGTTGTTTATGTGTATCCATTTAGAAATGTATTCTGGTAAATGCTTTGTTTTCTCCCAATTGAGTCTCAAATACTTTGATTTGATCCCAATACATGAGGATCTTCCCAAGTACAATATTCAGTAGATATCACTTAGTTTCAATAGATATCCACTGAATAAGTGTCAGCTTCAGTAGATATCTGCTGAACTATTTTGATGAGGCTGTTTTTGGCACCGAATATGCTGTTTACGTGTATCCACATAGAAATGTATTCTGGTAAATGCTTTGTGTTCTCCCAATTGTGTCTCAATTTCTTTGATTTGATCCCAATACATGAGGATCTTCCCAAGTACTATTTTCAGTAGATATCACTCAGTTTTAGTAGATATCCAATGAATATGTGTCAGCTTCAGTAGATGTCTTCTGAACTGTTTTGATGAGGGTGTTTTGGCACCAAATATGTTGTTTATGTGTATCCACATAGAAATGTATTCTGGTAAATGCTTTGTTTTCTCCCAATTGAGTCTCAAATACTTTGATTTGATCCCAAGACATGAGGATCTTCCCAAGTACTATTTTCAGTAGATATCTCTAAGTTTCAGTCGATATCCACTGAATAAGTGTCAGCTTCAGGAGATATCTACTAAACTGTTTTGATGAGGCTGTTTTTGGCACGAAATATGCTGTTTATGTGTATCCACATAGAAATGTATTCTGGTAAATGCTTTGTGCTCTCCCAATTGTGTCTCAATTGCTTTGGTTTGATCCCAATATATGAGGATCTTCCCAAGTACTATTTTCAGTAGATATCACAAAGTTTCAGTAGATATCCAATGAATATGTGTCAACTTCGGTAGATGTCTTCTGAACTATTTTGATGAGGGTGTTTTGGCACCAAATATGTTGTTTATGTGTATCCATTTAGAAATGTATTCTGGTAAATGCTTTGTTTTCTCCCAATTGAGTCTCAAATACTTTGATTTGATCCCAAGACATGAGGATCTTCCCAAGTACTATATTCAGTAGATATCTCTAAGTTTCAGTCGATATCCACTGAATAAGTGTCAGCTTCAGGAGATATCTACTAAACTGTTTTGATGAGGCTGTTTTTGGCACGAAATATGCTGTTTATGTGTATCCACATAGAAATGTATTCTGGTAAATGCTTTGTGCTCTCCCAATTGTGTCTCAATTGCTTTGGTTTGATCCCAATATATGAGGATCTTCCCAAGTACTATTTTCAGTAGATATCACAAAGTTTCAGTAGATATCCAATGAATATGTGTCAACTTCGGTAGATGTCTTCTGAACTATTTTGATGAGGGTGTTTTGGCACCAAATATGTTGTTTATGTGTATCCATTTAGAAATGTATTCTGGTAAATGCTTTGTTTTCTCCCAATTGAGTCTCAAATACTTTGATTTGATCCCAATACATGAGGATCTTCCCAAGTACAATATTCAGTAGATATCACTTAGTTTCAATAGATATCCACTGAATAAGTGTCAGCTTCAGTAGATATCTGCTGAACTATTTTGATGAGGCTGTTTTTGGCACCGAATATGCTGTTTACGTGTATCCACATAGAAATGTATTCTGGTAAATGCTTTGTGTTCTCCCAATTGTGTCTCAATTTCTTTGATTTGATCCCAATACATGAGGATCTTCCCAAGTACTATTTTCAGTAGATATCACTCAGTTTTAGTAGATATCCAATGAATATGTGTCAGCTTCAGTAGATGTCTTCTGAACTGTTTTGATGAGGGTGTTTTGGCACCAAATATGTTGTTTATGTGTATCCACATAGAAATGTATTCTGGTAAATGCTTTGTTTTCTCCCAATTGAGTCTCAAATACTTTGATTTGATCCCAAGACATGAGGATCTTCCCAAGTACTATTTTCAGTAGATATCTCTAAGTTTCAGTCGATATCCACTGAATAAGTGTCAGCTTCAGGAGATATCTACTAAACTGTTTTGATGAGGCTGTTTTTGGCACGAAATATGCTGTTTATGTGTATCCACATAGAAATGTATTCTGGTAAATGCTTTGTGCTCTCCCAATTGTGTCTCAATTGCTTTGGTTTGATCCCAATATATGAGGATCTTCCCAAGTACTATTTTCAGTAGATATCACAAAGTTTCAGTAGATATCCAATGAATATGTGTCAACTTCGGTAGATGTCTTCTGAACTATTTTGATGAGGGTGTTTTGGCACCAAATATGTTGTTTATGTGTATCCATTTAGAAATGTATTCTGGTAAATGCTTTGTTTTCTCCCAATTGAGTCTCAAATACTTTGATTTGATCCCAATACATGAGGATCTTCCCAAGTACAATATTTAGTAGATATCACTTAGTTTCAATAGATATCCACTGAATAAGTGTCAGCTTCAGTAGATATCTGCTGAACTGTTTTGATGAGGCTGTTTTGGCACCAAATATGTTGTTTATGTGTATCCACATAGAAATGTATTCTGCTAAATGCTTTGTTTTCTCCCAATTGAGTCGGAATTGCTTTGATTTGATCCCAATACATGAGGATCTTCCCAAGTACTATATTTAGTAGATATCACTCAGTTTCAGTAGATATTCAATGAATATGTGTCAGCTTCAGCAGATATCTACTGAACTATTTTGATGAGGCTGTTTTGGCACCAAATATGCTGTTTATGTGTATCCACATAGAAATGTGTTATGGTAAATGCTTTGTTTTCTCCCAATTTCTCAAATGCTTTGATTTGATCCCAATACATGAGGATCTTCCCAAGTACAATATTTAGTAGATATCAGTCAGTTTCAGTAGATATCCACTGAATAAGTGTCAGCTTCAGTAGATATCTACTGAACTGTTTTGATGAGGCTGTTTTGGCACCAAATATGCTGTTTATGTGTATTCACATAGAAATGTATTCTGGTGAATGCTTTGTTTTCTCCCAATTGAGTCTCAAATGCTTTGATTTGATCCCAATACATGAGGATCTTCCTAAGTACTATATTCAGTAGATATCACTCAGGTTTAGTAGATATCCACTGAATAAGTGTCAGCTTCAGTAGATATCTACTGAACTGTTTTGATGATGCTGTTTTGGGCACCAAATATGCTGTTTATGTGTATCCAAATAGAAATGTATTCTGGTAAATGCCTTGTTTTCTCCCAATTGAGTCTCAAATGCCTTGATTTGATCCCAATACATGAGGATTTTCCCAAGTACTATATTCAGTAGATATCACTCAGTTTCAGTAGATATCCACTGAATAAGTGTCAGCTTCAGTAAATATCTACTGAACTGTTTTGATGAGGCTGTTTTTTGCACCAAATATGTTGTTTATGTGAATCCACATAGAAATGTATTTTGGTTGATGCTTTGTTTTCTCCCAATTGAGTCTCAAACGCTTTGATTTGATCCGAATACATGAGGATCTTCCCAAGTACTATATTCAGTAGATATCACTCAGTTTCAGTACATATCCACTGAATAAGTGTCAGCTTCAGTAAATATCTAATGAAATGTTTCAAACAGGCTGTTTTGGCACCAAATATGCTATTTATGTGTATTCACATAGAAATGTATTCTTCTAAATGCTTTGTTTTCTGCAATTGAGTCTCAAATGCTTTGATTTGATCCCAGTACCTGAGGATCTTCCCACGTAATATACGTCATTTTGAGTATATTTCAGTAGATATCACTCAGTTTCAGTAGACATCCACTAAATATGTGTCAGTTTCAGTAGATATCTGCTGGACTGTTTCAAACACGATGTTTTAGCACCAAATATGCTGTTTATGTGTATCCACGTAGAAATGTATTATGGTAAATTCTTTGTGTTCTCCCAATTGAGTCTCAAATGCGTTGATTTGATCCCAATACATGAGGATCTTCCCAGGTACTATATTCAGTAGATATCACTCACTTTCCGTAGATATCCACTACATAAGTGTCAGCTTTAGTAGATGTCTACCGAACTGTTTTGATGAGGCTGTTTTGGCACCAAATATGTTGTTTATGTGTATCCACATAGAAATGTATTTTGGTAAATGCTTTGTTTTCTCCCAATTGAGTCTCAATTACTTTTATTTGATCCCAATACATGAAAATCTTCCCAAGAACTATATTCAGTAGATATCACTCAGTTTCAGTAGATATCCACTGAATAAGTGTCAGCTTCGGTAGATATCTGCTGAAATGTTTCAAACAGGCTGTTTTGGGATCAAGTATTTGTTTACGTGTAACCACGTAGAAATGTACTCTACTAAATGCTTTGTTTTCTTCAATTGAGACTCGAATGCTTTGATATGATCCCAAGACATAAGGATCTTCCCAAGTACCATATTAATTAGATATCACTCAATTTCAGTAGATATCCACTGAATAAGTGCCAACTTCAGTAGATATCTACTAAACTGTTTCGAACAGGCTGTTTTGGCACCAAATATGTTGTTTATGTGTGTCCACATAGAAATGTATTCTGGTAATGCTTTGTTTTCTCTCAATTGAGTCTCAAATACTTTGATTTGATCCCAATACATGAGGATCTTCCCAAGCACTATATTCAGTAGATATCACTTAGTTTCAGTAGATATCCACTGAATAAGTGTCAGCTTCAGTTGATATCTGCTGAACTGTTTTGATGAGGCTGTTTTTGGCATCGAATATGTTGTTTATGTGTATCCACATAGAAATGTATTCTGGTAAATGCTTTGTTTTCTCCCAATTGAGTCTCAAATACTTTGATTTGATCCCAAGACATGAGGATCTTGCCAAGTACTATATTCAGTAGATATCTCTAAGTTTCAGTCGATATCCACTGAATAAGTGTCAGCTTCAGGAGATATCTACTAAACTGTTTTGATGAGGTTGTTTTTGGCACGAAATATGCTGTTTATGTGTATCCACATAGAAATGTATTCTGGTAAATGCTTTGTGCTCTCCCAATTGTGTCTCAATTGCTTTGGTTTGATCCCAATACATGAGGATCTTCCCAAGTACTATTTTCAGTAGATATCACAAAGTTTCAGTAGATATCCAATGAATATGTGTCAACTTCGGTAGATGTCTTCTGAACTATTTTGATGAGGGTGTTTTGGCACCAAATATGTTGTTTATGTGTATCCATTTAGAAATGTATTCTGGTAAATGCTTTGTTTTCTCCCAATTGAGTCTCAAATACTTTGATTTGATCCCAATACATGAGGATCTTCCCAAGTACAATATTCAGTAGATATCAATTAGTTTCAGTAGATATCCACTGAATAAGTGTCAGCTTCAGTAGATATCTGCTGAACTGTTTTGATGAGGCTGTTTTTGGCACCAAATATGTTGTTTATGTGTATCCACATAGAAATGTATTCTGCTAAATGCTTTGTTTTCTCCCAATTGAGTCGGAATTGCTTTGATTTGATCCCAATACATGAGGATCTTCCCAAGTACTATATTTAGTAGATATCACTCAGTTTCAGTAGATATTCAATGAATATGTGTCAGCTTCAGCAGATATCTACTGAACTATTTTGATGAGGCTGTTTTGGCACCAAATATGCTGTTTATGTGTATCCACATAGAAATGTGTTATGGTAAATGCTTTGTTTTCTCCCAATTTCTCAAATGCTTTGATTTGATCCCAATACATGAGGATCTTCCCAAGTACAATATTTAGTAGATATCAGTCAGTTTCAGTAGATATCCACTGAATAAGTGTCAGCTTCAGTAGATATCTACTGAACTGTTTTGATGAGGCTGTTTTGGCACCAAATATGCTGTTTATGTGTATTCACATAGAAATGTATTCTGGTGAATGCTTTGTTTTCTCCCAATTGAGTCTCAAATGCTTTGATTTGATCCCAATACATGAGGATCTTCCTAAGTACTATATTCAGTAGATATCACTCAGGTTTAGTAGATATCCACTGAATAAGTGTCAGCTTCAGTAGATATCTACTGAACTGTTTTGATGATGCTGTTTTGGGCACCAAATATGCTGTTTATGTGTATCCAGATAGAAATGTATTCTGGTAAATGCCTTGTTTTCTCCCAATTGAGTCTCAAATGCCTTGATTTGATCCCAATACATGAGGATTTTCCCAAGTACTATATTCAGTAGATATCACTCAGTTTCAGTAGATATCCACTGAATAAGTGTCAGCTTCAGTAAATATCTACTGAACTGTTTTGATGAGGCTGTTTTTTGCACCAAATATGTTGTTTATGTGAATCCACATAGAAATGTATTTTGGTTGATGCTTTGTTTTCTCCCAATTGAGTCTCAAACGCTTTGATTTGATCCGAATACATGAGGATCTTCCCAAGTACTATATTCAGTAGATATCACTCAGTTTCAGTACATATCCACTGAATAAGTGTCAGCTTCAGTAAATATCTAATGAAATGTTTCAAACAGGCTGTTTTGGCACCAAATATGCTATTTATGTGTATTCACATAGAAATGTATTCTTCTAAATGCTTTGTTTTCTGCAATTGAGTCTCAAATGCTTTGATTTGATCCCAGTACCTGAGGATCTTCCCACGTAATATACGTCATTTTGAGTATATTTCAGTAGATATCACTCAGTTTCAGTAGACATCCACTAAATATGTGTCAGTTTCAGTAGATATCTGCTGGACTGTTTCAAACACGATGTTTTCGCACCAAATATGCTGTTTATGTGTATCCACGTAGAAATGTATTATGGTAAATTCTTTGTGTTCTCCCAATTGAGTCTCAAATGCGTTGATTTGATCCCAATACATGAGGATCTTCCCAGGTACTATATTCAGTAGATATCACTCACTTTCCGTAGATATCCACTACATAAGTGTCAGCTTTAGTAGATGTCTACCGAACTGTTTTGATGAGGCTGTTTTGGCACCAAATATGTTGTTTATGTGTATCCACATAGAAATGTATTTTGGTAAATGCTTTGTTTTCTCCCAATTGAGTCTCAATTACTTTTATTTGATCCCAATACATGAAGATCTTCCCAAGAACTATATTCAGTAGATATCACTCAGTTTCAGTAGATATCCACTGAATAAGTGTCAGCTTCGGTAGATATCTGCTGAAATGTTTCAAACAGGCTGTTTTGGGATCAAGTATTTGTTTACGTGTATCCACGTAGAAATGTACTCTACTAAATGCTTTGTTTTCTTCAATTGAGACTCGAATGCTTTGATATGATCCCAAGACATAAGGATCTTCCCAAGTACCATATTAATTAGATATCACTCAGTTTCAGTAGATATCCACTGAATAAGTGCCAACTTCAGTAGATATCTACTAAACTGTTTCGAACAGGCTGTTTTGGCACCAAATATGTTGTTTATGTGTGTCCACATAGAAATGTATTCTGGTAATGCTTTGTTTTCTCTCAATTGAGTCTCAAATACTTTGATTTGATCCCAATACATGAGGATCTTCCCAAGCACTATATTCAGTAGATATCACTTAGTTTCAGTAGATATCCACTGAATAAGTGTCAGCTTCAGTTGATATCTGCTGAACTGTTTTGATGAGGCTGTTTTTGGCACCGAATATGTTGTTTATGTGTATCCACATAGAAATGTATTCTGGTAAATGCTTTGTTTTCTCCCAATTGAGTCTCAAATACTTTGATTTGATCCCAAGACATGAGGATCTTGCCAAGTACTATATTCAGTAGATATCTCTAAGTTTCAGTCGATATCCACTGAATAAGTGTCAGCTTCAGGAGATATCTACTAAACTGTTTTGATGAGGTTGTTTTTGGCACGAAATATGCTGTTTATGTGTATCCACATAGAAATGTATTCTGGTAAATGCTTTGTGCTCTCCCAATTGTGTCTCAATTGCTTTGGTTTGATCCCAATACATGAGGATCTTCCCAAGTACTATTTTCAGTAGATATCACAAAGTTTCAGTAGATATCCAATGAATATGTGTCAACTTCGGTAGATGTCTTCTGAACTATTTTGATGAGGGTGTTTTGGCACCAAATATGTTGTTTATGTGTATCCATTTAGAAATGTATTCTGGTAAATGCTTTGTTTTCTCCCAATTGAGTCTCAAATACTTTGATTTGATCCCAATACATGAGGATCTTCCCAAGTACAATATTCAGTAGATATCACTTAGTTTCAGTAGATATCCACTGAATAAGTGTCAGCTTCAGTAGATATCTGCTGAACTGTTTTGATGAGGCTGTTTTTGGCACCAAATATGTTGTTTATGTGTATCCACATAGAAATGTATTCTGCTAAATGCTTTGTTTTCTCCCAATTGAGTCGGAATTGCTTTGATTTGATCCCAATACATGAGGATCTTCCCAAGTACTGTATTTAGTAGATATCACTCAGTTTCAGTAGATATTCAATGAATATGTGTCGGCTTCAGCAAATATCTACTGAACTATTTTGATGAGGCTGTTTTGGCACCAAATATGCTGTTTATGTGTATCCACATAGAAATGTGTTATGGTAAATGCTTTGTTTTCTCCCAATTGTGTCTCAAATGCTTTGATTTGATCCCAATACATGAGGATCTTCCCAGGTACAATATTTAGTAGATATCACTCAGTTTCAGTAGATATCCACTGAATAAGTGTCAGCTTCAGTAGATATCTACTGAACTGTTTTGATGAGGCTGTTTTGGCACCAAATATGCTGTTTATGTGTATTCACATAGAAATGTATTCTGGTGAATGCTTTGTTTTCTCCCAATTGAGTCTCAAATGCTTTGATTTGATCCCAATACATGAGGATCTTCCTCAGTACTATATTCAGTAGATATCACTCAGTTTTAGTAGATATCCACTGAATAAGTGTTAGCTTCAGTAGATATCTACTGAACTGTTTTGATGATGCTGTTTTGGGCACCAAATATGCTGTTTACGTGTATCCAGATAGAAATGTATTCTGGTAAATGCCTTGTTTTCTCCCAATTGAGTCTCAAATGCCTTGATTTGATCCCAATACATGAGGATTTTCCCAAGTACTATATTCAGTAGATATCAGTCAGTTTCAGTAGATATCCACTGAATAAGTGTCAGCTTCAGTAGATATCTACTGAAATGTTTCAAACAGGCTGTTTTGGCATCAAGTATGTTGTTTATGGGTATCCACATAGCAATGTATTCTGCTAAATGCCTTGTTTTCTCCAATTTAAGTCTCAAATGCTTTGATTTGATCCCAATACATAAGGATCTTTCCAGGTACTATATTCAATAGATATCACTCAGTTTCCGTAGATATCCACTACATAAGTGTCAGCTTCTGTAGATGTCTACCGAACTGTTTTGATGAGGCCGTTTTGGCACCAAATATGTTGTTTCTGTGTATCCACATAGAAATGTATTCTGGTAAATGCTTTGTTTTCTCCCAATTGAGTCTCAATTACTTTTATTTGATCCCAATACATGAGGATCTTCCCAAGTACTATATTCAGTAGATATCACTCAGTTTTAGTAGATATCCACTAAATAAGTGTCTGCTTCTGTAGATATCTACTGAACTATTTTGATGAGGCTGTTTTTGGCACCAAATATGCTGTTTATGGGTATCCACATAGAAATGTATTCTGGTAAATGCTTTGTTTTCTCCCAATTGAGTCTCAAATGCGTTGATTTGATCCCAATACATGAGGATCTTCCCAAGTACTATGTTCAATAGATATCACTAAGTTTCAGTAGATATCCACTGAATATGTGTCAGCTTCAGTAGATATCTGCTGAACTGTTTTGATGAGGCTGTTTTGGCACCAAATATGCTGTTTATATGTATTCACATAGAAATGTATTCTGGTGAATGCTTTGTTTTCTCTCAATTGAGTCTCAAATGCTTTGATTTGATCCCAATACATGAGGATCTTCCCAAGTACTATATTCAGTAGATATCACTCAGTTTCCGTAGATATCCACTGAATAAGTGTCAGATTCAGTAGATATCTACTGAACTGTTTTGAGGAGGCTGTTTTGGCACCAAATACGTACTTTATGTGTATCCACATAGAAATGTATTCAGGTAAATGCTTTGTTTTCTCCCAATTGAGTCTCAAATGCTTTGATTTGATGCCAAGACATGAGGATCTTCCCAAGTACTATATTAAGTAGATATCGCTCAGTTTCAGTAGATATCCACTGAATAAGTGCCAGCTTCAGCAGATATCTACTAAACTGTTTCGAACAGGCTGTTTTGGCTCCAAATATGTTTTTTATGTGTATCCACATAGAAATGTATTATGCTAAATGCTTTGTTTTCTTCAATTGAGTCTCGAATGCTTTGATATGATCCCAAGACATGACGATCTTCCCAAGTAATATATTAAGTAGATATCGCTCAGTTTCAGTAGATATCCACTGAATAAGTGCCAGCTTCAGTAGATATCTACTAAACTGTTTCGAACATGCTGTTTTGGCTCCAAATATGTTGTTTATGTGTATCCACATAGAAATGTATTCTGGTAAATGATTTGTTTTCTCCCAACTGAGTCTCAAATACTTTGATTTGATCCCAATACATGAGGATCTTCCCAAGTACTATATTCAGTAGATATCACTTAGTTTCAGTAGATATCCATTGAATAAGTGTCACCTTCAGAAGATATCTTCTGAACTGTTTTGACGAGCCTGTTTTGGCCCCAAATATGCTGTTTATGTGTATCCACATAGAAACGTATTCTGGTAAATGCTTTGTTTTCTCCCAATTGAGTCTCCAATGCTTTGATTTGATCCCAATACCTGAGGATCTTCACAAGTAATATACATCATTTTGAGTATATTTCAGTAGATATCACTCAGTTTCAGTAGACATCCACTAAATATGTGTCAGTTTCAGTAGATATCTACTGAACTGTTTTAAACAGGCTGTTTTGGCACCAAATATGCTGTTTATGTGTATCCACCTAGAAATGTATTCTAGTAAATGCTTTGTGTTCTCCCAATTGTGTCTCAATTGCTTTGATTTGATCCCAATACATGAGGATCTTCCCAAGTACTATATTAAGTACATATCACTCAATTTCAGTAGATATCCATTGAATAAGTGTCAGCTTCAGTAAATATCTACTGAAATGTTTTAAACAAGATATTTTGGCACCAAATATGCTATTTATGTGTATTCACATAGAAATGTATTCCGCTAAATGTTTTGTTTTCTCCAATTGAGTCTCAAATGCTTTGATTTGATCCCAGTACCTGAGGATCTTCCCGCGTAATATACGTCATTTTGAGTATATTTCAGAAGATATCTCTTAGTTTCAGTAGACATCCACTGAATAAGTGCCAGTTTCAGTAGATGTCTACTGAACTGTTTCAAACAGGATGTTTTGGCACCAAATATGCTGTTTATGTGTATCCATATAGAAATGTATTATGGTAAATGCTTTGTGTTCCCCCAATTGAGTCTCAAATGTTTTGATTTGATCCCAATACAGGAGGATCTTCCCAGGTACTATATTCAGTAGATATCACTCAGTTTCGGTAGATATCCACTACATAAGTGTCAGCTTCGGTTGATGTCTACCGAACTGTTTTGATAAGGCTGTTTTGGCACCAAATATGTTGTTTATGTGTATCCACATAGAAATGTATTCTGGTAAATGCTTTGTTTTCTCCAAATTGAGTCTCAAATACTTTGATTTGATCCCAAGGCACGAGGATCTTCCCAAGTACTATATTCAGTAGATATCCACTGAATAAGTGTCAGCTTCAGTAGATATCTTCTGAACTGTTTTGATGAGGCTGTTTTTGGCACCAAATATGCTGTTTACGTGTATCCACATAGAAATGTATTCTGGTAAATGCTTTGTGTTCTCCCAATTGTGTCTCAATTTCTTTGATTTGATCCCAATACATGAGGATCTTCCCAAGTACTATTTTCAGTAGATATCACTCAGTTTTAGTAGATATCCAATGAATATGTGTCAGCTTCAGTAGATGTCTTCTGAACTGTTTTGATGAGGGTGTTTTGGCACCAAATATGTTGTTTATGTGTATCCATTTAGAAATGTATTCTGGTAAATGCTTTGTTTTCTCCCAATTGAGTCTCAAATACTTTGATTTGATCCCAATACATGAGGATCTTCCCAAGTACTATATTCAGTAGATATCACTTAGTTTCAGTAGATATCCACTGAATAAGTGTCAGCTTCAGTAGATATCTGCTGAACTATTTTGATGAGGCTGTTTTTGGCACCGAATATGCTGTTTACGTGTATCCACATAGAAATGTATTCTGGTAAATGCTTTGTGTTCTCCCAATTGTGTCTCAATTTCTTTGATTTGATCCCAATACATGAGGATCTTAACAAGTACTATTTTCAGTAGATATCACTCAGTTTTAGTAGATATCCAATGAATATGTGTCAGCTTCAGTAGATGTCTTCTGAACTGTTTTGATGAGGGTGTTTTGGCAGCAAATATGTTGTTTATGTGTATCCACATAGAAATGTATTCTGGTAAATGCTTTGTTTTCTCCCAATTGAGTCTCAAATACTTTGATTTGATCCAAAGACATGAGGATCTTCCCAAGTACTATATTCAGTAGATATCTCTAAGTTTCAGTCGATATCCACTGAATAAGTGTCAGCTTCAGGAGATATCTACTAAACTGTTTTGATGAGGCTGTTTTTGGCACGAAATATGCTGTTTATGTGTATCCACATAGAAATGTATTCTGGTAAATGCTTTGTGCTCTCCCAATTGTGTCTCAATTGCTTTGGTTTGATCCCAATATATGAGGATCTTCCCAAGTACTATTTTCAGTAGATATCACAAAGTTTCAGTAGATATCCAATGAATATGTGTCAACTTCGGTAGATGTCTTCTGAACTATTTTGATGAGGGTGTTTTGGCACCAAATATGTTGTTTATGTGTATCCATTTAGAAATGTATTCTGGTAAATGCTTTGTTTTCTCCCAATTGAGTCTCAAATACTTTGATTTGATCCCAATACATGAGGATCTTCCCAAGTACAATATTCAGTAGATATCACTTAGTTTCAATAGATATCCACTGAATAAGTGTCCGCTTCAGTAGATATCTGCTGAACTGTTTTGATGAGGCTGTTTTTGGCACCAAATATGTTGTTTATGTGTATCCACATAGAAATGTATTCTGCTAAATGCTTTGTTTTCTCCCAATTGAGTCGGAATTGCTTTGATTTGATCCCAATACATGAGGATCTTCCCAAGTACTATATTTAGTAGATATCACTCAGTTTCAGTAGATATTCAATGAATATGTGTCAGCTTCAGCAGATATCTACTGAACTATTTTGATGAGGCTGTTTTGGCACCAAATATGCTGTTTATGTGTATCCACATAGAAATGTGTTATGGTAAATGCTTTGTTTTCTCCCAATTGTGTCTCAAATGCTTTGATTTGATCCCAATACATGAGGATCTTCCCAAGTACAATATTTAGTAGATATCACTCAGTTTCAGTAGATATCCACTGAATAAGTGTCAGCTTCAGTAGATATCTACTGAACTGTTTTGATGAGGCTGTTTTGGCACCAAATATGCTGTTTATGTGTATTCACATAGAAATGTATTCTGGTGAATGCTTTGTTTTCTCCCAATTGAGTCTCAAATGCTTTGATTTGATCCCAATACATGAGGATCTTCCTAAGTACTATATTCAGTAGATATCACTCAGGTTTAGTAGATATCCACTGAATAAATGTCAGCTTCAGTAGATATCTACTGAACTGTTTTGATGATGCTGTTTTGGGCACCAAATATGCTGTTTATGTGTATCCAGATAGAAATGTATTCTGGTAAATGCCTTGTTTTCTCCCAATTGAGTCTCAAATGCCTTGATTTGATCCCAATACATGAGGATTTTCCAAAGTACTATATTCAGTAGATATCACTCAGTTTCAGTAGATATCCACTGAATAAGTGTCAGCTTCAGTAAATATCTACTGAACTGTTTTGATGAGGCTGTTTTTTGCACCAAATATGTTGTTTATGTGAATCCACATAGAAATGTATTTTGGTAGATGCTTTGTTTTCTCCCAATTGAGTCTCAAACGCTTTGATTTGATCCGAATACATGAGGATCTTCCCAAGTACTATATTCAGTAGATATCACTCAGTTTCAGTACATATCCCCTGAATAAGTGTCAGCTTCAGTAAATATCTAATGAAATGTTTCAAACAGGCTGTTTTGGCACCAAATATGCTATTTATGTGTATTCACATAGAAATGTATTCTTCTAAATGCTTTGTTTTCTGCAATTGAGTCTCAAATGCTTTGATTTGATCCCAGTACCTGAGGATCTTCCCACGTAATATACGTCATTTTGAGTATATTTCAGTAGATATCACTCAGTTTCAGTAGACATCCACTAAATATGTGTCAGTTTCAGTAGATATCTGCTGGACTGTTTCAAACACGATGTTTTAGCACCAAATATGCTGTTTATGTGTATCCACGTAGAAATGTATTATGGTAAATTCTTTGTGTTCTCCCAATTGAGTCTCAAATGCGTTGATTTGATCCCAATACATGAGGATCTTCCCAGGTACTATATTCAGTAGATATCACTCACTTTCCGTAGATATCCACTACATAAGTGTCAGCTTTAGTAGATGTCTACCGAACTGTTTTGATGAGGCTGTTTTGGCACCAAATATGTTGTTTATGTGTATCCACATAGAAATGTATTTTGGTAAATGCTTTGTTTTCTCCCAATTGAGTCTCAATTACTTTTATTTGATCCCAATACATGAAGATCTTCCCAAGAACTATATTCAGTAGATATCACTCAGTTTCAGTAGATATCCACTGAATAAGTGTCAGCTTCGGTAGATATCTGCTGAAATGTTTCAAACAGGCTGTTTTGGGATCAAGTATTTGTTTACGTGTATCCACGTAGAAATGTACTCTACTAAATGCTTTGTTTTCTTCAATTGAGACTCGAATGCTTTGATATGATCCCAAGACATAAGGATCTTCCCAAGTACCATATTAATTAGATATCACTCAGTTTCAGTAGATATCCACTGAATAAGTGCCAACTTCAGTAGATATCTACTAAACTGTTTCGAACAGGCTGTTTTGGCACCAAATATGTTGTTTATGTGTGTCCACATAGAAATGTATTCTGGTAATGCTTTGTTTTCTCTCAATTGAGTCTCAAATACTTTGATTTGATCCCAATACATGAGGATCTTCCCAAGCACTATATTCAGTAGATATCACTTAGTTTCAGTAGATATCCACTGAATAAGTGTCAGCTTCAGTTGATATCTGCTGAACTGTTTTGATGAGGCTGTTTTTGGCACCGAATATGTTGTTTATGTGTATCCACATAGAAATGTATTCTGGTAAATGCTTTGTTTTCTCCCAATTGAGTCTCAAATACTTTGATTTGATCCCAAGACATGAGGATCTTGCCAAGTACTATATTCAGTAGATATCTCTAAGTTTCAGTCGATATCCACTGAATAAGTGTCAGCTTCAGGAGATATCTACTAAACTGTTTTGATGAGGTTGTTTTTGGCACGAAATATGCTGTTTATGTGTATCCACATAGAAATGTATTCTGGTAAATGCTTTGTGCTCTCCCAATTGTGTCTCAATTGCTTTGGTTTGATCCCAATACATGAGGATCTTCCCAAGTACTATTTTCAGTAGATATCACAAAGTTTCAGTAGATATCCAATGAATATGTGTCAACTTCGGTAGATGTCTTCTGAACTATTTTGATGAGGGTGTTTTGGCACCAAATATGTTGTTTATGTGTATCCATTTAGAAATGTATTCTGGTAAATGCTTTGTTTTCTCCCAATTGAGTCTCAAATACTTTGATTTGATCCCAATACATGAGGATCTTCCCAAGTACAATATTCAGTAGATATCACTTAGTTTCAGTAGATATCCACTGAATAAGTGTCAGCTTCAGTAGATATCTGCTGAACTGTTTTGATGAGGCTGTTTTTGGCACCAAATATGTTGTTTATGTGTATCCACATAGAAATGTATTCTGCTAAATGCTTTGTTTTCTCCCAATTGAGTCGGAATTGCTTTGATTTGATCCCAATACATGAGGATCTTCCCAAGTACTGTATTTAGTAGATATCACTCAGTTTCAGTAGATATTCAATGAATATGTGTCGGCTTCAGCAAATATCTACTGAACTATTTTGATGAGGCTGTTTTGGCACCAAATATGCTGTTTATGTGTATCCACATAGAAATGTGTTATGGTAAATGCTTTGTTTTCTCCCAATTGTGTCTCAAATTCTTTGATTTGATCCCAATACATGAGGATCTTCCCAGGTACAATATTTAGTAGATATCACTCAGTTTCAGTAGATATCCACTGAATAAGTGTCAGCTTCAGTAGATATCTACTGAACTGTTTTGATGAGGCTGTTTTGGCACCAAATATGCTGTTTATGTGTATTCACATAGAAATGTATTCTGGTGAATGCTTTGTTTTCTCCCAATTGAGTCTCAAATGCTTTGATTTGATCCCAATACATGAGGATCTTCCTCAGTACTATATTCAGTAGATATCACTCAGTTTTAGTAGATATCCACTGAATAAGTTTTAGCTTCAGTAGATATCTACTGAACTGTTTTGATGATGCTGTTTTGGGCACCAAGTATGCTGTTTATGTGTATCCAGATAGAAATGTATTCTGGTAAATGCCTTGTTTTCTCCCAATTGAGTCTCAAATGCCTTGATTTGATCCCAATACATGAGGATTTTCCCAAGTACTATATTCAGTAGATATCACTCAGTTTCAGTAGATATCCACTGAATAAGTGTCAGCTTCAGTAAATATCTACTGAACTGTTTTGATGAGGCTGTTTTTGGCACTAAATATGCTGTTTATGTGTATCCACATAGAAATGTATTCTGGTAAATGCTTCGTTTTCTCCCAATTGAGTCTCAAATGCTTCGAATTGATCCCAATACAAGAGGATCTTCCCAAGTACTATATTCAGTAGATATCACTCAGTTTCAGTAGATATCCACTGAATAAGTGTCAGCTTCAGTAAATATCCACTGAAATTTTTCAAACAGGCTGTTTTGGAACCAAATATGCTATTTATGTGTATTCACATAGAAATGTATTCTGCTAAATGCTTTGTTTTCTCCAATTGAGTCTCAAATGCTTTGATTTGATCCCAGTACCTGAGGATCTTCCCACGTATTATACGTCATTTTGAGTATATTTCAGTAGATATCACTCAGTTTCAGTAGACATCCACTGAATACGTGTCAGTTTCAGAAGATATCTGCTGGACTGTTTCAAACACGATGTTTTGGCACCAAATATGCTGTTTATGTGTATCCACGTAGAAATGTATTCTGGTAAATTCTTTGTGTTCTCCCAATTGAGTCTCAAATGCGTTGATTTGATCCCAATACATGAGGATCTTCCCAGGTACTATATTCAGTAGATATCACTCAGTTTCCGTAGATATCCACTACATAAGTGTCAGCTTCAGTAGATGTCTACCGAACTGTTTTGATGAGGCTGTTTTGGCACCAAATATGTTGTTTATGTGTATCCACATAGAAATGTATTCTGGTAAATGCTTTGTTTTCTCCCAATTGAGTCTCAATTACTTTATTTGATCCCAATACATGAGGATCTTCCCAAGAACTATATTCAGTAGATATCACTCAGTTTCAGTAGATATCCACTGAATAAGTGTCAGCTTCGGTAGATATCTGCTGAAATGTTTCAAACAGGCTGTTTTGGGATCAAGTATTTGTTTACGTGTCTCCACGTAGAAATGTACTCTGCTAAATGCTTTGTTTTCTTCAATTGAGACTCGAATGCTTTGATATGATCCCAAGACATAAGGATCTTCCCAAGTACCATATTAATTAGATATCACTCAGTTTCAGTAGAAATCCACTGAAGAAGTGCCAGCTTCAGTAGATATCTACTAAACTGTTTCGAACAGGCTGTTTTGGCACCAAATATGTTGTTTATGTGTATCCACATAGAAATGTATTCTGGTAATGCTTTGTTTTCTCTCAATTGAGTCTCAAATACTTTGATTTGATCCCAATATATGAGGATCTTCCCAAGCACTATATTCAGTAGATATCACTTAGTCTCTGTAAATATCCACTGAATATGTGTCAGCTTCAGTAGATATCTACTGAACTGTTTTAAACAGGCTGTTTTGGCACCAAATATGCTGTTTATGTGTATCCACATAGAAATGTATTCTGGTAAATGCTTTGTTTTCTCCCAATTGAGTCTCAAATGCTTTGCTTTGATCGCAATACATGAGGATCTTCCCATGTACTATGTTCAGTAGATATCACTAAGGTTCAGTAGATATCCATTGAATATGTGTCAGCTGCAGTAGATATCTACTGAACTGTTTTGATGAGGCTGTTTTGGCACCAACTATGCTGTTTATGTGTATCCACATCGAAATGTATTATGGTAAATGCTTTGTTTTCTGCCAATTGTGTCTCAAATGCTTTGATTTGATCCCAATACATGAGGATCTTCCCAAGTACTATATTCTGAAGATATCACTCAGTTTCAGTAGATATCCACTGAATAAGTGTCAGCTTCAGTAGATATCTACTGAACTGTTTCAAACAAGCTGTTTTGGCATCAAGTATGTTGTTCACGTGTATCCACATAGACATGTATTCTGCTAAACGCTTTGTTTTCTTCAATTGAGTTTTGAATGATTTGATTTGATCCCAAGACATGAGGATCTTCCCAAGCACTATATTAAGTGGATATCACTCAGTTGCAGTAAATATCCACTGAATAAGTGTCAGCTTCAGTAGATATCTACTGAAATGTTTCGAACAGGATGTTTTGGCACCAAATAAGCTGTTTATGCGTATCCACATAGCAATCTATTCTGCTAAATGCTTTGTTTTCTCCAATTATGTCTCAAATGTTTTGATTTGATCCCAATACATGAGGATCTTCCCAAGTACTATATTCAAAAGATATCATTCAGTTTCAGAAGATATCCACCGAATATGTGTCAACTTCAGTAGCTTTCTACTGAAATATTTTGATGAGGTTGTTTTGGCACCAAATATGCTGTTTATGTGTATTCACATAGCAATGTATTCTGGTAAATGCTTTATTTTCTCCCAATTGAGTCTCAAATGCTTTGATTTGATCCCAATACATGAGGATCTTCCCATGTACTATAATCTGTAGATATCACTCAGTTTTAGTAGATATCTACTGAATAAGTGTCAGCTTCAGAAGATATCTACTGAACAATTTTGATGAGGCTGTTTTTGGCACGAAATATGCTGTTTATGTGTATCCAGATTGAAATGTATTCTGGTAAATGCTTTGTTTTCTCCCAATTCAGTCTCAAATGCTTTGATTTGATCCCAATACATGAGGATCTTCCCAAGTACTATATTCAGTAGATATCACTCTGTTTCAGTAGATATCCACTGAATAAGAGTCAGCTTCAGTAAATATCTAATGAAATGTTTCAAACAGGCTGTTTTGGCCCCAAATATGCTATTTATGTGTATTCAGATAGAAATGTATTCTGGTAAATGCTTTGTTTTCTCCAATTGAGTCTCAAATGCTTTGATTTGATCCCAATACCTGAGGATCTTCCCACGTAATATACGTCATTTTGAGTATATTTCAGTAGATATCACTCAGTTTCAGTAGACATCCATTGAATATGTGTCAGTTTCAGTCGATATCTACTGAACTGTTTCAAACAGGATGTTTTGGCACCAAATATGTTGTTTATGTGTATCCACATAGAAATGTATTCTGGTAAATGCTTTGTGTTATCCCAATTGAGTCTCAAATGCTTTGATTTGATCCCAATACATGAGGATCTTCCCAGGTAATATATATAGTAGATATCACTCAGTTTTAGTAGATATCCACTACATAAGTATCAGCTTCAGTAGATGTCTACCGAACTGTTTTGATGAAGCTGTTTTGGCACCAAATATGTTGTTTATGTGTATCCAAATAGAAATGTATTCTGGCAAATGCTTTGTTTTCTCCCAATTGTGTCTCAAATGCTTTGATTTGATCCCAATACATGAGAATCTTCCCAAGTACTATATTCAGTAGATATCACTCAGTTTCAGTAGATATCCAATGAATATGTGTCAGCTTCAGTAGATATCTACTGAACTGTTTTGATGAGGCTGTCTTGGCACCAAATATGCTGTTTATGTGTATCCACATAGCAATGTGTTTTGGTAAATGCTTTGTTTTCACCCAATTGTGTCTAAAATGCTTTGATTTGATCCCAATACATGAGGATCTTCCCAAGTACTATATTCAGTAGATATCACTCAGTTTCAGTAGATATCCACTGAATAAGTGTCAGCTTCGGTAGATATCTACTGAAATGTTTCAACAGGCTATTTTGGGATCAAGTATGTTGTTTACGTGTATCCACATAGAAATGTATTATGCTAAATGCTTTGTTTTCTTCAATTGAGTCTCAAATGCTTTGATTTGATCCCAATACCTGAGGATCTTCGCACGTAATATACGTCATATCGAGTATATTTCAGTAGATATCAGTCAGTTTCAGTAGATATCCACTGAATAAGTGTCAGCTTCAGTAGATATATACTGAAATGTTTCAAACAGGCTGTTTTGGCGTCAAGTATGTTGTTTACGTGTATCCACATAGAAATGTATTCTGGTAAATGCCTTGTTTTCTCCAATTGAGTCTCAAATGCTTTGATTTGATCCAAATACATGAGGATCTTCCCAAGTACTATATTCAGTAGATATCACTACATAAGTGTCAGCTTCAGTAAATATCTACTGAACTGTTTTGATGAGGCTGTTTTTGGCACCAAATATGCTGTTTATGTGTATCCACATAGTAATGTATTCTGGTAAATGCTTTGTTTTCTCCAATTGAGTCTCAAATGCTTTGATTTGATCCCAGTACCAGAGGATCTTCCCACGTAATATACGTCATTTTGAGTATATTTCAGTAGATATCACTCAGTTTCAGTAGACATCCACTGAATATGTGTCAGTTTCAGAAGATATCTGCTGGACTGTTTCAAACACGATGTTTTGGCACCAAATATGCTGTTTATGTGTATCCACGTAGAAATGTATTCTGGTAAATTCTTTGTGTTCTCCCAATTGAGTCTCAAATGCGTTGATTTGATCCCAATACATGAGGATCTTCCCAGGTACTATATTCAGTAGATATCACTCAGTTTCCGTAGATATCCACTACATAAGTGTCAGCTTCAGTAGATGTCTACCGAACTGTTTTGATGAGGCTGTTTTGGCACCAAATATGTTGTTTATGTGTATCCACATAGAAACGTATTCTGGTAAATGCTTTGTTTTCTCCCAATTGAGTCTCAATTACTTTATTTGATCCCAATACATAAGGATCTTCCCAAGTACTATATTCAGTAGATATCACTCAGTTTCAGTAGATATCCACTGAATAAGTGTTAGCTTCAGTAAATATCTACTTAAATGTTTCAAACAGGCTGTTTTGGCACCAAATATGCTATTTATGTGTATTCACATAGAAATCTATTCTGCTAAATGCTTTACTTTCTTCAATTGAGACTCGAATGCTTTGATATGATCCCAAGACATAAGGATCTTCCCAAGTACCATATTAATTAGATATCACTCAGTTTCAGTAGATATCCACTGAATAAGTGCCAGCTTCAGTAGATATCTACTAAACTGTTTCGAACAGGCTGTTTTGGCACCAAATATGTTGTTTATGTGTATCCACATAGAAATGTATTCTGGTAACGCTTTGTTTTCTCTCAATTGAGTCTCAAATACTTTGATTTGATCCCAATACATGAGGATCTTCCCAAGCACTATATTCAGTAGATATCACTTAGTCTCTATAGATATCCACTGAATATGCGTCAGCTTCAGTAGATATCTACTGAACTGTTTTAAACAGGCTGTTTTGGCACCAAATATGCTGTTTATGTGTATCCACATAGAAATGTATTCTGGTAAATGCTTTGTTTTCTCCCAATTGTGTCTCAAATGCTTTGATTTGATCCCAATACATGAGGATCTTCCCAAGTACTATGTTCAGTCGATATCACTCAGGTTCAGTAGATATCCAATGAATATGTGTCAGCTTCAGTAGATATCTACTGAACTGTTTTGATGAGGCTGTCTTGGCACCAAATATGCTGTTTATGTGTATCCACATAGCAATGTGTTTTGGTAAATGCTTTGTTTTCACCCAATTGTGTCTAAAATGCTTTGATTTGATCCCAATACATGAGGATCTTCCCAAGTACTATATTCAGTAGATATCACTCAGTTTCAGTAGATATCCACTGAATAAGTGTCAGCTTCGGTAGATATCTACTGAAATGTTTCAACAGGCTATTTTGGGATCAAGTATGTTGTTTACGTGTATCCACATAGAAATGTATTATGCTAAATGCTTTGTTTTCTTCAATTGAGTCTCAAATGCTTTGATTTGATCCCAATACCTGAGGATCTTCGCACGTAATATACGTCATATCGAGTATATTTCAGTAGATATCAGTCAGTTTCAGTAGATATCCACTGAATAAGTGTCAGCTTCAGTAGATATATACTGAAATGTTTCAAACAGGCTGTTTTGGCGTCAAGTATGTTGTTTACGTGTATCCACATAGAAATGTATTCTGGTAAATGCCTTGTTTTCTCCAATTGAGTCTCAAATGCTTTGATTTGATCCAAATACATGAGGATCTTCCCAAGTACTATATTCAGTAGATATCACTACATAAGTGTCAGCTTCAGTAAATATCTACTGAACTGTTTTGATGAGGCTGTTTTTGGCACCAAATATGCTGTTTATGTGTATCCACATAGTAATGTATTCTGGTAAATGCTTTGTTTTCTCCAATTGAGTCTCAAATGCTTTGATTTGATCCCAGTACCAGAGGATCTTCCCACGTAATATACGTCATTTTGAGTATATTTCAGTAGATATCACTCAGTTTCAGTAGACATCCACTGAATATGTGTCAGTTTCAGAAGATATCTGCTGGACTGTTTCAAACACGATGTTTTGGCACCAAATATGCTGTTTATGTGTATCCACGTAGAAATGTATTCTGGTAAATTCTTTGTGTTCTCCCAATTGAGTCTCAAATGCGTTGATTTGATCCCAATACATGAGGATCTTCCCAGGTACTATATTCAGTAGATATCACTCAGTTTCCGTAGATATCCACTACATAAGTGTCAGCTTCAGTAGATGTCTACCGAACTGTTTTGATGAGGCTGTTTTGGCACCAAATATGTTGTTTATGTGTATCCACATAGAAACGTATTCTGGTAAATGCTTTGTTTTCTCCCAATTGAGTCTCAATTACTTTATTTGATCCCAATACATAAGGATCTTCCCAAGTACTATATTCAGTAGATATCACTCAGTTTCAGTAGATATCCACTGAATAAGTGTTAGCTTCAGTAAATATCTACTTAAATGTTTCAAACAGGCTGTTTTGGCACCAAATATGCTATTTATGTGTATTCACATAGAAATCTATTCTGCTAAATGCTTTACTTTCTTCAATTGAGACTCGAATGCTTTGATATGATCCCAAGACATAAGGATCTTCCCAAGTACCATATTAATTAGATATCACTCAGTTTCAGTAGATATCCACTGAATAAGTGCCAGCTTCAGTAGATATCTACTAAACTGTTTCGAACAGGCTGTTTTGGCACCAAATATGTTGTTTATGTGTATCCACATAGAAATGTATTCTGGTAACGCTTTGTTTTCTCTCAATTGAGTCTCAAATACTTTGATTTGATCCCAATACATGAGGATCTTCCCAAGCACTATATTCAGTAGATATCACTTAGTCTCTATAGATATCCACTGAATATGCGTCAGCTTCAGTAGATATCTACTGAACTGTTTTAAACAGGCTGTTTTGGCACCAAATATGCTGTTTATGTGTATCCACATAGAAATGTATTCTGGTAAATGCTTTGTTTTCTCCCAATTGTGTCTCAAATGCTTTGATTTGATCCCAATACATGAGGATCTTCCCAAGTACTATGTTCAGTCGATATCACTCAGGTTCAGTAGATATCCATTGAATATGTGTCAGCTTCAGTAGATATGTACTGAACTGTTTTGATGAGGCTGTTTTGGCACCAAGTATGCTGTTTATGTGTATCCACATAGAAATGTATTCTTGTAAATGCTTTGTTTTCTCCCAATTGAGTCTCAAATGCTTTGATTTGATCCCAATACATGAGGATCTTCCCAAGTACTATGTTCAGTCGATATCACTCAGGTTCAGTAGATATCCATTGAATATGTGTCAGCTTCAGTAGATATGTACTGAACTGTTTTCATGAGGCTGTTTTGGCACCAAAAATATGCTGTTGATGTGTATCCACATAGAAATGTATTATGGTAAATGCTTTGTTTTCTCCCAATTGTGTCTTAAATGCTTTGATTTGATCCCAATACATGAGGATCTTCCCAAGTACTATGTTCAGTCGATATCACTCAGGTTCAGTAGATATCCATTGAATATGTGTCAGCTTCAGTAGATATGTACTGAACTGTTTTGATGAGGCTGTTTTGGCACCAAGTATGCTGTTTATGTG
Organism: Eucommia ulmoides; assembly: GCA_016647705.1. NCBI lineage: Eukaryota > Viridiplantae > Streptophyta > Magnoliopsida > Garryales > Eucommiaceae > Eucommia > Eucommia ulmoides. Next base: position 36,100,318 of record CM028334.1, on the reverse strand, counting down.
TATCCACATAGAAATGTATTCTTGTAAATGCTTTGTTTTCTCCCAATTGAGTCTCAAATGCTTTGATTTGATCCCAATACATGAGGATCTTCCCAAGTACTATGTTCAGTCGATATCACTCAGGTTCAGTAGATATCCATTGAATATGTGTCAGCTTCAGTAGATATGTACTGAACTGTTTTGATGAGGCTGTTTTGGCACCAAAAATATGCTGTTGATGTGTATCCACATAGAAATGTATTATGGTAAATGCTTTGTTTTCTCCCAATTGTGTCTTAAATGCTTTGATTTGATCCCAATACATGAGGATCTTCCCAAGTACTATATTCTGAAGATGTCACTCAGTTTCAGTAGATATCCACTGAATAAGTGTCAGCTTCAGTAGATATCTACTGAACTGTTTCAAACATGCTGTTTTGGCATCAAGTATGTTGTTTACGTGTATCCACATAGAAATGTATTCTGCTAAACGCTTTGTTTTCTTCAATTGAGTCTCGAATGATTGGATTTCATCCCAAGACATGAGGATATTCCCAAGCACTATATTAAGTGGATATCACTCAGTTTCAGTAAATATCCACTGAATAAGTGTCAGCTTCAGTAGATATCTACTCAAATGTTTCGAACAGGATGTTTTGGCACCAAATAAGCTGTTTATGCGTATCCACATAGCAATCTATTCTGCTAAATGCTTTTTTTTCTCCAATTATGTCTCAAATGTTTCGAGACATCTTCCCATGTACTATAATCAGTAGATATCACTCAGTTTTAGTAGATATCTACTGAATAAGTGTCAGCTTCAGTAGATATCTACTGAACTGTTTTGATGAGGCTGATTTTGGCACCAAATATGCTGTTTATGTGTATCCAGATTGAAATGTATTCTGGTAAATGCTTTGTTTTCTCCCAATTGAGTCTCAAATGCTTTGATTTGATCCCAATACATGAGGATCTTCCCAAGTACTATATTCAGTAGATATCACTCAGTTTCAGTAGATATCCACTGAATAAGTGTCAGCTTCAGTAAATATCTAATGAAATGTTTCAAACAGGCTGTTTTGGCACCAAATATGCTATTTATGTGTATTCAGATAGAAATGTATTCTGGTAAATTCTTTGTTTTCTGCCAATTGAGTCTCAAATGCTTTGATTTGATCCCAATACCTGAGGATCTTCCCACGTAATATACATCATTTTGCGTATATTTCAGTAGATATCACTCAGTTTCAGTAGACATCCATTGAATATGTGTCAGTTTCAGTAGATATCTACAGAACTGTTTCAAACAGGATGTTTTGGCACCAAATATGCTATTTATGTGTATCCACATAGAAATGTGTTATGGAAAATGCTTTGTTTTCTCCCAATTGAGTCTCAAATGCTTTGATTTGATCCCAATACATGAGGATCTTCCCAAGTACTATATTCAGTAGATATCACTCAGTTTCAGTAGATATCCACTGAATAAGTGTCAGATTCAGTAGATATCTACTAAACTGTTTTGAGGAGGTTGTTTTGGCACCAAATACGTACTTTATGTGTATCCACATAGAAATGTATTCAGGTAAATGCTTTGTTTTCTCCCAATTGAGTCTCAAATGCTTTGATTTGATGCCAAGACATGAGGATCTTCCCAAGTACTATATTAAGTAGATATCGCTCAGTTTCAGTAGATATCCACTGAATAAGTGCCAGCTTCAGCAGATATCTACTAAACTGTTTCGAACAGGCTGTTTTGGATCCAAATATGTTGTTTATGTGTATGCACATAGAAATGTATTCTGGTAAATGCTTTGTTTTCTCCCAACTGAGTCTCAAATACTTTGATTTGATCCCAATACATGAGGATCTTCCCAAGTACTATATTCAGTAGATATCACTTAGTTTCAGTAGATATCCACTGAATAAGTGTCGCCTTCAGTAGATATCTTCTGAACTGTTTTGACGAGGCTGTCTTGGCACCAAATATGCTGTTTATGTGTATCCACATAGAAATGTATTATGGTAAATGCTTTGTTTTCTCCCAATTGTGTCTCAAATGCTTCGATTTCATCCCAATACATGAGGATCTTCCCAAGTACTATATTCAGTAGATATCACTCAGTTTCAGTAGATATCAACTAAATAAGTGTCAGCTTCAGTAGATATCTACTGAAATGTTTCAAACAGGCTGTTTTGGGATCAAGTATGTTGTTTATGTGTATCCATTTAGAAATGTATTCTGGTAAATGCTTTGTTTTCTCCCAATTGAGTCTCAAATACTTTGATTTGATCCCAATACATGAGGATCTTCCCAAGTACAATATTCAGTAGATATCACTTAGTTTCAGTAGATATCCACTGAATAAGTGTCAGCTTCAGTAGATATCTGCTGAACTATTTTGATGAGGCTGTTTTTGGCACCGAATATGCTGTTTACGTGTATCCACATAGAAATGTATTCTGGTAAATGCTTTGTGTTCTCCCAATTGTGTCTCAATTTCTTTGATTTGATCCCAATACATGAGGATCTTCCCAAGTACTATTTTCAGTAGATATCACTCAGTTTTAGTAGATATCCAATGAATATGTGTCAGCTTCAGTAGATGTCTTCTGAACTGTTTTGATGAGGGTGTTTTGGCAGCAAATATGTTGTTTATGTGTATCCACATAGAAATGTATTCTGGTAAATGCTTTGTTTTCTCCCAATTGAGTCTCAAATACTTTGATTTGATCCCAAGACATGAGGATCTTCCCAAGTACTATATTCAGTAGATATCTCTAAGTTTCAGTCGATATCCACTGAATAAGTGTCAGCTTCAGGAGATATCTACTAAACTGTTTTGATGAGGCTGTTTTTGGCACGAAATATGCTGTTTATGTGTATCCACATAGAAATGTATTCTGGTAAATGCTTTGTGCTCTCCCAATTGTGTCTCAATTGCTTTGGTTTGATCCCAATATATGAGGATCTTCCCAAGTACTATTTTCAGTAGATATCACAAAGTTTCAGTAGATATCCAATGAATATGTGTCAACTTCGGTAGATGTCTTCTGAACTATTTTGATGAGGGTGTTTTGGCACCAAATATGTTGTTTATGTGTATCCATTTAGAAATGTATTCTGGTAAATGCTTTGTTTTCTCCCAATTGAGTCTCAAATACTTTGATTTGATCCCAATACATGAGGATCTTCCCAAGTACAATATTCAGTAGATATCACTTAGTTTCAATAGATATCCACTGAATAAGTGTCAGCTTCAGTAGATATCTGCTGAACTGTTTTGATGAGGCTGTTTTTGGCACCAAATATGTTGTTTATGTGTATCCACATAGAAATGTATTCTGCTAAATGCTTTGTTTTCTCCCAATTGAGTCGGAATTGCTTTGATTTGATCCCAATACATGAGGATCTTCCCAAGTACTATATTTAGTAGATATCACTCAGTTTCAGTAGATATTCAATGAATATGTGTCAGCTTCAGCAGATATCTACTGAACTATTTTGATGAGGCTGTTTTGGCACCAAATATGCTGTTTATGTGTATCCACATAGAAATGTGTTATGGTAAATGCTTTGTTTTCTCCCAATTGTGTCTCAAATGCTTTGATTTGATCCCAATACATGAGGATCTTCCCAAGTACAATATTCAGTAGATATCACTCAGTTTCAGTAGATATCCACTGAATAAGTGTCAGCTTCAGTAGATATCTACTGAACTGTTTTGATGAGGCTGTTTTGGCACCAAATATGCTGTTTATGTGTATTCACATAGAAATGTATTCTGGTGAATGATTTGTTTTCTCCCAATTGAGTCTCAAATGCTTTGATTTGATCCCAATACATGAGGATCTTCCTAAGTACTATATTCAGTAGATATCACTCAGGTTTAGTAGATATCCACTGAATAAGTGTCAGCTTCAGTAGATATCTACTGAACTGTTTTGATGATGCTGTTTTGGGCACCAAATATGCTGTTTATGTGTATCCAGATAGAAATGTATTCTGGTAAATGCCTTGTTTTCTCCCAATTGAGTCTCAAATGCCTTGATTTGATCCCAATACATGAGGATTTTCCCAAGTACTATATTCAGTAGATATCACTCAGTTTCAGTAGATATCCACTGAATAAGTGTCAGCTTCAGTAAATATCTACTGAACTGTTTTGATGAGGCTGTTTTTTGCACCAAATATGTTGTTTATGTGAATCCACATAGAAATGTATTTTGGTAGATGCTTTGTTTTCTCCCAATTGAGTCTCAAACGCTTTGATTTGATCCGAATACATGAGGATCTTCCCAAGTACTATATTCAGTAGATATCACTCAGTTTCTGTACATATCCACTGAATAAGTGTCAGCTTCAGTAAATATCTAATGAAATGTTTCAAACAGGCTGTTTTGGCACCAAATATGCTATTTATGTGTATTCACATAGAAATGTATTCTTCTAAATGCTTTGTTTTCTGCAATTGAGTCTCAAATGCTTTGATTTGATCCCAGTACCTGAGGATCTTCCCACGTAATATACATCATTTTGAGTATATTTCAGTAGATATCACTCAGTTTCAGTAGACATCCACTAAATATGTGTCAGTTTCAGTAGATATCTGCTGGACTGTTTCAAACACGATGTTTTAGCACCAAATATGCTGTTTATGTGTATCCACGTAGAAATGTATTCTGGTAAATTCTTTGTGTTCTCCCAATTGAGTCTCAAATGCGTTGATTTGATCCCAATACATGAGGATCTTCCCAGGTACTATATTCAGTAGATATCACTCACTTTCCGTAGATATCCACTACATAAGTGTCAGCTTTAGTAGATGTCTACCGAACTGTTTTGATGAGGCTGTTTTGGCACCAAATATGTTGTTTATGTGTATCCACATAGAAATGTATTTTGGTAAATGCTTTGTTTTCTCCCAATTGAGTCTCAATTACTTTTATTTGATCCCAATACATGAAGATCTTCCCAAGAACTATATTCAGTAGATATCACTCAGTTTCAGTAGATATCCACTGAATAAGTGTCAGCTTCGGTAGATATCTGCTGAAATGTTTCAAACAGGCTGTTTTGGGATCAAGTATTTGTTTACGTGTATCCACGTAGAAATGTACTCTGCTAAATGCTTTGTTTTCTTCAATTGAGACTCGAATGCTTTGATATGATCCCAAGACATAAGGATCTTCCCAAGTACCATATTAATTAGATATCACTCAGTTTCTGTAGATATCCACTGAATAAGTGCCAGCTTCAGTAGATATCTACTAAACTGTTTCGAACAGGCTGTTTTGGCACCAAATATGTTGTTTATGTGTGTCCACATAGAAATGTATTCTGGTAATGCTTTGTTTTCTCTCAATTGAGTCTCAAATACTTTGATTTGATCCCAATACATGAGGATCTTCCCAAGCACTATATTCAGTAGATATCACTTAGTTTCAGTAGATATCCACTGAATAAGTGTCAGCTTCAGCAGATATCTACTGAACTATTTTGATGAGGCTGTTTTGGCACCAAATATGCTGTTTATGTGTATCCACATAGAAATGTGTTATGGTAAATGCTTTGTTTTCTCCCAATTGTGTCTCAAATGCTTTCATTTGATCCCAATACATGAGGATCTTCCCAAGTACAATATTCAGTAGATATCACTCAGTTTCAGTAGATATCCACTGAATAAGTGTCAGCTTCAGTAGATATCTACTGAACTGTTTTGATGAGGCTGTTTTGGCACCAAATATGCTGTTTATGTGTATTCACATAGAAATGTATTCTGGTGAATGATTTGTTTTCTCCCAATTGAGTCTCAAATGCTTTGATTTGATCCCAATACATGAGGATCTTCCTAAGTACTATATTCAGTAGATATCACTCAGGTTTAGTAGATATCCACTGAATAAGTGTCAGCTTCAGTAGATATCTACTGAACTGTTTTGATGATGCTGTTTTGGGCACCAAATATGCTGTTTATGTGTATCCAGATAGAAATGTATTCTGGTAAATGCCTTGTTTTCTCCCAATTGAGTCTCAAATGCCTTGATTTGATCCCAATACATGAGGATTTTCCCAAGTACTATATTCAGTAGATATCACTCAGTTTCAGTAGATATCCACTGAATAAGTGTCAGCTTCAGTAAATATCTACTGAACTGTTTTGATGAGGCTGTTTTTTGCACCAAATATGTTGTTTATGTGAATCCACATAGAAATGTATTTTGGTAGATGCTTTGTTTTCTCCCAATTGAGTCTCAAACGCTTTGATTTGATCCGAATACATGAGGATCTTCCCAAGTACTATATTCAGTAGATATCACTCAGTTTCTGTACATATCCACTGAATAAGTGTCAGCTTCAGTAAATATCTAATGAAATGTTTCAAACAGGCTGTTTTGGCACCAAATATGCTATTTATGTGTATTCACATAGAAATGTATTCTTCTAAATGCTTTGTTTTCTGCAATTGAGTCTCAAATGCTTTGATTTGATCCCAGTACCTGAGGATCTTCCCACGTAATATACATCATTTTGAGTATATTTCAGTAGATATCACTCAGTTTCAGTAGACATCCACTAAATATGTGTCAGTTTCAGTAGATATCTGCTGGACTGTTTCAAACACGATGTTTTAGCACCAAATATGCTGTTTATGTGTATCCACGTAGAAATGTATTCTGGTAAATTCTTTGTGTTCTCCCAATTGAGTCTCAAATGCGTTGATTTGATCCCAATACATGAGGATCTTCCCAGGTACTATATTCAGTAGATATCACTCACTTTCCGTAGATATCCACTACATAAGTGTCAGCTTTAGTAGATGTCTACCGAACTGTTTTGATGAGGCTGTTTTGGCACCAAATATGTTGTTTATGTGTATCCACATAGAAATGTATTTTGGTAAATGCTTTGTTTTCTCCCAATTGAGTCTCAATTACTTTTATTTGATCCCAATACATGAAGATCTTCCCAAGAACTATATTCAGTAGATATCACTCAGTTTCAGTAGATATCCACTGAATAAGTGTCAGCTTCGGTAGATATCTGCTGAAATGTTTCAAACAGGCTGTTTTGGGATCAAGTATTTGTTTACGTGTATCCACGTAGAAATGTACTCTGCTAAATGCTTTGTTTTCTTCAATTGAGACTCGAATGCTTTGATATGATCCCAAGACATAAGGATCTTCCCAAGTACCATATTAATTAGATATCACTCAGTTTCAGTAGATATCCACTGAATAAGTGCCAGCTTCAGTAGATATCTACTAAACTGTTTCGAACAGGCTGTTTTGGCACCAAATATGTTGTTTATGTGTGTCCACATAGAAATGTATTCTGGTAATGCTTTGTTTTCTCTCAATTGAGTCTCAAATACTTTGATTTGATCCCAATACATGAGGATCTTCCCAAGCACTATATTCAGTAGATATCACTTAGTTTCAGTAGATATCCACTGAATAAGTGTCAGCTTCAGTAGATATCTACTGAACTGTTTTGATGAGGCTGTTTTGGCACCAAATATGCTGTTTATGTGTATTCACATAGAAATGTATTCTGGTGAATGCTTTGTTTTCTCCCAATTGAGTCTCAAATGCTTTGATTTGATCCCAATACATGAGGATCTTCCTAAGTACTATATTCAGTAGATATCACTCAGGTTTAGTAGATATCCACTGAATAAGTGTCAGCTTCAGTAGATATCTACTGAACTGTTTTGATGATGCTGTTTTGGGCACCAAATATGCTGTTTATGTGTATCCAGATAGAAATGTATTCTGGTAAATGCCTTGTTTTCTCCCAATTGAGTCTCAAATGCCTTGATTTGATCCCAATACATGAGGATTTTCCCAAGTACTATATTCAGTAGATATCACTCAGTTTCAGTAGATATCCACTGAATAAGTGTCAGCTTCAGTAAATATCTACTGAACTGTTTTGATGAGGCTGTTTTTTGCACCAAATATGTTGTTTATGTGAATCCACATAGAAATGTATTTTGGTAGATGCTTTGTTTTCTCCCAATTGAGTCTCAAACGCTTTGATTTGATCCGAATACATGAGGATCTTCCCAAGTACTATATTCAGTAGATATCACTCAGTTTCTGTACATATCCACTGAATAAGTGTCAGCTTCAGTAAATATCTAATGAAATGTTTCAAACAGGCTGTTTTGGCACCAAATATGCTATTTATGTGTATTCACATAGAAATGTATTCTTCTAAATGCTTTGTTTTCTGCAATTGAGTCTCAAATGCTTTGATTTGATCCCAGTACCTGAGGATCTTCCCACGTAATATACATCATTTTGAGTATATTTCAGTAGATATCACTCAGTTTCAGTAGACATCCACTAAATATGTGTCAGTTTCAGTAGATATCTGCTGGACTGTTTCAAACACGATGTTTTAGCACCAAATATGCTGTTTATGTGTATCCACGTAGAAATGTATTCTGGTAAATTCTTTGTGTTCTCCCAATTGAGTCTCAAATGCGTTGATTTGATCCCAATACATGAGGATCTTCCCAGGTACTATATTCAGTAGATATCACTCACTTTCCGTAGATATCCACTACATAAGTGTCAGCTTTAGTAGATGTCTACCGAACTGTTTTGATGAGGCTGTTTTGGCACCAAATATGTTGTTTATGTGTATCCACATAGAAATGTATTTTGGTAAATGCTTTGTTTTCTCCCAATTGAGTCTCAATTACTTTTATTTGATCCCAATACATGAAGATCTTCCCAAGAACTATATTCAGTAGATATCACTCAGTTTCAGTAGATATCCACTGAATAAGTGTCAGCTTCGGTAGATATCTGCTGAAATGTTTCAAACAGGCTGTTTTGGGATCAAGTATTTGTTTACGTGTATCCACGTAGAAATGTACTCTGCTAAATGCTTTGTTTTCTTCAATTGAGACTCGAATGCTTTGATATGATCCCAAGACATAAGGATCTTCCCAAGTACCATATTAATTAGATATCACTCAGTTTCAGTAGATATCCACTGAATAAGTGCCAGCTTCAGTAGATATCTACTAAACTGTTTCGAACAGGCTGTTTTGGCACCAAATATGTTGTTTATGTGTGTCCACATAGAAATGTATTCTGGTAATGCTTTGTTTTCTCTCAATTGAGTCTCAAATACTTTGATTTGATCCCAATACATGAGGATCTTCCCAAGCACTATATTCAGTAGATATCACTTAGTTTCAGTAGATATCCACTGAATAAGTGTCAGCTTCAGTTGATATCTGCTGAACTGTTTTGATGAGGCTGTTTTTGGCACCGAATATGTTGTTTATGTGTATCCACATAGAAATGTATTCTGGTAAATGCTTTGTTTTCTCCCAATTGAGTCTCAAATACTTTGATTTGATCCCAAGACATGAGGATCTTGCCAAGTACTATATTCAGTAGATATCTCTAAGTTTCAGTCGATATCCACTGAATAAGTGTCAGCTTCAGGAGATATCTACTAAACTGTTTTGATGAGGTTGTTTTTGGCACGAAATATGCTGTTTATGTGTATCCACATAGAAATGTATTCTGGTAAATGCTTTGTGCTCTCCCAATTGTGTCTCAATTGCTTTGGTTTGATCCCAATACATGAGGATCTTCCCAAGTACTATTTTCAGTAGATATCACAAAGTTTCAGTAGATATCCAATGAATATGTGTCAACTTCGGTAGATGTCTTCTGAACTATTTTGATGAGGGTGTTTTGGCACCAAATATGTTGTTTATGTGTATCCATTTAGAAATGTATTCTGGTAAATGCTTTGTTTTCTCCCAATTGAGTCTCAAATACTTTGATTTGATCCCAATACATGAGGATCTTCCCAAGTACAATATTCAGTAGATATCACTTAGTTTCAGTAGATATCCACTGAATAAGTGTCAGCTTCAGTAGATATCTGCTGAACTGTTTTGATGAGGCTGTTTTTGGCACCAAATATGTTGTTTATGTGTATCCACATAGAAATGTATTCTGCTAAATGCTTTGTTTTCTCCCAATTGAGTCGGAATTGCTTTGATTTGATCCCAATACATGAGGATCTTCCCAAGTACTGTATTTAGTAGATATCACTCAGTTTCAGTAGATATTCAATGAATATGTGTCGGCTTCAGCAAATATCTACTGAACTATTTTGATGAGGCTGTTTTGGCACCAAATATGCTTTTTATGTGTATCCACATAGAAATGTGTTATGGTAAATGCTTTGTTTTCTCCCAATTGTGTCTCAAATGCTTTGATTTGATCCCAATACATGAGGATCTTCCCAGGTACAATATTTAGTAGATATCACTCAGTTTCAGTAGATATCCACTGAATAAGTGTCAGCTTCAGTAGATATCTACTGAACTGTTTTGATGAGGCTGTTTTGGCACCAAATATGCTGTTTATGTGTATTCACATAGAAATGTATTCTGGTGAATGCTTTGTTTTCTCCCAATTGAGTCTCAAATGCTTTGATTTGATCCCAATACATGAGGATCTTCCTAAGTACTATATTCAGTAGATATCACTCAGGTTTAGTAGATATCCACTGAATAAGTGTCAGCTTCAGTAGATATCTACTGAACTGTTTTGATGATGCTGTTTTGGGCACCAAATATGCTGTTTATGTGTATCCAGATAGAAATGTATTCTGGTAAATGCCTTGTTTTCTCCCAATTGAGTCTCAAATGCCTTGATTTGATCCCAATACATGAGGATTTTCCCAAGTACTATATTCAGTAGATATCACTCAGTTTCAGTAGATATCCACTGAATAAGTGTCAGCTTCAGTAAATATCTATTGAACTGTTTTGATGAGGCTGTTTTTTGCACCAAATATGTTGTTTATGTGAATCCACATAGAAATGTATTTTGGTAGATGCTTTGTTTTCTCCCAATTGAGTCTCAAACGCTTTGATTTGATCCGAATACATGAGGATCTTCCCAAGTACTATATTCAGTAGATATCACTCAGTTTCAGTACATATCCACTGAATAAGTGTCAGCTTCAGTAAATATCTAATGAAATGTTTCAAACAGGCTGTTTTGGCACCAAATATGCTATTTATGTGTATTCACATAGAAATGTATTCTTCTAAATGCTTTGTTTTCTGCAATTGAGTCTCAAATTCTTTGATTTGATCCCAGTACCTGAGGATCTTCCCACGTAATATACGTCATTTTGAGTATATTTCAGTAGATATCACTCAGTTTCAGTAGACATCCACTAAATATGTGTCAGTTTCAGTAGATATCTGCTGGACTGTTTCAAACACGATGTTTTAGCACCAAATATGCTGTTTATGTGTATCCACGTAGAAATGTATTCTGGTAAATTCTTTGTGTTCTCCCAATTGAGTCTCAAATGCGTTGATTTGATCCCAATACATGAGGATCTTCCCAGGTACTATATTCAGTAGATATCACTCACTTTCCATAGATATCCACTACATAAGTGTCAGCTTTAGTAGATGTCTACCGAACTGTTTTGATGAGGCTGTTTTGGCACCAAATATGTTGTTTATGTGTATCCACATAGAAATGTATTTTGGTAAATGCTTTGTTTTCTCCCAATTGAGTCTCAATTACTTTTATTTGATCCCAATACATGAAGATCTTCCCAAGAACTATATTCAGTAGATATCACTCAGTTTCAGTAGATATCCACTGAATAAGTGTCAGCTTCGGTAGATATCTGCTGAAATGTTTCAAACAGGCTGTTTTGGGATCAAGTATTTGTTTACGTGTATCCACGTAGAAATGTACTCTGCTAAATGCTTTGTTTTCTTCAATTGAGACTCGAATGCTTTGATATGATCCCAAGACATAAGGATCTTCCCAAGTACCATATTAATTAGATATCACTCAGTTTCAGTAGATATCCACTGAATAAGTGCCAGCTTCAGTAGATATCTACTAAACTGTTTCGAACAGGCTGTTTTGGCACCAAATATGTTGTTTATGTGTGTCCACATAGAAATGTATTCTGGTAATGCTTTGTTTTCTCTCAATTGAGTCTCAAATACTTTGATTTGATCCCAATACATGAGGATCTTCCCAAGCACTATATTCAGTAGATATCCACTGAATAAGTGTCAGCTTCAGTTGATATCTGCTGAACTGTTTTGATGAGGCTGTTTTTGGCACCGAATATGTTGTTTATGTGTATCCACATAGAAATGTATTCTGGTAAATGCTTTGTTTTCTCCCAATTGAGTCTCAAATACTTTGATTTGATCCCAAGACATGAGGATCTTGCCAAGTACTATATTCAGTAGATATCTCTAAGTTTCAGTCGATATCCACTGAATAAGTGTCAGCTTCAGGAGATATCTACTAAACTGTTTTGATGAGGTTGTTTTTGGCACGAAATATGCTGTTTATGTGTATCCACATAGAAATGTATTCTGGTAAATGCTTTGTGCTCTCCCAATTGTGTCTCAATTGCTTTGGTTTGATCCCAATACATGAGGATCTTCCCAAGTACTATTTTCAGTAGATATCACAAAGTTTCAGTAGATATCCAATGAATATGTGTCAACTTCGGTAGATGTCTTCTGAACTATTTTGATGAGGGTGTTTTGGCACCAAATATGTTGTTTATGTGTATCCATTTAGAAATGTATTCTGGTAAATGCTTTGTTTTCTCCCAATTGAGTCTCAAATACTTTGATTTGATCCCAATACATGAGGATCTTCCCAAGTACAATATTCAGTAGATATCACTTAGTTTCAGTAGATATCCACTGAATAAGTGTCAGCTTCAGTAGATATCTGCTGAACTGTTTTGATGAGGCTGTTTTTGGCACCAAATATGTTGTTTATGTGTATCCACATAGAAATGTATTCTGCTAAATGCTTTGTTTTCTCCCAATTGAGTCGGAATTGCTTTGATTTGATACCAATACATGAGGATCTTCCCAAGTACTGTATTTAGTAGATATCACTCAGTTTCAGTAGATATTCAATGAATATGTGTCGGCTTCAGCAAATATCTACTGAACTATTTTGATGAGGCTGTTTTGGCACCAAATATGCTGTTTATGTGTATCCACATAGAAATGTGTTATGGTAAATGCTTTGTTTTCTCCCGATTGTGTCTCAAATGCTTTGATTTGATCCCAATACATGAGGATCTTCCCAGGTACAATATTTAGTAGATATCACTCAGTTTCAGAAGATATCCACTGAATAAGTGTCAGCTTCAGTAGATATCTACTGAACTGTTTTGATGAGGCTGTTTTGGCACCAAATATGCTGTTTATGTGTATTCACATAGAAATGTATTCTGGTGAATGCTTTGTTTTCTCCCAATTGAGTCTCAAATGCTTTGATTTGATCCCAATACATGAGGATCTTCCTCAGTACTATATTCAGTAGATATCACTCAGTTTTAGTAGATATCCACTGAATAAGTGTTAGCTTCAGTAGATATCTACTGAACTGTTTTGATGATGCTGTTTTGGGCACCAAGTATGCTGTTTATGTGTATCCAGATAGAAATGTATTCTGGTAAATGCCTTGTTTTCTCCCAATTGAGTCTCAAATGCCTTGATTTGATCCCAATACATGAGGATTTTCCCAAGTACTATATTCAGTAGATATCACTCAGTTTCAGTAGATATCCACTGAATAAGTGTCAGCTTCAGTAAATATCTACTGAACTGTTTTGATGAGGCTGTTTTTGGCACCAAATATGCTGTTTATGTGTATCCACATAGAAATGTATTCTGGTAAATGCTTCGTTTTCTCCCAATTGAGTCTCAAATGCTTCGAATTGATCCCAATACTAGAGGATCTTCCCAAGTACTATATTCAGTAGATATCACTCAGTTTCAGTAGATATCCACTGAATAAGTGTCAGCTTCAGTAAATATCCACTGAAATTTTTCAAACAGGCTGTTTTGGAACCAAATATGCTATTTATGTGTATTCACATAGAAATGTATTCTGCTAAATGCTTTGTTTTCTCCAATTGAGTCTCAAATGCTTTGATTTGATCCCAGTACCTGAGGATCTTCCCACGTAATATACGTCATTTTGAGTATATTTCAGTAGATATCACTCAGTTTCAGTAGACATCCACTGAATATGTGTCAGTTTCAGAAGATATCTGCTGGACTGTTTCAAACACGATGTTTTGGCACCAAATATGCTGTTTATGTGTATCCACGTAGAAATGTATTCTGGTAAATTCTTTGTGTTCTCCCAATTGAGTCTCAAATGCGTTGATTTGATCCCAATACATGAGGATCTTCCCAGGTACTATATTCAGTAGATATCACTCAGTTTCCGTAGATATCCACTACATAAGTGTCAGCTTCAGTAGATGTCTACCGAACTGTTTTGATGAGGCTGTTTTGGCACCAAATATGTTGTTTATGTGTATCCACATAGAAATGTATTCTGGTAAATGCTTTGTTTTCTCCCAATTGAGTCTCAATTACTTTATTTGATCCCAATACATGAGGATCTTCCCAAGAACTATATTCAGTAGATATCACTCAGTTTCAGTAGATATCCACTGAATAAGTGTCAGCTTCGGTAGATATCTGCTGAAATGTTTCAAACAGGCTGTTTTGGGATCAAGTATTTGTTTACGTGTATCCACGTAGAAATGTACTCTGCTAAATGCTTTGTTTTCTTCAATTGAGACTCGAATGCTTTGATATGATCCCAAGACATAAGGATCTTCCCAAGTACCATATTAATTAGATATCACTCAGTTTCAGTAGAAATCCACTGAAGAAGTGCCAGCTTCAGTAGATATCTACTAAACTGTTTCGAACAGGCTGTTTTGGCACCAAATATGTTGTTTATGTGTATCCACATAGAAATGTATTCTGGTAATGCTTTGTTTTCTCTCAATTGAGTCTCAAATACTTTGATTTGATCCCAATACATGAGGATCTTCCCAAGCACTATATTCAGTAGATATCACTTAGTCTCTGTAGATATCCACTGAATATGTGTCAGCTTCAGTAGATATCTACTGAACTGTTTTAAACAGGCTGTTTTTGCACCAAATATGCTGTTTATGTGTATCCACATAGAAATGTATTCTGGTAAATGCTTTGTTTTCTCCCAATTGAGTCTCAAATGCTTTGCTTTGATCCCAATACATGAGGATCTTCCCATGTACTATGTTCAGTAGATATCACTCAGGTTCAGTAGATATCCATTGAATATGTGTCAGCTGCAGTAGATATCTACTGAACTGTTTTGATGAGGCTGTTTTGGCACCAAATATGCTGTTTATGTGTATCCACATCGAAATGTATTATGGTAAATGCTTTGTTTTCTGCCAATTGTGTCTTAAATGCTTTGATTTGATCCCAATACATGAGGATCTTCCCAAGTACTATATTCTGAAGATATCACTCAGTTTCAGTAGATATCCACTGAATAAGTGTCAGCTTCAGTAGATATCTACTGAACTGTTTCAAACAAGCTGTTTTGGCATCAAGTATGTTGTTCACGTGTATCCACATAGACATGTATTCTGCTAAACGCTTTGTTTTCTTCAATTGAGTTTTGAATGATTTGATTTGATCCCAAGACATGAGGATCTTCCCAAGCACTATATTAAGTGGATATCACTCAGTTGCAGTAAATATCCACTGAATAAGTGTCAGCTTCAGTAGATATCTACTGAAATGTTTCGAACAGGATGTTTTGGCACCAAATAAGTTGTTTATGCGTATCCACATAGCAATCTATTCTGCTAAATGCTTTGTTTTCTCCAATTATGTCTCAAATGTTTTGATTTGATCCCAATACATGAGGATCTTCCCAAGTACTATATTCAAAAGATATCATTCAGTTTCAGAAGATATCCACCGAATATGTGTCAACTTCAGTAGCTTTCTACTGAAATATTTTGATGAGGTTGTTTTGGCACCAAATATGTTGTTTATGTGTATTCACATAGCAATGTATTCTGGTAAATGCTTTATTTTCTCCCAATTGAGTCTCAAATGCTTTGATTTGATCCCAATACATGAGGATCTTCCCATGTACTATAATCTGTAGATATCACTCAGTTTTAGTAGATATCTACTGAATAAGTGTCAGCTTCAGAAGATATCTACTGAACAATTTTGATGAGGCTGTTTTTGGCACGAAATATGCTGTTTATGTGTATCCAGATTGAAATGTATTCTGGTAAATGCTTTGTTTTCTCCCAATTCAGTCTCAAATGCTGTGATTTGATCCCAATACATGAGGATCTTCCCAAGTACTATATTCAGTAGATATCACTCTGTTTCAGTAGATATCCACTGAATAAGAGTCAGCTTCAGTAAATATCTAATGAAATGTTTCAAACAGGCTGTTTTGGCCCCAAATATGCTATTTATGTGTATTCAGATAGAAATGTATTCTGGTAAATGCTTTGTTTTCTCCAATTGAGTCTCAAATGCTTTGATTTGATCCCAATACCTGAGGATCTTCCCACGTAATATACGTCATTTTGAGTATATTTCAGTAGATATCACTCAGTTTCAGTAGACATCCATTGAATATGTGTCAGTTTCAGTAGATATCTACTGAACTGTTTCAAACAGGATGTTTTGGCACCAAATATGTTGTTTATGTGTATCCACATAGAAATGTATTCTGGTAAATGCTTTGTGTTATCCCAATTGAGTCTCAAATGCTTTGATTTGATCCCAATACATGAGGATCTTCCCAGGTAATATATATAGTAGATATCACTCAGTTTTAGTAGATATCCACTACATAAGTATCAGCTTCAGTAGATGTCTATCGAACTGTTTTGATGAAGCTGTTTTGGCACCAAATATGTTGTTTATGTGTATCCAAATAGAAATGTATTCTGGAAAATGCTTTGTTTTCTCCCAATTGTGTCTCAAATGCTTTGATTTGATCCCAATACATGAGAATCTTCCCAAGTACTTTATTCAGTAGATATCACTCAGTTTCAGTAGATATCCAATGAATATGTGTCAGCTTCAGTAGATATCTACTGAACTGTTTTGATGAGGCTGTCTTGGCACCAAATATGCTATTTATGTGTATCCACATAGCAATGTGTTTTGGTAAATGCTTTGTTTTCACCCAATTGTGTCTAAAATGCTTTGATTTGATCCCAATACATGAGGATCTTCCCAAGTACTATATTCAGTAGATATCACTCAGTTTCAGTAGATATCCACTGAATAAGTGTCAGCTTCGGTAGATATCTACTGAAATGTTTCAACAGGCTATTTTGGGATCAAGTATGTTGTTTACGTGTATCCACATAGAAATGTATTATGCTAAATGCTTTGTTTTCTTCAATTGAGTCTCAAATGCTTTGATTTGATCCCAATACCTGAGGATCTTCGCACGTAATATACGTCATATCGAGTATATTTCAGTAGATATCAGTCAGTTTCAGTAGATATCCACTGAATAAGTGTCAGCTTCAGTAGATATATACTGAAATGTTTCAAACAGGTTGTTTTGGCGTCAAGTATGTTGTTTACGTGTATCCACATAGAAATGTATTCTGGTAAATGCCTTGTTTTCTCCAATTGAGTCTCAAATGCTTTGATTTGATCCAAATACATGAGGATCTTCCCAAGTACTATATTCAGTAGATATCACTACATAAGTGTCAGCTTCAGTAAATATCTACTGAACTGTTTTGATGAGGCTGTTTTTGGCGCCAAATATGTTGTTTATGTGTATCCACATAGTAATGTATTCTGGTAAATGCTTTGTTTTCTCCAATTGAGTCTCAAATGCTTTGATTTGATCCCAGTACCAGAGGATCTTCCCACGTAATATACGTCATTTTGAGTATATTTCAGTAGATATCACTCAGTTTCAGTAGACATCCACTGAATATGTGTCAGTTTCAGAAGATATCTGCTGGACTGTTTCAAACACGATGTTTTGGCACCAAATATGCTGTTTATGTGTATCCACGTAGAAATGTATTCTGGTAAATTCTTTGTGTTCTCCCAATTGAGTCTCAAATGCGTTGATTTGATCCCAATACATGAGGATCTTCCCAGGTACTATATTCAGTAGATATCACTCAGTTTCCGTAGATATCCACTACATAAGTGTCAGCTTCAGTAGATGTCTACCGAACTGTTTTGATGAGGCTGTTTTGGCACCAAATATGTTGTTTATGTGTATCCACATAGAAATGTATTCTGGTAAATGCTTTGTTTTCTCCCAATTGAGTCTCAATTACTTTATTTGATCCCAATACATGAGGATCTTCCCAAGTACTATATTCAGTAGATATCACTCAGTTTCAGTAGATATCCACTGAATAAGTGTCAGCTTCAGTAAATATCTACTTAAATGTTTCAAACAGGCTGTTTTGGCACCAAATATGCTATTTATGTGTATTCACATAGAAATGTATTCTGCTAAATGCTTTACTTTCTTCAATTGAGACTCGAATGCTTTGATATGATCCCAAGACATAAGGATCTTCCCAAGTACCATATTAATTAGATATCACTCAGTTTCAGTAGATATCCACTGAATAAGTGCCAGCTTCAGTAGATATCTACTAAACTGTTTCGAACAGGCTGTTTGGGCACCAAATATGTTGTTTATGTGTATCCACATAGAAATGTATTCTGGTAACGCTTTGTTTTCTCTCAATTGAGTCTCAAATACTTTGATTTGATCCCAATACATGAGGATCTTCCCAAGCACTATATTCAGTAGATATCACTTAGTCTCTCTAGATATCCACTGAATATGCATCAGCTTCAGTAGATATCTACTGAACTGTTTTAAACAGGCTGTTTTGGCACCAAATATGCTGTTTATGTGTATCCACATAGAAATGTATTCTGGTAAATGCTTTGTTTTCTCCCAATTGTGTCTCAAATGCTTTGATTTGATCCCAATACATGAGGATCTTCCCAAGTACTATGTTCAGTCGATATCACTCAGGTTCAGTAGATATCCATTGAATATGTGTCAGCTTCAGTAGATATGTACAGAACTGTTTTGATGAGGCTGTTTTGGCACCAAAAATATGCTGTTGATGTGTATCCACATAGAAATGTATTATGGTAAATACTTTGTTTTCTCCCAATTGTGTCTTAAATGCTTTGATTTGATCCCAATACATGAGGATCTTCCCAAGTACTATATTCTGAAGATGTCACTCAGTTTCAGTAGATATCCACTGAATAAGTGTCAGCTTCAGTAGATATCTACTGAACTGTTTCAAACATGCTGTTTTGGCATCAAGTATGTGGTTTACGTGTATCCACATAGAAATGTATTCTGCTAAACGCTTTGTTTTCTTCAATTGAGTCTCGAATGATTGGATTTCATCCCAAGACATGAGGATATTCCCAAGCACTATATTAAGTGGATATCACTCAGTTTCAGTAAATATCCACTGAATAAGTGTCAGCTTCAGTAGATATCTACTCAAATGTTTCGAACAGGATGTTTTGGCACCAAATAAGCTGTTTATGCGTATCCACATAGCAATCTATTCTGCTAAATGCTTTTTTTTCTCCAATTATGTCTCAAATGTTTCGAGACATCTTCCCATGTACTATAATCAGTAGATATCACTCAGTTTTAGTAGATATCTACTGAATAAGTGTCAGCTTCAGTAGATATCTACTGAACTGTTTTGATGAGGCTGATTTTGGCACCAAATATGCTGTTTATGTGTATCCAGATTGAAATGTATTCTGGTAAATGCTTTGTTTTCTCCCAATTGAGTCTCAAATGCTTTGATTTGATCCCAATACATGAGGATCTTCCCAAGTACTATATTCAGTAGATATCACTCAGTTTCAGTAGATATCCACTGAATAAGTGTCAGCTTCAGTAAATATCTAATGAAATGTTTCAAACAGGCTGTTTTGGCACCAAATATGCTATTTATGTGTATTCAGATAGAAATGTATTCTGGTAAATTCTTTGTTTTCTGCCAATTGAGTCTCAAATGCTTTGATTTGATCCCAATACTTGAGGATCTTCCCACGTAATATACATCATTTTGCGTATATTTCAGTAGATATCACTCAGTTTCAGTAGACATCCATTGAATATGTGTCAGTTTCAGTAGATATCTACAGAACTGTTTCAAACAGGATGTTTTGGCACCAAATATGCTATTTATGTGTATCCACATAGAAATGTGTTATGGAAAATGCTTTGTTTTCTCCCAATTGAGTCTCAAATGCTTTGATTTGATCCCAATACATGAGGATCTTCCCAAGTACTATATTCAGTAGATATCACTCAGTTTCAGTAGATATCCACTGAATAAGTGTCAGATTCAGTAGATATCTACTAAACTGTTTTGAGGAGGTTGTTTTGGCACCAAATACGTACTTTATGTGTATCCACATAGAAATGTATTCAGGTAAATGCTTTGTTTTCTCCCAATTGAGTCTCAAATGCTTTGATTTGATGCCAAGACATGAGGATCTTCCCAAGTACTATATTAAGTAGATATCGCTCAGTTTCAGAAGATATCCACTGAATAAGTGCCAGCTTCAGCAGATATCTACTAAACTGTTTCGAACAAGCTGTTTTGGCTCCAAATATGTTGTTTATGTGTATCCACATAGAAATGTATTCTGGTAAATGCTTTGTTTTCTCCCAACTGAGTCTCAAATACTTTGATTTGATCCCAATACATGAGGATCTTCCCAAGTACTATATTCAGTAGATATCACTTAGTTTCAGTAGATATCCACTGAATAAGTGTCGCCTTCAGTAGATATCTTCTGAACTGTTTTGACGAGGCTGTCTTGGCACCAAATATGCTGTTTATGTGTATCCACATAGAAATGTATTATGGTAAATGCTTTGTTTTCTCCCAATTGTGTCTCAAATGCTTCGATTTCATCCCAATACATGAGGATCTTCCCAAGTACTATATTCAGTAGATATCACTCAGTTTCAGTAGATATCAACTAAATAAGTGTCAACTTCAGTAGATATCTACTGAAATGTTTCAAACAGGCTGTTTTGGGATCAAGTATGTTGTTTACGTGTATCCACATAGAAATGTATTCTGCTAAATGCTTTGTTTTTTTTAATTGAGTCTCGAATGCTTTGATCTGATACCAAGACATGAGGATCTTCCCAAGAACTATATTAAGTAGATATCACTTAGTTTCAGTAGATATCCATTGAATAAGTGTCAGCTTCAGTAGATATCTACTGAACTGTTTTGATGATGCTGTTTTTGGTACTAAATATGTTGTTTATGTGTATCCACATAGAAATGTATTCTGGTAAATGCTTTGTTTTCTCCCAATTGAGTCTCAAATGCTTTGATTTGATCCCAATACATGAGGATCTTCCCAAGTACCATATTCAGTAGATATCACTCAGTTTCAGTAGATATCAACTAAATAAGTGTCAGCTTCAGTAGATATCTACTGAACTGTTTTGATGAGGCTGTTTTTGGTACTAAATATGTTGTTTATGTGTATCCACATAGAAATGTATTCTGGTAAATGCTTTGTTTTCTCCCAATTGTGTCTCAAATGCTTTGATTTCATCCCAATACATGAGGATCTTCCCAAGTACTATATTCAGTAGATATCACTCAGTTTCAGTAGATATCAACTAAATAAGTGTCATCTTCAGTAGATATCTACTGAAATGTTTCAAACAGGCTGTTTTGGGATCAAGTATGTTGTTTACGTGTATCCTCATAGAAATGTATTATGCTAAATGCTTTGTTTTCTCCCAATTGAGTCTCAAATGCTTTGATTTGATGCCAAGACATGAGGATCTTCCCAAGTACTATATTCAGTAGATATCACTCAGTTTCAGTAGATATCCACTGAATAAGTGTCAGCTTCAGTAGATATCTACTGAACTGTTTTGATGATGCTGTTTTTGGTACTAAATATGTTGTTTATGTGTATCCACATAGAAATGTATTCTGGTAAATGCTTTGTTTTCTCCCAATTGAGTCTCAAATGCTTTGATTTGATCCCAATACATGAGGATCTTCCCAAGTACCATATTCAGTAGATATCACTCAGTTTCAGTAGATGTCCAACGAATATGTGTCAGCTTCAGTAGATATCTATTGAACTGTTTTGATGAGGCTGTCTTGGCACCAAATATGTTGTTTATGTGTATCCACATAGAAATGTATTATGGTAAATGCTTTGTTTTCTCCCAATTGAGTCTCAAATGCTTTGATTTCGTCCCAATAAATGAGGATCTTCACAAGTACTGTATTCAGTAGATATCACTCAGTTTCAGTAGATATCCACTGAATAAGTGTCAGCTTCGGTAGATATCTACTGAAATGTTTCAAACAGGCTATTTTGGGATCAAGTATGTTGTTTACGTGTATCCACATAGAAATGTATTATGCTACATGCTTTGTTTTCTTCAATTGAGTCTCAAATGCTTTGATTTGATCCCAATACCTGAGGATCTTCGCACGTAATATACGTCATTTCGAGTATATTTCATTAGACATCAGTCAGTTTCAGTAGATATCCACTGAATAAGTGTTAGCTTCAGTAGATATCTACTGAAATGTTTCAAACAGGCTGTTTTGGCGTCAAGTATGTTGTTTACGTGTATCCACATAGCAATGTATTCTGCTAAATGCCTTGTTTTCTCCAATTAAGTCTCAAATGCTTTGATTTGATCCCAATACATGAGGATCTTCCTAAGTACTATATTCAGTAGATATCACTCAGTTTCAGTAGATATCCACTGAATAAGTGTCAGCTTCAGTAAATATCTACTGAACTGTTTTGATGAGCCTGTTTTTGGCACCAAATATGCTGTTTATGTATATCCACATAGAAATGTATTCTGGTAAATGCTTCGTTTTCTCCCAATTGAGTCTCAAATGCTTTGAATTGATCCCAATACAAGAGGATCTTCCCAAGTACTATATTAAGTAGATATCACTCAGTTTCCGTAGATATCCACTGAATATGTGTCAGCTTCAGTAAATATCCACTGAAATTTTTCAAACACGCTGTTTTGGCACCAAATATGTTATTTATGTGTATTCACATAGAAATGTATTCTGCTAAATGCTTTGTTTTCTCCAATTGAGTCTCAAATGCTTTGATTTGATCCCAGTACCTGAGGATCTTCCCACGTAATATACGTCATTTTGAGTATATTTCAGTAGATATCACTCAGTTTCAGTAAACATCCACTGAATATGTGTCAGTTTCAGTAGATATCTGCTGGACTGTTTCAAACACGATGTTTTGGCACCAAATATGCTGTTTATATGTATCCACGTAGAAATGTATTCTGGTAAATTCTTTGTGTTCTCCCAATTGAGTCTCAAATGCGTTGATTTGATCCCGATACATGAGGATCTTCCCAGGTACTATATTCAGTAGATTTCACTCAGTTTCCATAGATATCCACTACATAAGTGTCAGCTTCAGTAGATGTCTACCGAACTGTTTTGATGAGGCTGTTTTGGCACCAAATATGTTGTTTATGTGTATCCACATAGAAATGTATTCTGGTAAATGCTTTGTTTTCTCCCAATTGAGTCTCAATTACTTTTATTTGATCCCAATACATGAGGACCTTCCCAAGTACTATATTCAGTAGATATCACTCAGTTTTAGTAGATATCCACTGAATAAGTGTCTGCTTCTGTACATATCTACTGAACTATTTTGATGAGGCTGTTTTTGGCACCAAATATGCTGTTTATGGGTATCCACATAGAAATGTATTCTGGTAAATGCTTTGTTTTCTCCCAATTGAGTCCCAAATGCTTCGATTTCATCCCAATACATGAGGATCTTCCCAAGTACTATATTCAGTAGATATCACTCAGTTTCAGTAGATATCCACTGAATAAGTGTCAGATTCAGTAGATATCTACTGAACTGGTTTGAGGAGGCTGTTTTTGGTACTAAATATGTTGTTTATGTGTATCCACATAGAAATGTATTCTGGTAAATGCTTTGTTTTCTCCCAATTGTGTCTCAAATGCTTTGATTTCATCCCAATACATGAGGATCTTCCCAAGTACTATATTCAGTAGATATCACTCAGTTTCAGTAGATATCAACTAAATAAGTGTCATCTTCAGTAGATATCTACTGAAATGTTTCAAACAGGCTGTTTTGGGATCAAGTATGTTGTTTACGTGTATCCTTATAGAAATGTATTCTGCTAAATGCTTTGTTTTCTCCCAATTGAGTCTCAAATGCTTTGATTTGATGCCAAGACATGAGGATCTTCCCAAGTACTATATTCAGTAGATATCACTCAGTTTCAGTAGATATCCACTGAATAAGTGTCAGCTTCAGTAGATATCTACTGAACTGTTTTGATGATGCTGTTTTTGGTACTAAATATGTTGTTTATGTGTATCCACATAGAAATGTATTCTGGTAAATGCTTTGTTTTCTCCCAATTGAGTCTCAAATGCTTTGATTTGATCCCAATACATGAGGATCTTCCCAAGTACCATATTCAGTAGATATCACTCAGTTTCAGTAGATGTCCAACGAATATGTGTCAGCTTTAGTAGATATCTACTGAACTGTTTTGATGAGGCTGTCTTGGCACCAAATATGCTGTTTATGTGTATCCACATAGAAATGTATTATGGTAAATGCTTTGTTTTCTCCCAATTGTGTCTCAAATGCTTTGATTTCGTCCCAATAAATGAGGATCTTCACAAGTACTATATTCAGTAGATATCACTCAGTTTCAGTAGATATCCACTGAATAAGTGTCAGCTTCGGTAGATATCTACTGAAATGTTTCAAACAGGCTATTTTGGGATCAAGTATGTTGTTTACGTGTATCCACATAGAAATGTCTTATGCTACATGCTTTGTTTTCTTCAATTGAGTCTCAAATGCTTTGATTTGATCCCAATACCTGAGGATCTTCGCATGTAATATACGTCATTTCGAGTATATTTCATTAGATATCAGTCAGTTTCAGTAGATATCCACTGAATAGTGTCAGCTTCAGTAGATATCTACTGAAATGTTTCAAACAGGCTGTTTTGGCGTCAAGTATGTTGTTTACGTGTATCCACATAGCAATGTATTCTGCTAAATGCCTTGTTTTCTCCAATTAAGTCTCAAATGCTTTGATTTGATCCCAATACATGAGGATCTTCCTAAGTACTATATTCCGTAGATATCACTCAGTTTCAGTAGGTATCCACTGAATAAGTGTCAGCTTCAGTAAATATCTACTGAACTGTTTTGATGAGGCTGTTTTTGGCACCAAATATGCTGTTTATGTGTATCCACATAGAAATGTATTCTGGTAAATGCTTCGTTTTCTCCCAATTGAGTCTCAAATGCTTTGAATTGATCCCAATACAGGAGGATCTTCCCAAGTACTATATTAAGTAGATATCACTCAGTTTCCGTAGATATCCACTGAATAAGTGTCAGCTTCAGTAAATATCCACTGAAATTTTTCAAACAGGCTGTTTTGGCACCAAATATGTTATTTATGTGTATTCACATAGAAATGTATTCTGCTAAATGATTTGTTTTCTCCAATTGAGTCTCAAATGCTTTGATTTGATCCCAGTACCTGAGGATCTTCCCACGTAATATACGTCATTTTGAGTATATTTCAGTAGATATCACTCAGTTTCAGTAAACATCCACTGAATATGTGTCAGTTTCAGTAGATATCTGCTGGACTGTTTCAAACACGATGTTTTGGTACCAAATATGCTGTTTATATGTATCCACGTAGAAATGTATTCTGGTAAATTCTTTGTGTTCTCCCAATTGAGTCTCAAATGCGTTGA
The DNA here is from genome assembly GCA_016647705.1 of Eucommia ulmoides. Lineage (NCBI taxonomy): Eukaryota > Viridiplantae > Streptophyta > Magnoliopsida > Garryales > Eucommiaceae > Eucommia > Eucommia ulmoides. The sequence continues at coordinate 36,074,577 of CM028334.1, read as the reverse complement.
TTTGATCCCAATACATGAGGATCTTCCCAGGTACTATATTCAGTAGATTTCACTCAGTTTCAATAGATATCCACTACATAAGTGTCAGCTTCCGTAGATGTCTACCGAACTGTTTTGATGAGGCTGTTTTGGCACCAAATATGTTGTTTATGTGTATCCACATAGAAATGTATTCTGGTAAATGCTTTGTTTTCTCCCAATTGAGTCTCAATTACTTTTATTTGATCCCAATACATGAGGACCTTCCCAAGTACTATATTCAGTAGATATCACTCAGTTTTAGTAGATATCCACTGAATAAGTGTCTGCTTCTGTAGATATCTACTGAACTATTTTGATGAGGCTGTTTTTGGCACCAAATATGCTGTTTATGGGTATCCACATAGAAATGTATTCTGGTAAATGCTTTGTTTTCTCCCAATTGAGTCCCAAATGCTTTGATTTGATCCCAATACATGAGGATCTTCCCAAGTACTATGTTCAATAGATATCACTAAGTTTCAGTAGATATCCACTGAATATGTGTCAGCTTCAGTAGATATCTACTGAACTGTTTTGATGAGGCTGTCTTGGCACCAAATATGCTGTTTATGTGTATCCACATAGAAATGTGTTATGGAAAATGCTTTGTTTTCTCCCAATTGAGTCTCAAATGCTTTGATTTGATCCCAATACATGAGGATCTTCCCAAGTACTATATTCAGTTGATATCACTCAGTTTCAGTAGATATCCACTGAATAAGTGTCAGATTCAGTAGATATCTATTGAACTGTTTTGAGGAGGCTGTTTTGGCACCAAATACGTACTTTATGTGTATCCACATAGAAATGTATTCTGGTAAATGCTTTGTTTTCTCCCAATTGAGTCTCAAATGCTTCGATTTGATGCCAAGACATGAGGATCTTCCCAAGTACTATATTCAGTAGATATCACTCAGTTTCAGTAGATATCCACTGAATAAGTGTCAGCTTCAGTAGATATCTACTGAACTGTTTTGATGATGCTGTTTTTGGTACTAAATATGTTGTTTATGTGTATCCACATAGAAATGTATTCTGGTAAATGCTTTGTTTTCTCCCAATTGAGTCTCAAATTCTTTGATTTGATCCCAATACATGAGGATCTTCCCAAGTACCATATTCAGTAGATATCACTCAGTTTCAGTAGATGTCCAACGAATATGTGTCAGCTTCAGTAGATATCTATTGAACTGTTTTGATGAGGCTGTCTTGGCACCAAATATGTTGTTTATGTGTATCCACATAGAAATGTATTATGGTAAATGCTTTGTTTTCTCCCAATTGAGTCTCAAATGCTTTGATTTCGTCCCAATAAATGAGGATCTTCACAAGTACTGTATTCAGTAGATATCACTCAGTTTCAGTAGATATCCACTGAATAAGTGTCAGCTTCGGTAGATATCTACTGAAATGTTTCAAACAGGCTATTTTGGGATCAAGTATGTTGTTTACGTGTATCCACATAGAAATGTATTATGCTACATGCTTTGTTTTCTTCAATTGAGTCTCAAATGCTTTGATTTGATCCCAATACCTGAGGATCTTCGCACGTAATATACGTCATTTCGAGTATATTTCATTAGACATCAGTCAGTTTCAGTAGATATCCACTGAATAAGTGTTAGCTTCAGTAGATATCTACTGAAATGTTTCAAACAGGCTGTTTTGGCGTCAAGTATGTTGTTTACGTGTATCCACATAGCAATGTATTCTGCTAAATGCCTTGTTTTCTCCAATTAAGTCTCAAATGCTTTGATTTGATCCCAATACATGAGGATCTTCCTAAGTACTATATTCAGTAGATATCACTCAGTTTCAGTAGATATCCACTGAATAAGTGTCAGCTTCAGTAAATATCTACTGAACTGTTTTGATGAGCCTGTTTTTGGCACCAAATATGCTGTTTATGTGTATCCACATAGAAATGTATTCTGGTAAATGCTTCGTTTTCTCCCAATTGAGTCTCAAATGCTTTGAATTGATCCCAATACAAGAGGATCTTCCCAAGTACTATATTAAGTAGATATCACTCAGTTTCCGTAGATATCCACTGAATATGTGTCAGCTTCAGTAAATATCCACTGAAATTTTTCAAACACGCTGTTTTGGCACCAAATATGTTATTTATGTGTATTCACATAGAAATGTATTCTGCTAAATGCTTTGTTTTCTCCAATTGAGTCTCAAATGCTTTGATTTGATCCCAGTACCTGAGGATCTTCCCACGTAATATACGTCATTTTGAGTATATTTCAGTAGATATCACTCAGTTTCAGTAAACATCCACTGAATATGTGTCAGTTTCAGTAGATATCTGCTGGACTGTTTCAAACACGATGTTTTGGCACCAAATATGCTGTTTATATGTATCCACGTAGAAATGTATTCTGGTAAATTCTTTGTGTTCTCCCAATTGAGTCTCAAATGCGTTGATTTGATCCCGATACATGAGGATCTTCCCAGGTACTATATTCAGTAGATTTCACTCAGTTTCCATAGATATCCACTACATAAGTGTCAGCTTCAGTAGATGTCTACCGAACTGTTTTGATGAGGCTGTTTTGGCACCAAATATGTTGTTTATGTGTATCCACATAGAAATGTATTCTGGTAAATGCTTTGTTTTCTCCCAATTGAGTCTCAATTACTTTTATTTGATCCCAATACATGAGGACCTTCCCAAGTACTATATTCAGTAGATATCACTCAGTTTTAGTAGATATCCACTGAATAAGTGTCTGCTTCTGTACATATCTACTGAACTATTTTGATGAGGCTGTTTTTGGCACCAAATATGCTGTTTATGGGTATCCACATAGAAATGTATTCTGGTAAATGCTTTGTTTTCTCCCAATTGAGTCCCAAATGCTTCGATTTCATCCCAATACATGAGGATCTTCCCAAGTACTATATTCAGTAGATATCACTCAGTTTCAGTAGATATCCACTGAATAAGTGTCAGATTCAGTAGATATCTACTGAACTGGTTTGAGGAGGCTGTTTTTGGTACTAAATATGTTGTTTATGTGTATCCACATAGAAATGTATTCTGGTAAATGCTTTGTTTTCTCCCAATTGTGTCTCAAATGCTTTGATTTCATCCCAATACATGAGGATCTTCCCAAGTACTATATTCAGTAGATATCACTCAGTTTCAGTAGATATCAACTAAATAAGTGTCATCTTCAGTAGATATCTACTGAAATGTTTCAAACAGGCTGTTTTGGGATCAAGTATGTTGTTTACGTGTATCCTTATAGAAATGTATTCTGCTAAATGCTTTGTTTTCTCCCAATTGAGTCTCAAATGCTTTGATTTGATGCCAAGACATGAGGATCTTCCCAAGTACTATATTCAGTAGATATCACTCAGTTTCAGTAGATATCCACTGAATAAGTGTCAGCTTCAGTAGATATCTACTGAACTGTTTTGATGATGCTGTTTTTGGTACTAAATATGTTGTTTATGTGTATCCACATAGAAATGTATTCTGGTAAATGCTTTGTTTTCTCCCAATTGAGTCTCAAATGCTTTGATTTGATCCCAATACATGAGGATCTTCCCATGTACCATATTCAGTAGATATCACTCAGTTTCAGTAGATGTCCAACGAATATGTGTCAGCTTCAGTAGATATCTACTGAACTGTTTTGATGAGGCTGTCTTGGCACCAAATATGCTGTTTATGTGTATCCACATAGAAATGTATTATGGTAAATGCTTTGTTTTCTCCCAATTGTGTCTCAAATGATTTGATTTCGTCCCAATAAATGAGGATCTTCACAAGTACTATATTCAGTAGATATCACTCAGTTTCAGTAGATATCCACTGAATAAGTGTCAGCTTCGGTAGATATCTACTGAAATGTTTCAAACAGGCTATTTTGGGATCAAGTATGTTGTTTACGTGTATCCACATAGAAATGTCTTATGCTACATGCTTTGTTTTCTTCAATTGAGTCTCAAATGCTTTGATTTGATCCCAATACCTGAGGATCTTCGCATGTAATATACGTCATTTCGAGTATATTTCATTAGATATCAGTCAGTTTCAGTAGATATCCACTGAATAGTGTCAGCTTCAGTAGATATCTACTGAAATGTTTCAAACAGGCTGTTTTGGCGTCAAGTATGTTGTTTACGTGTATCCACATAGCAATGTATTCTGCTAAATGCCTTGTTTTCTCCAATTAAGTCTCAAATGCTTTGATTTGATCCCAATACATGAGGATCTTCCTAAGTACTATATTCCGTAGATATCACTCAGTTTCAGTAGATATCCACTGAATAAGTGTCAGCTTCAGTAAATATCTACTGAACTGTTTTGATGAGGCTGTTTTTGGCACCAAATATGCTGTTTATGTGTATCCACATAGAAATGTATTCTGGTAAATGCTTCGTTTTCTCCCAATTGAGTCTCAAATGCTTTGAATTGATCCCAATACAAGAGGATCTTCCCAAGTACTCTATTAAGTAGATATCACTCAGTTTCCGTAGATATCCACTGAATAAGTGTCAGCTTCAGTAAATATCCACTGAAATTTTTCAAACAGGCTGTTTTGGCACCAAATATGTTATTTATGTGTATTCACATAGAAATGTATTCTGCTAAATGCTTTGTTTTCTCCAATTGAGTCTCAAATGCTTTGATTTGATCCCAGTACCTGAGGATCTTCCCACGTAATATACGTCATTTTGAGTATATTTCAGTAGATATCACTCAGTTTCAGTAAACATCCACTGAATATGTGTCAGTTTCAGTAGATATCTGCTGGACTGTTTCAAACACGATGTTTTGGTACCAAATATGCTGTTTGTATGTATCCACGTAGAAATGTATTCTGGTAAATTCTTTGTGTTCTCCCAATTGAGTCTCAAATGCGTTGATTTGATCCCAATACATGAGGATCTTCCCAGGTACTATATTCAGTAGATTTCACTCAGTTTCAATAGATATCCACTACATAAGTGTCAGCTTCAGTAGATGTCTACCGAACTGTTTTGATGAGGCTGTTTTGGCACCAAATATGTTGTTTATGTGTATCCACATAGAAATGTATTCTGGTAAATGCTTTGTTTTCTCCCAATTGAGTCTCAATTACTTTTATTTGATCCCAATACATGAGGACCTTCCCAAGTACTATATTCAGTAGATATCACTCAGTTTTAGTAGATATCCACTGAATAAGTGTCTGCTTCTGTAGATATCTACTGAACTATTTTGATGAGGCTGTTTTTGGCACCAAATATGCTGTTTATGGGTATCCACCTAGAAATGTATTCTGGTAAATGCTTTGTTTTCTCCCAATTGAGTCCCAAATGCTTTGATTTGATCCCAATACATGAGGATCTTCCCAAGTACTATGTTCAATAGATATCACTAAGTTTCAGTAGATATCCACTGAATATGTGTCAGCTTCAGTAGATATCTACTGAACTGTTTTGATGAGGCTATCTTGGCACCAAATATGCTGTTTATGTGTATCCACATAGAAATGTGTTATGGAAAATGCTTTGTTTTCTCCCAATTGAGTCTCAAATGCTTTGATTTGATCCCAATACATGAGGATCTTCCCAAGTACTATATTCAGTTGATATCACTCAGTTTCAGTAGATATCCACTGAATAAGTGTCAGATTCAGTAGATATCTATTGAACTGTTTTGAGGAGGCTGTTTTGGCACCAAATACGTACTTTATGTGTATCCACATAGAAATGTATTCTGGTAAATGCTTTGTTTTCTCCCAATTGAGTCTCAAATGCTTTGATTTGATGCCAAGACATGAGGATCTTCCCAAGTACTATATTCAGTAGATATCACTCAGTTTCAGTAGATATCCACTGAATAAGTGTCAGCTTCAGTAGATATCTACTGAACTGTTTTGATGATGTTGTTTTTGGTACTAAATATGTTGTTTATGTGTATCCACATAGAAATGTATTCTGGGAAATGCTTTGTTTTCTCCCAATTGAGTCTCAAATGCTTTGATTTGATCCCAATACATGAGGATCTTCCCAAGTACCATATTCAGTAGATATCACTCAGTTTCAGTAGATGTCCAACGAATATGTGTCAGCTTCAGTAGATATCTATTGAACTGTTTTGATGAGGCTGTCTTGGCACCAAATATGTTGTTTATGTGTATCCACATAGAAATGTATTATGGTAAATGCTTTGTTTTCTCCCAATTGAGTCTCAATTACTTTTATTTGATCCCAATACATGAGGATCTTCCGAAGAACTATATTCAGTAGATATCACTCAGTTTCAGTAGATATCCACTGAATAAGTGTCAGCTTCGGTAGATATCTGCTGAAATGTTTCAAACAGGCTGTTTTGGGATCAAGTATTTGTTTACGTGTATCCACGTAGAAATGTACTCTGCTAAATGCTTTGTTTTCTTCAATTGAGACTCGAATGCTTTGATATGATCCCAAGACATAAGGATCTTCCCAAGTACCATATTAATTAGATATCACTCAGTTTCAGTAGAAATCCACTGAATAAGTGCCAGCTTCAGTAGATATCTACTAAACTGTTTCGAACAGGCTGTTTTGGCACCAAATATGTTGTTTATGTGTATCCACATAGAAATGTATTCTGGTAATGCTTCGTTTTCTCTCAATTGAGTCTCAAATACTTTGATTTGATCCCAATACATGAGGATCTTCCCAAGCACTATATTCAGTAGATATCACTTAGTCTCTGTAGATATCCACTGAATATGTGTCAGCTTCAGTAGATATCTACTGAACTGTTTTAAACAGGCTGTTTTGGCACCAAATATGCTGTTTATGTGTATCCACATAGAAATGTATTCTGGTAAATGCTTTGTTTTCTCCCAATTGAGTCTCAAATGCTTTGCTTTGATCCCAATACATGAGGATCTTCCCAAGTACTATGTTCAGTAGATATCACTCAGGTTCAGTAGATATCCATTGAATATGTGTCAGCTGCAGTAGATATCTACTGAACTGTTTTGATGAGGCTGTTTTGGCACCAAATATGCTGTTTATGTGTATCCACATAGAAATGTATTATGGTAAATACTTTGTTTTCTGCCAATTGTGTCTCAAATGCTTTGATTTGATCCCAATACATGAGGATCTTCCCAAGTACTATATTCTGAAGATATCACTCAGTTTCAGTAGATATCCACTGAATAAGTGTCAGCTTCAGTAGATATCTACTGAACTGTTTCAAACAAGCTGTTTTGGCATCAAGTATGTTGTTCACGTGTATCCACATAGACATGTATTCTGCTAAACGCTTTGTTTTCTTCAATTGAGTTTTGAATGATTTGATTTGATCCCAAGACATGAGGATCTTCCCAAGCACTATATTAAGTGGATATCACTCAGTTGCAGTAAATATCCACTGAATAAGTGTCAGCTTCAGTAGATATCTACTGAAATGTTTCGAACAGGATGTTTTGGCACCAAATAAGCTGTTTATGCGTATCCACATAGCAATCTATTCTGCTAAATGCTTTGTTTTCTCCAATTATGTCTATATTCAGTAGATATCACTCAGTTTCAGTAGATATCCACTACATAAGTGTCAGCTATAGTAGATGTCTACCGAACTGTTTTGATGAGGCTGTTTTGGGATCCCAATACATGAGGATCTTCCCAAGTACTATATTCAGTAGATATCCACTGAATAAGTGTCAGCTTCAGTAGATATCTACTGAACTGTTTCAAACAAGCTGTTTTGGCATCAAGTATGTTGTTCACGTGTATCCACATAGACATGTATTCTGCTAAACGCTTTGTTTTCTTCAATTGAGTTTTGAATGATTTGATTTGATCCCAAGACATGAGGATCTTCCCAAGCACTATATTAAGTGGATATCACTCAGTTGCAGTAAATATCCACTGAATAAGTGTCAGCTTCAGTAGATATCTACTGAAATGTTTCGAACAGGATGTTTTGGCACCAAATAAGCTGTTTATGCGTATCCACATAGCAATCTATTCTGCTAAATGTTTTGTTTTCTCCAATTATGTCTATATTCAGTAGATATCACTCAGTTTCAGTAGATATCCACTACATAAGTGTCAGCTATAGTAGATGTCTACCGAACTGTTTTGATGAGGCTGTTTTGGGATCCCAATACATGAGGATCTTCCCAAGTACTATATTCAGTAGATATCCACTGAATAAGTGTCAGCTTCAGTAGATATCTACTGAAATGTTTCAAACAGGCTGTTTTGGGATCAAGTATGTAGTTAACGTGTATCCACATAGAAATGTATTATGCTAAATGCTTTGTTTTCTTCAATTGAGTCTCGAATGCTTTGATATGATCCCAAGACATGACGATCTTCCCAAGTAATATATTAAGTAGATATCGCTTAGTTTCAGTAGATATCCACTGAATAAGTGCCAGCTTCTGTAGATATCTACTAAACTGTTTCGAACAGGCTGTTTTGGCTCCAAATATGTTGTTTATGTGTATCCACATAGAAATGTATTCTGGTAAATGATTTGTTTTCTCCCAACTGAGTCTCAAATACTTTGATTTGATCCCAATACATGAGGATCTTCCCAAGTACTATATTCAGTAGATATCACTTAGTTTCAGTAGATATCCACTGAATAAGTGTCACCTTCAGAAGATATCTTCTGAACTGTTTTGACGAGCCTGTTTTGGCCCTAAATATGCTGTTTATGTGTATCCACATAGAAACGTATTCTGGTAAATGCTTTGTTTTCTCCCAATTGAGTCTCCAATGCTTTGATTTGATCCCAATACCTGAGGATCTTCACAAGTAATATACATCATTTTGAGTATATTTCAGTAGATATCACTCAGTTTCAGTAGACATCCACTAAATATGTGTCAGTTTCAGTAGATATCTACTGAACTGTTTTAAACAGGCTGTTTTGGCACCAAATATGCTGTTTATGTGTATCCACCTAGAAATGTATTCTAGTAAATGCTTTGTGTTCTCCCAATTGTGTCTCAATTGCTTTGATTTGATCCCAATACATAAGGATCTTCCCAAGTACTATATTAAGTACATATCACTCAATTTCCGTAGATATCCATTGAATAAGTGTCAGCTTCAGTAAATATCTACTGAAATGTTTTAAACAAGATATTTTGGCACCAAATATGCTATTTATGTGTATTCACATAGAAATGTATTCCGCTAAATGTTTTGTTTTCTCCAATTGAGTCTCAAATGCTTTGATTTGATCCCAGTACCTGAGGATCTTCCCGCGTAATATACGTCATTTTGAGTATATTTCAGAAGATATCTCTTAGTTTCAGTAGACATCCACTGAATAAGTGTCAGTTTCAGTAGATATCTACTGAACTGTTTCAAACAGGATGTTTTGGCACCAAATATGCTGTTTATGTGTGTCCATATAGAAATGTATTATGGTAAATGCTTTGTGTTCCCCCAATTGAGTCTCAAATGTTTTGATTTGATCCCAATACAGGAGGATCTTCCCAGGTACTATATTCAGTAGATATCACTCAGTTTCGGTAGATATCCACTACATAAGTGTCAGCTTCGGTTGATGTCTACCGAACTGTTTTGATAAGGCTGTTTTGGCACCAAATATGTTGTTTATGTGTATCCACATAGAAATGTATTCTGGTAAATGCTATGTTTTCTCCCAATTGAGTCTCAAATACTTTGATTTGATCCCAAGGCACGAGGATCTTCCCAAGTACTATATTCAGTAGATATCCACTGAATAAGTGTCAGCTTCAGTAGATATCTTCTGAACTGTTTTGATGAGGCTGTTTTTGGAACCAAATATGCTGTTTACGTGTATCCACATAGAAATGTATTCTGGTAAATGCTTTGTGTTCTCCCAATTGTGTCTCAATTTCTTTGATTTGATCCCAATACATGAGGATCTTCCCAAGTACTATTTTCAGTAGATATCACTCAGTTTTAGTAGATATCCAATGAATATGTGTCAGCTTCAGTAGATGTCTTCTGAACTGTTTTGATGAGGGTGTTTTGGCACCAAATATGTTGTTTATGTGTATCCATTTAGAAATGTATTCTGGTAAATGCTTTGTTTTCTCCCAATTGAGTCTCAAATACTTTGATTTGATCCCAATACATGAGGATCTTCCCAAGTACTATATTCAGTAGATATCACTTAGTTTCAGTAGATATCCACTGAATAAGTGTCAGCTTCAGTAGATATCTGCTGAACTGTTTTGATGAGGCTGTTTTTGGCACCGAATATGTTGTTTATGTGTATCCACATAGAAATGTATTCTGGTAAATGCTTTGTTTTCTCCCAATTGAGTCTCAAATACTTTGATTTGATCCCAAGACATGAGGATGTTCCCAAGTACTATATTCAGTAGATATCTCTAAGTTTCAGTCGATATCTACTGAATAAGTGTCAGCTTCAGGAGATATCTACTAAACTGTTTTGATGAGGCTGTTTTTGGCACCAAATATGCTGTTTATGTGTATCCACATAGAAATGTATTCTGGTAAATGCTTTGTGCTCTCCCAATTGTGTCTCAATTGCTTTGGTTTGATCCCAATACATGAGGATCTTCCCAAGTACTATTTTCAGTAGATATCACAAAGTTTCAGTAGATATCCAATGAATATGTGTCAACTTCGGTAGATGTCTTCTGAACTATTTTGATGAGGGTGTTTTGGCACCAAATATGTTGTTTATGTGTATCCATTTAGAAATGTATTCTGGTAAATGCTTTGTTTTCTCCCAATTGAGTCTCAAATACTTTTATTTGATCCCAATACATGAGGATCTTCCCAAGTACAATATTCAGTAGATATCACTTAGTTTCGGTAGATATCCACTGAATAAGTGTTAGCTTCAGTAGATATCTGCTGAACTGTTTTGATGAGGCTGTTTTTGGCACCAAATATGTTGTTTATGTGTATCCACATAGAAATGTATTCTGCTAAATGCTTTGTTTTCTCCCAGTTGAGTCGGAATTGCTTTGATTTGATCCCAATACATGAGGATCTTCCCAAGTACTATATTTAGTAGATATCACTCAGTTTCAGTAGATATTCAATGAATATGTGTCAGCTTCAGCAGATATCTACTGAACTATTTTGATAAGGCTGTTTTGGCACCAAATATGCTGTTTATATGTATCCACATAGAAATGTGTTATGGTAAATGCTTTGTTTTCTCCCAATTGTGTCTCAAATGCTTTGATTTGATCCCAATACATGAGGATCTTCCCAGGTACAATATTTAGTAGATATCACTCAGTTTCAGTAGATATCCACTGAATAAGTGTCAGCTTCAGTAGATATCTACTGAACTGTTTTGATGAGGCTGATTTTGGCACCAAATATGCTGTTTATGTGTATCCAGATTGAAATGTATTCTGGTAAATGCTTTGTTTTCTCCCAATTGAGTCTCAAATGCTTTGATTTGATCCCAACACATGAGGATCTTCCCAAGTACTATATTCAGTAGATATCACTTAGTTTCAGTAGATATCCACTGAATAAGTGTTAGCTTCAGTAGATATCTGCTGAAATGTTTCAAACAGGCTGTTTTGGGATCAAGTATGTTGTTTATGTGTATCCACATGGAAATGTATTATGCTAAATGCTTTGTTTTCTTCAATTGAGTCTCGAATGCTTTGGTATGATCCCAAGACATGAGGATCTTCCCTAGTACTATATTAAGTAGATATCACTCAGTTTTAATAGATATCCACTGAATAAGTGTCAGCTTCAGTAAATATCTACTAAATTGTTCCGAACAGGCTGTTTTGGCATCAAGTATGTTGTTTATGGGTATCCACATAGCAATGTATTCTGCTAAATGCCTTGTTTTCTCCAATTAAGTTTCAAATGCTTTGATTTGATCCCAATACATAAGGATCTTTCCAGGTACTATATTCAGTAGATATCACTTAGTTTCAGTAGATATCCACTACATAAGTGTCAGCTTTAGTGGATGTCTACCGAACTGTTTTGATGAGGCTGTTTTGGGATCCCAATACATGAGGATCTTCCCAAGTACTATATTCAGTAGATATCCACTGAATAAGTGTCAGCTTCAGTAGATATCTACTGAAATGTTTCAAACAGGCTGTTTTGGGATCAAGTATGTAGTTAACGTGTATCCACATAGAAATGTATTATGCTAAATGCTTTGTTTTCTTCAATTGAGTCTCGAATGCTTTGATATGATCCCAAGACATGACGATCTTCCCAAGTAATATATTAAGTAGATATCGCTCAGTTTCAGTAGATATCCACTGAATAAGTGCCAGCTTCAGTAGATATCTACTAAACTGTTTCGAACAGGCTGTTTTGGCTCCAAATATGTTGTTTATGTGTATCCACATAGAAATGTATTCTGGTAAATGATTTGTTTTCTCCCAACTGAGTCTCAAATACTTTGATTTGATCCCAATACATGAGGATCTTCCCAAGTACTATATTCAGTAGATATCACTTAGTTTTAGTAGATATCCACTGAATAAGTGTCACCTTCAGAAGATATCTTCTGAACTGTTTTGACGAGCCTGTTTTGGCCCCAAATATGCTGTTTATGTGTATCCACATAGAAACGTATTCTGGTAAATGCTTTGTTTTCTCCCAATTGAGTCTCCAATGCATTGATTTGATCCCAATACCTGAGGATCTTCACAAGTAATATACATCATTTTGAGTATATTTCAGTAGATATCACTCAGTTTCAGTAGACATCCACTAAATTTGTGTCAGTTTCAGTAGATATCTACTGAACTGTTTTAAACAGGCTGTTTTGGCACCAAATATGCTGTTTATTTGTATCCACCTAGAAATGTATTATAGTAAATGCTTTGTGTTCTCCCAATTGTGTCTCAATTGCTTTGATTTGATCCCAATACATGAGGATCTTCCCAAGTACTATATTAAGTACATATCACTCAATTTCAGTAGATATCCGTTGAATAAGTGTCAGCTTCAGTAAATATCTACTGAAATGTTTTAAACAAGATATTTTGGCACCAAATATGCTATTTATGTGTATTCACATAGAAATGTATTCCGCTAAATGTTTTGTTTTCTCCAATTGAGTCTCAAATGCTTTGATTTGATCCCAGTACCTGAGGATCTTCCCGCGTAATATACGTCATTTTGAGTATATTTCAGAAGATATCTCTTAGTTTCAGTAGACATCCACTGAATAAGTGTCAGTTTCAGTAGATATCTACTGAACTGTTTCAAACAGGATGTTTTGGCACCAAATATGCTGTTTATGTGTATCCATATAGAAATGTATTATGGTAAATGCTTTGTGTTCCCCCAATTGAGTCTCAAATGTTTTGATTTGATCCCAATACAGGGGGATCTTCCCAGGTACTATATTCAGTAGATATCACTCAGTTTCGGTAGATATCCACTACATAAGTGTCAGCTTCGGTTGATGTCTACCGAACTGTTTTGATAAGGCTGTTTTGGCACCAAATATGTTGTTTATCTGTATCCACATAGAAATGTATTCTGGTAAATGCTTTGTTTTCACCAAATTGAGTCTCAAATACTTTGATTTGATCCCAAGGCATGAGGATCTTCCCAAGTACTATATTCAGTAGATATCCACTGAATAAGTGTCAGCTTCAGTAGATATCTTCTGAACTGTTTTGATGAGGCTGTTTTTGGCACCAAATATGCTGTTTACGTGTATCCACATAGAAATGTATTCTGGTAAATGCTTTGTGTTCTCCCAATTGTGTCTCAATTTCTTTGATTTGATCCCAATACATGAGGATCTTCCCAAGTACTATTTTCTGTAGATATCACTCAGTTTTAGTAGATATCCAATGAATATGTGTCAGCTTCAGTAGATGTCTTTTGAACTGTTTTGATGAGGGTGTTTTGGCACCAAATATGTTGTTTATGTGTATCCATTTAGAAATGTATTCTGGTAAATGCTTTGTTTTCTCCCAATTGAGTCGGAATTGCTTTGATTTGATCCCAATACATGAGGATCTTCCCAAGTACTATATTAAGTAGATATCACTCAGTTTCAGTAGATATTCAATGAATATGTGTCAGCTTCAGCAGATATCTACTGAACTATTTTGATGAGGCTGTTTTGGCACCAAATATGCTGTTTATGTGTATCCACATAGAAATGTGTTATGGTAAATGCTTTGTTTTCTCCCAATTGTGTCTCAAATGCTTTGATTTGATCCCAATACATGAGGATCTTCCCAGGTACAATATTTAGTAGATATCACTCAGTTTCAGTAGATATCCACTGAATAAGTGTCAGCTTCAGTAGATATCTACTGAACTGTTTTGATGAGGCTGTTTTGGCACCAAATATGCTGTTTATGTGTATTCACATAGAAATGTATTCTGGTGAATGCTTTGTTTTCTCCCAATTGAGTCTCAAATGCTTTGATTTGATCCCAATACATGAGGATCTTCCTAAGTACTATATTTAGTAGATATCACTCAGGTTTAGTAGATATCCACTGAATAAGTGTCAGCTTCAGTAGATATCTACTGAACTGTTTTGATGATGCTGTTTTGGGCACCAAATATGTTGTTTATGTGTATCCAGATAGAAATGTATTCTGGTAAATGCCTTGTTTTCTCCCAATTGAGTCTCAAATGCCTTGATTTGATCCCAATACATGAGGATTTTCCCAAGTACTATATTCAGTAGATATCACTCAGTTTCAGTAGATATCCACTGAATAAGTGTCAGCTTCAGTAAATATCTACTGAACTGTTTTGATGAGGCTGTTTTTGGCACCAAATATGTTGTTTATGTGAATCCACATAGAAATGTATTCTGGTAGATGCTTTGTTTTCTCCCAATTGAGTCTCAAACGCTTTGATTTGATCCGAATACATGAGGATCTTCCCAAGTACTATATTCAGTAGATATCACTCAGTTTCAGTACATATCCACTGAATAAGTGTCAACTTCAGTAAATATCTAATGAAATGTTTCAAACAGGCTGTTTTGGCACCAAATATGCTATTTATGTGTATTCACATAGAAATGTATTCTGCTAAATGCTTTGTTTTCTGCAATTGAGTCTCAAATGCTTTGATTTGATCCCAGTACCTGAGGATCTTCCCACGTAATATACGTCATTTTGAGTATATTTCAGTCGATATCACTCAGTTTCAGTAGACATCCACTAAATATGTGTCAGTTTCAGTAGATATCTGCTGGACTGTTTCAAACACGATGTTTTAGCACCAAATATGCTGTTTATGTGTATCCACGTAGAAATCTATTCTGGTAAATTCTTTGTGTTCTCCCAATTGAGTCTCAAATGCGTTGATTTGATCCCAATACATGAGGATCTTCCCAGGTACTATATTCAGTAGATATCACTCAGTTTCCGTAGATATCCACTACATAAGTGTCAGCTTTAGTAGATGTCTACCGAACTGTTTTGATGAGGCTGTTTTGGCACCAAATATGTTGTTTATGTGTATCCACATAGAAATGTATTTTGGTAAATGCTTTGTTTTCTCCCAATTGAGTCTCAATTACTTTTATTTGATCCCAATACATGAAGATCTTCCCAAGAACTATATTCAGTAGATATCACTCAGTTTCAGTAGATATCCACTGAATAAGTGTCAGCTTCGGTAGATATCTGCTGAAATGTTTCAAACAGGCTGTTTTGGGATCAAGTATTTGTTTACGTGTATCCACGTAGAAATGTACTCTGCTAAATGCTTTGTTTTCTTCAATTGAGACTCGAATGCTTTGATATGATCCCAAGACATAAGGATCTTCCCAAGTACCATATTAATTAGATATCACTCAGTTTCAGTAGATATCCACTGAATAAGTGCCAGCTTCAGTAGATATCTACTAAACTGTTTCGAACAGGCTGTTTTGGCACCAAATATGTTGTTTATGTGTATCCACATAGAAATGTATTCTGGTAATGCTTTGTTTTCTCTCAATTGAGTCTCAAATACTTTGATTTGATCCCAATACATGAGGATCTTCCCAAGCACTATATTCAGTAGATATCACTTAGTTTCAGTAGATATCCACTGAATAAGTGTCAGCTTCAGTTGATATCTGCTGAACTGTTTTGATGAGGCTGTTTTTGGCACCGAATATGTTGTTTATGTGTATCCACATAGAAATGTATTCTGGTAAATGCTTTGTTTTCTCCCAATTGAGTCTCAAATACTTTGATTTGATCCCAAGACATGAGGATCTTGCCAAGTACTATATTCAGTAGATATCTCTAAGTTTCAGTCGATATCCACTGAATAAGTGTCAGCTTCAGGAGATATCTACTAAACTGTTTTGATGAGGCTGTTTTTGGCACGAAATATGCTGTTTATGTGTATCCACATAGAAATGTATTATGGTAAATGCTTTGTGCTCTCCCAATTGTGTCTCAATTGCTTTGGTTTGATCCCAATACATGAGGATCTTCCCAAGTACTATATTCTGAAGATATCACTCAGTTTCAGTAGATATCCATTGAATAAGTGTCAGCTTCAGTAGATATCTACTGAACTGTTTCAAACAAGCTGTTTTGGCATCAAGTATGTTGTTCACGTGTATCCACATAGACATGTATTCTGCTAAACGCTTTGTTTTCTTCAATTGAGTTTTGAATGATTTGATTTGATCCCAAGACATGAGGATCTTCCCAAGCACTATATTAAGTGGATATCACTCAGTTGCAGTAAATATCCACTGAATAAGTGTCAGCTTCAGTAGATATCTACTGAAATGCTTCGAACAGGATGTTTTGGCACCAAATAAGCTGTTTATGCGTATCCACATAGCAATCTATTCTGCTAAATGCTTTGTTTTCTCCAATTATGTCTCAAATGTTTTGATTTGATCCCAATACATGAGGATCTTCCCAAGTACTATATCCAAAAGATATCACTCAGTTTCAGAAGATATCCACCGAATATGTGTCAACTTCAGTAGCTTTCTACTGAAATATTTTGATGAGGTTGTTTTGGCACCAAATATGCTGTTTATGTGTATTCACATAGCAATGTATTCTGGTAAATGCTTTATTTTCTCCCAATTGAGTCTCAAATGCTTTGATTTGATCCCAATACATGAGGATCTTCCCATGTACTATAATCTGTAGATATCACTCAGTTTTAGTAGATATCTACTGAATAAGTGTCAGCTTCAGAAGATATCTACTGAACTATTTTGATGAGGCTGTTTTTGGCACGAAATATGCTGTTTATGTGTATCCAGATTGAAATGTATTCTGGTAAATGCTTTGTTTTCTCCCAATTAAGTCTCAAATGCTTTGATTTGATCCCAATACATGAGGATCTTCCCAAGTACTATATTCAGTAGATATCACTCAGTTTCAGTAGATATCCACTGAATAAGAGTCAGCTTCAGTAAATATCTAATGAAATGTTTCAAACAGGCTGTTTTGGCACCAAATATGCTATTTATGTGTATTCAGATAGAAATGTATTCTGGTAAATGCTTTGTTTTCTCCAATTGAGTCTCAAATGCTTTGATTTGATCCCAATACCTGAGGATCTTCCCACGTAATATACGTCATTTTGAGTATATTTCAGTAGATATCACTCAGTTTCAGTAGACATCCATTGAATATGTGTCAGTTTCAGTAGATATCTACTGAACTGTTTCAAACCGGATGTTTTGGCACCAAATATGTTGTTTATGTGTATCCACATAGAAATGTATTCTGGTAAATGCTTTGTGTTATCCCAATTGAGTCTCAAATGCTTTGATTTGATCCCAATACATGAGGATCTTCCCAGGTAATATATATAGTAGATATCACTCAGTTTCAGTAGATATCCAATGAATATGTGTCAGCTTCAGTAGATATCTACTGAACTGTTTTGATGAGGCTGTCTTGGCACCAAATATGCTGTTTATGTGTATCCACATAGCAATGTGTTTTGGTAAATGCTTTGTTTTCACCCAATTGTGTCTAAAATGCTTTGATTTGATCCCAATACGCGAGGACCTTCCCAAGTACTATATTCAGTAGATATCACTCAGTTTCAGTAGATATCCACTGAATAAGTGTCAGCTTCGGTAGATATCTACTGAAATGTTTCAACAGGCTATTTTGGGATCATGTATGTTGTTTACGTGTATCCACATAGAAATGTATTATGCTAAATGCTTTGTTTTCTTCAATTGAGTCTCAAATGCTTTGATTTGATCCCAATACCTGAGGATCTTCGCACGTAATATACGTCATATCGAGTATATTTCAGTAGATATCAGTCAGTTTTAGTAGATATCCACTGAATAAGTGTCAGCTTCAGTAGATATATACTGAAATGTTTCAAACAGGCTGTTTTGGCGTCAAGTATGTTGTTTACGTGTATCCACATAGAAATGTATTCTGGTAAATGCCTTGTTTTCTCCAATTGAGTCTCAAATGCTTTGATTTGATCCCAATACATGAGGATCTTCCCAAGTACTATATTCAGTAGATATCCACTGAATAAGTGTCAGCTTCAGTAAATATCTACTGAACTGTTTTGATGAGGCTGTTTTTGGCACCAAATATGCTGTTTATGTGTATCCACATAGTAATGTATTCTGGTAAATGCTTTGTTTTCTCCAATTGAGTCTCAAATGCTTTGATTTGATCCCAGTACCTGAGGATCTTCCCACGTAATATACGTCATTTTGAGTATATTTCTGTAGATATCACTCAGTTTCAGTAGACATCCACTGAATATGTGTCAGTTTCAGTAGATATCTGCTGGACTGTTTCAAACACGATGTTTTGGCACCAAATATGTTGTTTATGTGTATCCACGTAGAAATGTATTCTGGTAAATTCTTTGTGTTCTCCCAATTGAGTCTCAAATGCGTTGATTTGATCCCAATACATGAGGATCTTCCCAGATACTATATTCAGTAGATATCACTCAGTTTCCGTAGATATCCACTACATAAGTGTCAGCTTCAGTAGATGTCTAGCGAACTGTTTTGATGAGGCTGTTTTGGCACCAAATATGTTGTTTATGTGTATCCACATAGAAATGTATTCTGGTAAATGCTTTGTTTTCTCCCAATTGAGTCTCAATTACTTTATTTGATCCCAATACATGAGGATCTTCCCAAGTACTATATTCAGTAGATATCACTCAGTTTCAGTAGATATCCACTGAATAAGTGTCAGCTTCAGTAAATATCTACTTAAATGTTTCAAACAGGCTGTTTTGGCACCAAATATGCTATTTATGTGTATTCACATAGAAATGTATTCTGCTAAATGCTTTATTTTCTTCAATTGAGACTCGAATGCTTTGATATGATCCCAAGACATAAGGATCTTCCCAAGTACCATATTAATTAGATATCACTCAGTTTCAGTAGATATCCACTGAATAAGTGCCAGCTTCAGTAGATATCTACTAAACTGTTTCGAACAGGCTGTTTTGGCACCAAATATGTTGTTTATGTGTATCCACATAGAAATGTATTCTGGTAACGCTTTGTTTTCTCTCAATTGAGTCTCAAATACTTTGATTTGATCCCAATACGCGAGGACCTTCCCAAGTACTATATTCAGTAGATATCACTCAGTTTCAGTAGATATCTACTGAATAAGTGTCAGCTTCGGTAGATATCTACTGAAATGTTTCAACAGGCTATTTTGGGATCAAGTATGTTGTTTACGTGTATCCACATAGAAATGTATTATGCTAAATGCTTTGTTTTCTTCAATTGAGTCTCAAATGCTTTGATTTTATCCCAATACCTGAGGATCTTCGCACGTAATATACGTCATATCGAGTATATTTCTGTAGATATCAGTCAGTTTCAGTAGATATCCACTGAATAAGTGTCAGCTGCAGTAGATATATACTGAAATGTTTCAAACAGGCTGTTTTGGCGTCAAGTATGTTGTTTACGTGTATCCACATAGAAATGTATTCTGGTAAATGCCTTGTTTTCTCCAATTGAGTCTCAAATGCTTTGATTTGATCCCAATACATTAGGATCTTCCCAAGTACTATATTCAGTAGATATCACTCAGTTTCAGTAGATATCCACTGAATAAGTGTCAGCTTCAGTAAATATCTACTGAACTGTTTTGATGAGGCTGTTTTTGGCACCAAATATGTTGTTTATGTGTGTCCACATAGTAATGTATTCTGGTAAATGCTTTGTTTTCTCCAATTGAGTCTCAAATGCTTTGATTTGATCCCAGTACCTGAGGATCTTCCCACGAAATATACGTCATTTTGAGTATATTTCAGTAGATATCACTCAGTTTCAGTAGACATCCACTGAATATGTGTCAGTTTCAGTAGATATCTGCTGGACTGTTTCAAACACGATGTTTTGGCACCAAATATGCTGTTTATGTGTATCCACGTAGAAATGTATTCTGGTAAATTCTTTGTGTTCTCCCAATTGAGTCTCAAATGCGTTGATTTGATCCCAATACATGAGGATCTTCCCAGGTACTATATTCAGTAGATATCACTCAGTTTCCGTAGATATCCACTACATAAGTGTCAGCTTCAGTAGATGTCTACCGAACTGTTTTGATGAGGCTGTTTTGGCACCAAATATGTTGTTTATGTGTATCCACATAGAAATGTATTCTGGTAAATGCTTTGTTTTCACCCAATTGAGTCTCAATTACTTTATTTGATCCCAATACATGAGGATCTTCCCAAGTACTATATTCAGTAGATAGCACTCAGTTTCAGTAGATATCCACTGAATAAGTGTCAGCTTCAGTAAATATCTACTTAAATGTTTCAAACAGTCTGTTTTGGCACCAAATATGCTATTTATGTGTATTCACATAGAAATGTATTCTGCTAAATGCTTTATTTTCTTCAATTGAGACTCGAATGCTTTGATATGATCCCAAGACATAAGGATCTTCCCAAGTACCATATTAATTAGATATCACTCAGTTTCGGTAGATATCTACTGAATAAGTGCCAGCTTCAGTAGATATCTACTAACCTGTTTCGAACAGGCTGTTTTGGCACCAAATATGTTGTTTATGTGTATCCACATAGAAATGTATTCTGGTAACGCTTTGTTTTCTCTCAATTGAGTCTCAAATACTTTGATTTGATCCCAATACATAAGGATCTTCCCAAGCACTATATTCAGTAGATATCACTTAGTCTCTATAGATATCCACTGAATATGTGTCAGCTTCAGTAGATATCTACTGAACTGTTTTAAACAGGCTGTTTTGGCACCAAATATGCTGTTTATGTGTATCCACATAGAAATGTATTCTGGTAAATGCTTTGTTTTCTCCCAATTGTGTCTCAAATGCTTTGATTTGATCCCAATACATGAGGATCTTCCTAAGTACTATGTTCAGTCGATATCACTCAGGTTCAGTAGATATCCATTGAATATGTGTCAGCTTCAGTAGATATCTACTGAACTGTTTTGATGAGGCTGTTTTGGCACCAAAAATATGCTGTTTATGTGTATCCACATAGAAATGTATTATGGTAAATGCTTTGTTTTCTCCCAATTGTGTCTTAAATGCTTTGATTTGATCCCAATACATGAGGATCTTCCCAAGTACTATATTCTGAAGATGTCACTCAGTTTCAGTAGATATCCACTGAATAAGTGTCAGCTTCAGTAGATATCTACTGAACTGTTTCAAACATGTTGTTTTGGCATCAAGTATGTTGTTCACGTGTATCCACATAGAAATGTATTCTGCTAAACGCTTTGTTTTCTTCAATTGAGTCTCGAATGATTGGATTTCATCCCAAGACATGAGGATATTCCCAAGCACTATATTAAGTGGATATCACTCAGTTTCAGTAAATATCCACTGAATAAGTGTCAGCTTCAGTAGATATCTACTCAAATGTTTCGAACAGGATGTTTTGGCACCAAATAAGCTGTTTATGCGTATCCACATAGCAATCTATTCTGCTAAATGCTTTTTTTTCTCCAATTATGTCTCAAATGTTTAGAGACATCTTCCCATGTACTATAATCAGTAGATATCACTCAGTTTTAGTAGATATCTACAGAATAAGTGTCAGCTTCAGTAGATATCTACTGAACTGTTTTGATGAGGCTGATTTTGGCACCAAATATGCTGTTTATGTGTATCCAGATTGAAATGTATTCTGGTAAATGCTTTGTTTTCTCCCAATTGAGTCTCAAATGCTTTGATTTGATCCCAATACATGAGGATCTTCCCAAGTACTATATTCAGTAGATATCACTCAGTTTCAGTAGATATCCACTGAATAAGTGTCAGCTTCAGTAAATATCTAATGAAATGTTTCAAACAGGCTGTTTTGGCACCAAATATGCTATTTATGTGTATTCAGATAGAAATGTATTCTGGTAAATTCTTTGTTTTCTCCAATTGAGTCTCAAATGCTTTGATTTGATCCCAATACCTGAGGATCTTCCCACGTAATATACGTCATTTTGAGTATATTTCAGTAGATATCACTCAGTTTCAGTAGACATCCATTGAATATGTGTCAGTTTCAGTAGATATCTACAGAACTGTTTCAAACAGGATGTTTTGGCACCAAATATGCTATTTATGTGTATCCACATAGAAATGTGTTATGGAAAATGCTTTGTTTTCTCCCAATTGAGTCTCAAATGCTTTGATTTGATCCCAATACATGAGGATCTTCCCAAGTACTATATTCAATAGATATCACTCAGTTTCAGTAGATATCCACTGAATAAGTGTCAGATTCAGTAGATATCTACTAAACTGTTTTGAGGAGGTTGTTTTGGCACCAAATACGTACTTTATGTGTATCCACTTAGAAATGTATTCAGGTAAATGCTTTGTTTTCTCCCAATTGAGTCTCAAATGCTTTGATTTGATGCCAAGACATGAGGATCTTCCCAAGTACTATATTAAGTAGATATCCACTGAATAAGTGCCAGCTTCAGCAGATATCTACTAAACTGTTTCGAACAGGCTGTTTTGGCTCCAAATATGTTGTTTATGTGTATCCACATAGAAATGTATTCTGGTAAATGCTTTGTTTTCTCCCAACTGAGTCTCAAATACTTTGATTTGATCCCAATACATGAGGATCTTCCCAAGTACTATATTCAGTAGATATCACTTAGTTTCAGTAGATATCCACTGAATAAGTGTCGCCTTCAGTAGATATCTTCTGAACTGTTTTGACGAGGCTGTCTTGGCACCAAATATGCTGTTTATGTGTATCCACATAGAAATGTATTATGGTAAATGCTTTGTTTTCTCACAATTGTGTCTCAAATGCTTCGATTTCATCCCAATACATGAGGATCTTCCCAAGTACTATATTCAGTAGATATCACTCAGTTTCAGTAGATATCAACTAAATAAGTGTCAGCTTCAGTAGATATCTAATGAAATGTTTCAAACAGGCTGTTTTGGGATCAAGTATGTTGTTTACGTGTATCCACATAGAAATGTATTCTGCTAAATGCTTTGTTTTCTTTAATTGAGTCTCGAATGCTTTGATCTGATACCAAGACATGAGGATCTTCCCAAGTACTATATTAAGTAGATATCACTCAGTTTCATTAGATATCCACTGAATAAGTGTCAGCTTCAGTAGATATCTACTGAACTGTTTTGATGATGCTGTTTTTGGTACTAAATATGTTGTTTATGTGTATCCACATAGAAATGTATTCTGGTAAATGCTTTGTTTTCTCCCAATTGAGTCTCAAATGCTTTGATTTGATCCCAATACATGAGGATCTTCCCAAGTACCATATTCAGTAGATATCACTCAGTTTCAGTAGATATCAACTAAATAAGTGTCAGCTTCATTAGATATCTACTGAAATGTTTCAAACAGGCTGTTTTGGGATCAAGTATGTTGTTTACGTGTATCCTCATAGAAATGTATTCTGCTAAATGCTTTGTTTTCTCCCAATTGAGTCTCAAATGCTTTGATTTGATGCCAAGACATGAGGATCTTTCCAAGTACTATATTCAGTAGATATCACTCAGTTTCAGTAGATATCCACTGAATAAGTGTCAGCTTCAGTAGATATCTACTGAACTGTTTTGATGATGCTGTTTTTGGTACTAAATATGTTGTTTATGTGTATCCACATAGAAATGTATTCTGGTAAATGCTTTGTTTTCTCCCAATTGAGTCTCAAATGCTTTGATTTGATCCCAATACCTGAGGATCTTCCCACGTAATATACGTCATTTTGAGTATATTTCAGTAGATATCACTCAGTTTCAGTAGACATCCATTGAATATGTGTCAGTTTCAGTAGATATCTACTGAACTGTTTCAAACAGGATGTTTTGGCACCAAATATGTTGTTTATGTGTATCCACATAGAAATGTATTCTGGTAAATGCTTTGTTTTCTCCCAATTGAGTCTCAAATGCTTTGATTTGATCCCAATACCTGAGGATCTTCCCACGTAATATACGTCATTTTGAGTATATTTCAGTAGATATCACTCAGTTTCAGTAGACATCCATTGAATATGTGTCAGTTTCAGTAGATATCTACTGAACTGTTTCAAACAGGATGTTTTGGCACCAAATATGTTGTTTATGTGTATCCACATAGAAATGTATTCTGGTAAATGCTTTGTTTTCTCCCAATTGAGTCTCAAATGCTTTGATTTGATCCCAATACATGAGGATCTTCCCAAGTACCATATTCAGTAGATATCACTCAGTTTCAGTAGATGTCCAACGAATATGTGTCAGCTTCAGTAGATATCTACTGAACTGTTTTGATGAGGCTGTCTTGGCACCAAATATGCTGTTTATGTGTATCCACATAGAAATGTATTATGGTAAATGCTTTGTTTTCTCCCAATTGTGTCTCAAATGCTTTGATTTCGTCCCAATAAATGAGGATCTTCACAAGTACTATATTCAGTAGATATCACTCAGTTTCAGTAGATATCCACTGAATAAGTGTCAGCTTCGGTAGATATCTACTGAAATGTTTCAAACAGGCTATTTTGGGATCAAGTATGTTGTTTACGTGTATCCACATAGAAATGTATTATGCTACATGCTTTGTTTTCTTCAATTGAGTCTCAAATGCTTTGATTTGATCCCAATACCTGAGGATCTTCGCACGTAATATTCGTCATTTCGAGTATATTTCATTAGATATCAGTCAGTTTCAGTAGATATCCACTGAATAAGTGTCAGCTTCAGTCGATATCTACTGAAATGTTTCAAACAGGCTGTTTTAGCGTCAAGTATGTTGTTTACGTGTATCCACATAGCAATTTATTCTGCTAAATGCCTTGTTTTCTCCAATTAAGTCTCAAATGCTTTGATTTGATCCCAATACATGAGGATCTTCCTAAGTACTATATTCAGTAGATATCACTCAGTTTCAGTAGATATCCACTGAATAAGTGTCAGCTTCAGTAAATATCTACTGAACTGTTTTGATGAGGCTGTTTTTGGCACCAAATATGCGGTTTATGTGTATCCACATAGAAATGTATTCTGGTAAATGCTTCGTTTTCTCCCAATTGAGTCTCAAATGCTTTGAATTGATCCCAATACAAGAGGATCTTCCCAAGTACTATATTAAGTAGATATCACTCAGTTTCCGTAGATATCCACTGAATAAGTGTCAGCTTCAGTAAATATCCACTGAAAATTTTCCAACAGGCTGTTTTGGCACCAAATTTGCTATTTATGTGTATTCACATAGAAATGTATTCTGCTAAATGCTTTGTTTTCTCCAATTGAGTCTCAAATGCTTTGATTTGATCCCAGTACCTGAGGATCTTCCCACGTAATATACGTCATTTTGAGTATATTTCAGTAGATATCACTCAGTTTCAGTAAACATGCACTGAATATGTGTCAGTTTCAGTAGATATCTGCTGGACTGTTTCAAACACGATGTTTTGGCACAAAATATGCTGTTTATATGTATCCACGTAGAAATGTATTCTGGTAAATTCTTTGTGTTTTCCCAATTGAGTCTCAAATGCGTTGATTTGATCCCAATACATGAGGATCTTCCCAGGTACTATATTCAGTAGATTTCACTCAGTTTCCACAGATATCCACAACATAAGTGTCAGCTTCAGTAGATGTCTACCGAACTGTTTTGATGAGGCCGTTTTGGCACCAAATATGTTGTTTATGTGTATCCACATAGAAATGTATTCTGGTAAATGCTTTGTTTTCTCCCAATTGAGTCTCAATTACTTTTATTTGATCCCAATACATGAGGACCTTCCCAAGTACTATATTCAGTAGATATCACTCAGTTTTAGTAGATATCCACTGAATAAGTGTCTGCTTCTGTAGATATCTACTGAACTATTTTGATGAGGCTGTTTTTGGCACCAAATATGCTGTTTATGGGTATCCACATAGAAATGTATTCTGGTAAATGCTTTGTTTTCTCCCAATTGAGTCTCAAATGCTTTGATTTGATCCCAATACATGAGGATCTTCCCAAGTACTATGTTCAATATATATCACTAAGTTTCAGTAGATATCCACTGAATATGTGTCAGCTTCAGTAGATATCTACTGAACTGTTTTGATGAGGCTGTCTTGGCACCAAATATGCTGTTTATGTGTATCCACATAGAAATGTGTTATGGAAAATGCTTTGTTTTCTCCCAATTGAGTCTCAAATGCTTTGATTTGATCCCAATACATGAGGATCTTCCCAAGTACTATAATCAGTAGATATCACTCAGTTTCAGTAGATATCCACTGAATAAGTGTCAGCTTCAGTAGATATCTACTGAACTGTTTTGATGATGCTGTTTTTGGTACTAAATATGTTGTTTTTGTGTATCCACATAGAAATGTATTATGGTAAATGCTTTGTTTTCTCCCAATTGTGTCTCAAATGCTTTGATTTCATCCCAATACATGAGGATCTTCCCAAGTACTATATTCCGTAGATATCACTCAGTTTCAGTAGATATCAACTAAATAAGTGTCAGCTTCAGTAGATATCTACTGAAATGTTTCAAACAGGCTGTTTTGGGATCAAGTATGTTGTTTACGTGTATCCTCATAGAAATGTATTCTGCTAAATGCTTTGTTTTCTCCCAATTGAGTCTCAAATGCTTTGATTTGATGCCAAGACATGAGGATCTTCCCAAGTACTATATTCAGTAGATATCACTCAGTTTCAGTAGATATCCACTGAATAAGTGTCAGCTTCAGTAGATATCTACTGAACTGTTTTGATGATGCTGTTTTTGGTACTAAATATGTTGTTTATGTGTATCCACATAGAAATGTATTCTGGTAAATGCTTTGTTTTCTCCCAATTGAGTCTCAAATGCTTTGATTTGATCCCAATACCTGAGGATCTTCCCACGTAATATACGTCATTTTGAGTATATTTCAGTAGATATCACTCAGTTTCAGTAGACATCCATTGAATATGTGTCAGTTTCAGTAGATATCTACTGAACTGTTTCAAACAGGATGTTTTGGCACCAAATATGTTGTTTATGTGTATCCACATAGAAATGTATTCTGGTAAATGCTTTGTTTTCTCCCAATTGAGTCTCAAATGCTTTGATTTCGTCCCAATAAATGAGGATCTTCACAAGTACTATATTCAGTAGATATCACTCAGTTTCAGTAGATATCAACTAAATAAGTGTCAGCTTCATTAGATATCTACTGAAATGTTTCAAACAGGCTGTTTTGGGATCAAGTATGTTGTTTACGTGTATCCTCATAGAAATGTATTCTGCTAAATGCTTTGTTTTCTCCCAATTGAGTCTCAAATGCTTTGATTTGATGCCAAGACATGAGGATCTTTCCAAGTACTATATTCAGTAGATATCACTCAGTTTCAGTAGATATCCACTGAATAAGTGTCAGCTTCAGTAGATATCTACTGAACTGTTTTGATGATGCTGTTTTTGGTACTAAATATGTTGTTTATGTGTATCCACATAGAAATGTATTCTGGTAAATGCTTTGTTTTCTCCCAATTGAGTCTCAAATGCTTTGATTTGATCCCAATACCTGAGGATCTTCCCACGTAATATACGTCATTTTGAGTATATTTCAGTAGATATCACTCAGTTTCAGTAGACATCCATTGAATATGTGTCAGTTTCAGTAGATATCTACTGAACTGTTTCAAACAGGATGTTTTGGCACCAAATATGTTGTTTATGTGTATCCACATAGAAATGTATTCTGGTAAATGCTTTGTTTTCTCCCAATTGAGTCTCAAATGCTTTGATTTGATCCCAATACCTGAGGATCTTCCCACGTAATATACGTCATTTTGAGTATATTTCAGTAGATATCACTCAGTTTCAGTAGACATCCATTGAATATGTGTCAGTTTCAGTAGATATCTACTGAACTGTTTCAAACAGGATGTTTTGGCACCAAATATGTTGTTTATGTGTATCCACATAGAAATGTATTCTGGTAAATGCTTTGTTTTCTCCCAATTGAGTCTCAAATGCTTTGATTTGATCCCAATACATGAGGATCTTCCCAAGTACCATATTCAGTAGATATCACTCAGTTTCAGTAGATGTCCAACGAATATGTGTCAGCTTCAGTAGATATCTACTGAACTGTTTTGATGAGGCTGTCTTGGCACCAAATATGCTGTTTATGTGTATCCACATAGAAATGTATTATGGTAAATGCTTTGTTTTCTCCCAATTGTGTCTCAAATGCTTTGATTTCGTCCCAATAAATGAGGATCTTCACAAGTACTATATTCAGTAGATATCACTCAGTTTCAGTAGATATCCACTGAATAAGTGTCAGCTTCGGTAGATATCTACTGAAATGTTTCAAACAGGCTATTTTGGGATCAAGTATGTTGTTTACGTGTATCCACATAGAAATGTATTATGCTACATGCTTTGTTTTCTTCAATTGAGTCTCAAATGCTTTGATTTGATCCCAATACCTGAGGATCTTCGCACGTAATATTCGTCATTTCGAGTATATTTCATTAGATATCAGTCAGTTTCAGTAGATATCCACTGAATAAGTGTCAGCTTCAGTCGATATCTACTGAAATGTTTCAAACAGGCTGTTTTAGCGTCAAGTATGTTGTTTACGTGTATCCACATAGCAATTTATTCTGCTAAATGCCTTGTTTTCTCCAATTAAGTCTCAAATGCTTTGATTTGATCCCAATACATGAGGATCTTCCTAAGTACTATATTCAGTAGATATCACTCAGTTTCAGTAGATATCCACTGAATAAGTGTCAGCTTCAGTAAATATCTACTGAACTGTTTTGATGAGGCTGTTTTTGGCACCAAATATGCGGTTTATGTGTATCCACATAGAAATGTATTCTGGTAAATGCTTCGTTTTCTCCCAATTGAGTCTCAAATGCTTTGAATTGATCCCAATACAAGAGGATCTTCCCAAGTACTATATTAAGTAGATATCACTCAGTTTCCGTAGATATCCACTGAATAAGTGTCAGCTTCAGTAAATTATCCACTGAAAATTTTCCAACAGGCTGTTTTGGCACCAAATTTGCTATTTATGTGTATTCACATAGAAATGTATTCTGCTAAATGCTTTGTTTTCTCCAATTGAGTCTCAAATGCTTTGATTTGATCCCAGTACCTGAGGATCTTCCCACGTAATATACGTCATTTTGAGTATATTTCAGTAGATATCACTCAGTTTCAGTAAACATGCACTGAATATGTGTCAGTTTCAGTAGATATCTGCTGGACTGTTTCAAACACGATGTTTTGGCACAAAATATGCTGTTTATATGTATCCACGTAGAAATGTATTCTGGTAAATTCTTTGTGTTTTCCCAATTGAGTCTCAAATGCGTTGATTTGATCCCAATACATGAGGATCTTCCCAGGTACTATATTCAGTAGATTTCACTCAGTTTCCACAGATATCCACAACATAAGTGTCAGCTTCAGTAGATGTCTACCGAACTGTTTTGATGAGGCCGTTTTGGCACCAAATATGTTGTTTATGTGTATCCACATAGAAATGTATTCTGGTAAATGCTTTGTTTTCTCCCAATTGAGTCTCAATTACTTTTATTTGATCCCAATACATGAGGACCTTCCCAAGTACTATATTCAGTAGATATCACTCAGTTTTAGTAGATATCCACTGAATAAGTGTCTGCTTCTGTAGATATCTACTGAACTATTTTGATGAGACTGTTTTTGGCACCAAATATGCTGTTTATGGGTATCCACATAGAAATGTATTCTGGTAAATGCTTTGTTTTCTCCCAATTGAGTCTCAAATGCTTTGATTTGATCCCAATACATGAGGATCTTCCCAAGTACTATGTTCAATATATATCACTAAGTTTCAGTAGATATCCACTGAATATGTGTCAGCTTCAGTAGATATCTACTGAACTGTTTTGATGAGGCTGTCTGGGCACCAAATATGCTGTTTATGTGTATCCACATAGAAATGTGTTATGGAAAATGCTTTGTTTTCTCCCAATTGAGTCTCAAATGCTTTGATTTGATCCCAATACATGAGGATCTTCCCAAGTACTATAATCAGTAGATATCACTCAGTTTCAGTAGATATCCACTGAATAAGTGTCAGCTTCAGTAGATATCTACTGAACTGTTTTGATGATGCTGTTTTTGGTACTAAATATGTTGTTTTTGTGTATCCACATAGAAATGTATTATGGTAAATGCTTTGTTTTCTCCCAATTGTGTCTCAAATGCTTTGATTTCATCCCAATACACGAGGATCTTCCCAAGTACTATATTCCGTAGATATCACTCAGTTTCAGTAGATATCAACTAAATAAGTGTCAGCTTCATTAGATATCTACTGAAATGTTTCAAACAGGCTGTTTTGGGATCAAGTATGTTGTTTACGTGTATCCTCATAGAAATGTATTCTGCTAAATGCTTTGTTTTCTCCCAATTGAGTCTCAAATGCTTTGATTTGATGCCAAGACATGAGGATCTTTCCAAGTACTATATTCAGTAGATATCACTCAGTTTCAGTAGATATCCACTGAATAAGTGTCAGCTTCAGTAGATATCTACTGAACTGTTTTGATGATGCTGTTTTTGGTACTAAATATGTTGTTTATGTGTATCCACATAGAAATGTATTCTGGTAAATGCTTTGTTTTCTCCCAATTGAGTCTCAAATGCTTTGATTTGATCCCAATACCTGAGGATCTTCCCACGTAATATACGTCATTTTGAGTATATTTCAGTAGATATCACTCAGTTTCAGTAGACATCCATTGAATATGTGTCAGTTTCAGTAGATATCTACTGAACTGTTTCAAACAGGATGTTTTGGCACCAAATATGTTGTTTATGTGTATCCACATAGAAATGTATTCTGGTAAATGCTTTGTTTTCTCCCAATTGAGTCTCAAATGCTTTGATTTGATCCCAATACCTGAGGATCTTCCCACGTAATATACGTCATTTTGAGTATATTTCAGTAGATATCACTCAGTTTCAGTAGACATCCATTGAATATGTGTCAGTTTCAGTAGATATCTACTGAACTGTTTCAAACAGGATGTTTTGGCACCAAATATGTTGTTTATGTGTATCCACATAGAAATGTATTCTGGTAAATGCTTTGTTTTCTCCCAATTGAGTCTCAAATGCTTTGATTTGATCCCAATACATGAGGATCTTCCCAAGTACCATATTCAGTAGATATCACTCAGTTTCAGTAGATGTCCAACGAATATGTGTCAGCTTCAGTAGATATCTACTGAACTGTTTTGATGAGGCTGTCTTGGCACCAAATATGCTGTTTATGTGTATCCACATAGAAATGTATTATGGTAAATGCTTTGTTTTCTCCCAATTGTGTCTCAAATGCTTTGATTTCGTCCCAATAAATGAGGATCTTCACAAGTACTATATTCAGTAGATATCACTCAGTTTCAGTAGATATCCACTGAATAAGTGTCAGCTTCGGTAGATATCTACTGAAATGTTTCAAACAGGCTATTTTGGGATCAAGTATGTTGTTTACGTGTATCCACATAGAAATGTATTATGCTACATGCTTTGTTTTCTTCAATTGAGTCTCAAATGCTTTGATTTGATCCCAATACCTGAGGATCTTCGCACGTAATATTCGTCATTTCGAGTATATTTCATTAGATATCAGTCAGTTTCAGTAGATATCCACTGAATAAGTGTCAGCTTCAGTCGATATCTACTGAAATGTTTCAAACAGGCTGTTTTAGCGTCAAGTATGTTGTTTACGTGTATCCACATAGCAATTTATTCTGCTAAATGCCTTGTTTTCTCCAATTAAGTCTCAAATGCTTTGATTTGATCCCAATACATGAGGATCTTCCTAAGTACTATATTCAGTAGATATCACTCAGTTTCAGTAGATATCCACTGAATAAGTGTCAGCTTCAGTAAATATCTACTGAACTGTTTTGATGAGGCTGTTTTTGGCACCAAATATGCGGTTTATGTGTATCCACATAGAAATGTATTCTGGTAAATGCTTCGTTTTCTCCCAATTGAGTCTCAAATGCTTTGAATTGATCCCAATACAAGAGGATCTTCCCAAGTACTATATTAAGTAGATATCACTCAGTTTCCGTAGATATCCACTGAATAAGTGTCAGCTTCAGTAAATTATCCACTGAAAATTTTCCAACAGGCTGTTTTGGCACCAAATTTGCTATTTATGTGTATTCACATAGAAATGTATTCTGCTAAATGCTTTGTTTTCTCCAATTGAGTCTCAAATGCTTTGATTTGATCCCAGTACCTGAGGATCTTCCCACGTAATATACGTCATTTTGAGTATATTTCAGTAGATATCACTCAGTTTCAGTAAACATGCACTGAATATGTGTCAGTTTCAGTAGATATCTGCTGGACTGTTTCAAACACGATGTTTTGGCACAAAATATGCTGTTTATATGTATCCACGTAGAAATGTATTCTGGTAAATTCTTTGTGTTTTCCCAATTGAGTCTCAAATGCGTTGATTTGATCCCAATACATGAGGATCTTCCCAGGTACTATATTCAGTAGATTTCACTCAGTTTCCACAGATATCCACAACATAAGTGTCAGCTTCAGTAGATGTCTACCGAACTGTTTTGATGAGGCCGTTTTGGCACCAAATATGTTGTTTATGTGTATCCACATAGAAATGTATTCTGGTAAATGCTTTGTTTTCTCCCAATTGAGTCTCAATTACTTTTATTTGATCCCAATACATGAGGACCTTCCCAAGTACTATATTCAGTAGATATCACTCAGTTTTAGTAGATATCCACTGAATAAGTGTCTGCTTCTGTAGATATCTACTGAACTATTTTGATGAGACTGTTTTTGGCACCAAATATGCTGTTTATGGGTATCCACATAGAAATGTATTCTGGTAAATGCTTTGTTTTCTCCCAATTGAGTCTCAAATGCTTTGATTTGATCCCAATACATGAGGATCTTCCCAAGTACTATGTTCAATATATATCACTAAGTTTCAGTAGATATCCACTGAATATGTGTCAGCTTCAGTAGATATCTACTGAACTGTTTTGATGAGGCTGTCTGGGCACCAAATATGCTGTTTATGTGTATCCACATAGAAATGTGTTATGGAAAATGCTTTGTTTTCTCCCAATTGAGTCTCAAATGCTTTGATTTGATCCCAATACATGAGGATCTTCCCAAGTACTATAATCAGTAGATATCACTCAGTTTCAGTAGATATCCACTGAATAAGTGTCAGCTTCAGTAGATATCTACTGAACTGTTTTGATGATGCTGTTTTTGGTACTAAATATGTTGTTTTTGTGTATCCACATAGAAATGTATTATGGTAAATGCTTTGTTTTCTCCCAATTGTGTCTCAAATGCTTTGATTTCATCCCAATACATGAGGATCTTCCCAAGTACTATATTCCGTAGATATCACTCAGTTTCAGTAGATATCAACTAAATAAGTGTCAGCTTCAGTAGATATCTACTGAAATGTTTCAAACAGGCTGTTTTGGGATCAAGTATGTTGTTTACGTGTATCCTCATAGAAATGTATTCTGCTAAATGCTTTGTTTTCTCCCAATTGAGTCTCAAATGCTTTGATTTGATGCCAAGACAAGAGGATCTTCCCAAGTACTATATTCAGTAGATATCACTCAGTTTCAGTAGATATCCACTGAATAAGTGTCAGCTTCAGTAGATATCTACTGAACTGTTTTGATGATGCTGTTTTTGGTACTAAATATGTTGTTTATGTGTATCCACATAGAAATGTATTCTGGTAAATGCTTTGTTTTCTCCCAATTGAGTCTCAAATGCTTTGATTTGATCCCAATACCTGAGGATCTTCCCACGTAATATACGTCATTTTGAGTATATTTCAGTAGATATCACTCAGTTTCAGTAGACATCCATTGAATATGTGTCAGTTTCAGTAGATATCTACTGAACTGTTTCAAACAGGATGTTTTGGCACCAAATATGTTGTTTATGTGTATCCACATAGAAATGTATTCTGGTAAATGCTTTGTTTTCTCCCAATTGAGTCTCAAATGCTTTGATTTCGTCCCAATAAATGAGGATCTTCACAAGTACTATATTCAGTAGATATCACTCAGTTTCAGTAGATATCCACTGAATAAGTGTCAGCTTCGGTAGATATCTACTGAAATGTTTCAAACAGGCTATTTTGGGATCAAGTATGTTGTTTACGTGTATCCACATAGAAATGTATTATGCTACATGCTTTGTTTTCTTCAATTGAGTCTCAAATGCTTTGATTTGATCCCAATACCTGAGGATCTTCGCACGTAATATTCGTCATTTCGAGTATATTTCATTAGATATCAGTCAGTTTCAGTAGATATCCACTGAATAAGTGTCAGCTTCAGTCGATATCTACTGAAATGTTTCAAACAGGCTGTTTTAGCGTCAAGTATGTTGTTTACGTGTATCCACATAGCAATTTATTCTGCTAAATGCCTTGTTTTCTCCAATTAAGTCTCAAATGCTTTGATTTGATCCCAATACATGAGGATCTTCCTAAGTACTATATTCAGTAGATATCACTCAGTTTTCGTAGATATCCACTGAATAAGTGTCAGCTTCAGTAAATATCCACTGAAATTTTTCAAACAAGCTGTTTTGGCACCAAATATGCTATTTATGTGTATTCACATAGAAATGTATTCTGCTAAATGCTTTGTTTTCTCCAATTGAGTCTCAAATGCTTTGATTTGATCCCAGTACCTGAGGATCTTCCCATGTAATATACGTCATTTTGAGTATATTTCAGTAGATATCACTAAATTCAGTAAACATCCACTGAATATGTGTCAGTTTCAGTAGATATCTGCTGGACTGTTTCAAACACGATGTTTTGGCACCAAATATGCTGTTTATATGTATCCACATAGAAATGTATTCTGGTAAATTCTTTGTGTTCTCCCAATTGAGTCTCAAATGCGTTGATTTGATCCCAATACATGAGGATCTTCCCAGGTACTATATTCAGTAGATTTCACTCAGTTTCCATAGATATCCACTACATAAGTGTCAGCTTCAGTAGATGTCTACCGAACTGTTTTGATGAGGCTGTTTTGGCACCAAATATGTTGTTTATGTGTATCCACATAGAAATTTATTCTGGTAAATGCTTTGTTTTCTCCCAATTGAGTCTCAATTACTTTTATTTGATCCCAATACATGAGGACCTTCCCAAGTACTATATTCAGTAGATATCACTCAGTTTTAGTAGATATCCACTGAATAAGTGTCTGCTTCTGTAGATATCTACTGAACTATTTTGATGAGGCTGTTTTTGGCACCAAATATGCTGTTTATGGGTATCCACATAGAAATGTATTCTGGTAAATGCTTTGTTTTCTCTCAATTGAGTCCCAAATGCTTTGATTTGATCCCAATACATGAGGATCTTCCCAAGTACAATGTTCAATAGATATCACTAAGTTTCAGTAGATATCCACTGATTATGTGTCAGCTTCAGTAGATATCTACTGAACTGTTTTGATGAGGTTGTCTTGGCACCAAATATGCTGTTTATGTGTATCCACATAGAAATGTGTTATGGAAAATGCTTTGTTTTCTCCCAATTGAGTCTCAAATGCTTTGATTTGATCCCAATACATGAGGATCTTCTCAAGTACTATATTCAGTAGATATCACTCAGTTTCAGTAGATATCCACTGAATAAGCGTCAGATTCAGTAGATATCTATTGAACTGTTTTGAGGAGGCTGTTTTGGCACCAAATACGTACTTTATGTGTATCCACATAGAAATGTATTCAGGTAAATGCTTTGTTTTCTCCCAATTGAGTCTCAAATGCTTTGATTTGATGCCAAGACATGAGGATCTTCCCAAGTACTATATTCAGTAGATATCACTCAGTTTCAGTAGATATCCACTGAATAAGTGTCAGCTTCAGTAGATATCTACTGAACTGTTTTGATGATGCTGTTTTGGGATAAAATATGTTGTTTACGTGTATCCACATAGAAATGTATTCTGCTAAATGCTTTGTTTTCTTTAATTGAGTCTCGAATGCGTTGATCTGATACCAAGACATGAGGATCTTCCCAAGTACTATATTAAGTAGATATCACTCAGTTTCAGTAGACATCCACTGAATATGTGTCAGTTTCAGTAGATAACTACTGACCTGTTTTAAACAGGCTGTTTTGGCAACAAATATGCTGTTTATGTGTATCCACATAGAAATGTATTCTGGTAAATGCTTTGTTTTCTCCCAATTGAGTCTCAAATGCTTTGATTTGATCCCAATACATGAGGATCTTCCCAAGTACCATATTAAGTAGATATCACTCAGTTTCAGTAGATATCAACTAAATAAGTGTCAGCTTCAGTAGATATCGACTGAAATGTTTCAAACAGGCTGGTTTGGGATCAAGTATGTTGTTTACGTGTATCCACATAGAAATGTATTCTGCTAAATGCTTTGTTTTCTCCCAATTGAGTCTCAAATGCTTTGATTTGATGCCAAGACATGAGGATCTTCCCAAGTACTATATTCAGTAGATATCACTCAGTTTCAGTAGATATCCACTGAATAAGTGTCAGCTTCAGTAGATATCTACTGAACTGTTTTGATGATGCTGTTTTTGGTACTAAATATGTTGTTTATGTGTATCCACATAGAAATGTATTCTGGTAAATGCTTTGTTTTCTCCCAATTGAGTCTCAAATGCTTTGATTTGATCCCAATACATGAGGATCTTCCCAAGTACCATATTCAGTAGATATCACTCAGTTTCAGTAGATGTCCAACGAATATGTGTCAGCTTCAGTAGATATCTACTGAACTGTTTTGATGAGGCTGTCTTGGCACCAAATATGCTGTTTATGTGTATCCACATAGAAATGTATTATGGTAAATGCTTTGTTTTCTCCCAATTGTGTCTCAAATGCTTTGATTTCGTCCTAATTAATGAAGATCTTCAAAAGTACTATATTCAGTAGATATCACTCAGTTTCAGTAGATATCCACTGAATAAGTGTCAGCTTCGGTAGATATCTACTGAAATGTTTCAAACAGGCTATTTTGGGATCAAGTATGTTGTTTACGTGTATCCACATAGAAATGTATTATGCTACATGCTTTGTTTTCTTCAATTGAGTCTCAAATGCTTTGATTTGATCCCAATACCTGAGGATCTTCGCACGTAATATACGTCATTTTGAGTATATTTCATTAGATATCAGTCAGTTTCAGTAGATATCCACTGAATAAGTGTCAGCTTCAGTAGATATCTACTGAAATGTTTCAAACAGGCTGTTTTGGCGTCAAGTATGTTGTTTACGTGTATCCACATAGCAATGTATTCTGCTAAATGCCTTGTTTTCTCCAATTAAATCTCAAATGCTTTGATTTGATCCCAATACATGAGGATCTTCCTAAGTACTATATTCAGTAGATATCACTCAGTTTCAGTAGATATCCACTGAATAAGTGTCAGCTTCAGTAAATATCTACTGAACTGTTTTGATGAGGTTGTTTTTGGCACCAAATATGCTGTTTATGTGTATCCACATAGAAATGTATTCTGGTAAATGCTTCGTTTTCTCCCAATTGAGTCTCAAATGCTTTGAATTGATCCCAATACACGAGGATCTTCCCAAGTACTATATTAAGTAGATATCACTCAGTTTCCGTAGATATCCACTGAATAAGTGTCAGCTTCAGTAAATATCCACTGAAATTTTTCAAACAGGCTGTTTTGGCACCAAATATGCTATTTATGTGTATTCACATAGAAATGTATTCTGCTAAATGCTTTGTTTTCTCCAATTGAGTCTCAAATTCTTTGATTTGATCCCAGTACCTGAGGATCTTCCCACGTAATATACGTCATTTTGAGTATATTTCAGTAGATATCACTCAGTTTCAGTAAACATCCACTGAATATGGGTCAGTTTCAGTAGATATCTTCTGGACTGTTTCAAACACGATGTTTTGGCACCAAATATGCTGTTTATGTGTATCCACGTAGAAATGTATTCTGGTAAATTCTTTGTGTTCTCCCAATTGAGTCTCAAATACGTTGATTTGATCCCAATACATGAGGATCTTCCCAGGTACTATATTCAGTAGATTTCACTCAGTTTCCATAGATATCCACTACATAAGTGTCAGCTTCAGTAGATGTCTACCGAACTGTTTTGATGAGGTTGTTTGGGCACCAAATATGTTGTTTATGTGTATCCACATAGAAATGTATTCTGGTAAATTCTTTGTTTTCTCCCAATTGAGTCTCAAATGCTTTGATTTGATCCCAATACATGAGGACCTTCCCAAGTACCATATTCAGTAGATATCACTCAGTTTCAGTAGATATCAACTAAATAAGTGTCAGCTTCAGTAGATATCTACTGAAATGTTTCAAACAGGCTGTTTTGGGATCAAGTATGTTGTTTACGTGTATCCTCATAGAAATGTATTCTGCTAAATGCTTTGTTTTCTCCCAATTGAGTCTCAAATGCTTTGATTTGATGCCAAGACATGAGGATCTTCCCAAGTACTATATTCAGTAGATATCACTCAGTTTCAGTAGATATCCACTGAATAAGTGCCAGCTTCAGTAGATATCTACTGAACTGTTTTGATGATGCTGTTTTTGGTACTAAATATGTTGTTTATGTGTATCCACATAGAAATGTATTCTGTTAAATGCTTTGTTTTCTCCCAATTGAGTCTCAAATGCTTTGATTTGATCCCAATACATGAGGATCTTCCCAAGTACCATATTCAGTAGATATCACTCAGTTTTAGTAGATGTCCAACGAATATGTGTCAGCTTCAGTAGATATGTACTGAACTGTTTTGATGAAGCTGTCTTGGCACCAAATATGTTGTTTATGTGTATCCACATAGAAATGTATTATGGTAAATGCTTTGTTTTCTCCCAATTGTGTCGCAAATGCTTTGATTTCGTCCCAATAAATGAGGATCTTCACAAGTACTATATTCAGTAGATATCACTCAGTTTCAGTAGATATCCACTGAATAAGTGTCAGCTTCGGTAGATATCTATTGAAATGTTTCAAACAGGCTATTTTGGGATCAAGTATGTTGTTTACGTGTATCCACATAGAAATGTATTATGCTACATGCTTTGTTTTCTTCAATTGAGTCTCAAATGCTATGATTTGATCCCAATACCTGAGGATCTTCGCACGTAATATACGTCATTTCGTCATTAGATATCAGTCAGTTTCAGTAGATATCCACTGAATAAGTGTCAGCTTCAGTAGATATATACTGAAATGTTACAAACAGGCTGTTTTGGCGTCAAGTATGTTGTTTACGTATATCCACATAGCAATGTATTCTGCTAAATGCCTTGTTTTCTCCAATTAAGTCTCAAATGCTTTGATTTGATCCCAATACATGAGGATCTTCCTAAGTACTATATTAAGTAGATATCACTCAGTTTTCGTAGATATCCACTGAATAAGTGTCAGCTTCAGTAAATATCCACTGAAATTTTTCAAACAAGCTGTTTTGGCACCAAATATGCTATTTATGTGTATTCACATAGAAATGTATTCTGCTAAATGCTTTGTTTTCTCCAATTGAGTCTCAAATGCTTTGATTTGATCCCAGTACCTGAGGATCTTCCCATGTAATATACGTCATTTTGAGTATATTTCAGTAGATATCACTCAATTTCAGTAAACATCCACTGAATATGTGTCAGTTTCAGTAGATATCTGCTGGACTGTTTCAAACACGATGTTTTGGCACCAAATATGCTGTTTATATGTATCCACATAGAAATGTATTCTGGTAAATTCTTTGTGTTCTCCCAATTGAGTCTCAAATGTGTTGATTTGATCCCAATACATGAGGATCTTCCCAGGTACTATATTCAGTAGATTTCACTCAGTTTCCATAGATATCCACTACATAAGTGTCAGCTTCAGTAGATGTCTACCGAACTGTTTTGATGAGGCTGTTTTGGCACCAAATATGTTGTTTATGTGTATCCACATAGAAATGTATTCTGGTAAATGCTTTGTTTTCTCCCAATTGAGTCTCAATTACTTTTATTTGATCCCAATACATGAGGACCTTCCCAAGTACTATATTCAGTAGATATCACTCAGTTTTAGTAGATATCCACTGAATAAGCGTCAGATTCAGTAGATATCTATTGAACTGTTTTGAGGAGGCTGTTTTGGCACCAAATACGTACTTTATGTGTATCCACATAGAAATGTATTCAGGTAAATGCTTTGTTTTCTCCCAATTGAGTCTCAAATGCTTTGATTTGATGCCAAGACATGAGGATCTTCCCAAGTACTATATTCAGTAGATATCACTCAGTTTCAGTAGATATCCACTGAATAAGTGTCAGCTTCAGTAGATATCTACTGAACTGTTTTGATGATGCTGTTTTGGGATAAAGTATGTTGTTTACGTGTATCCACATAGAAATGTATTCTGCTAAATGCTTTGTTTTCTTTAATTGAGTCTCGAAT
The DNA here is from genome assembly GCA_016647705.1 of Eucommia ulmoides. NCBI lineage: Eukaryota > Viridiplantae > Streptophyta > Magnoliopsida > Garryales > Eucommiaceae > Eucommia > Eucommia ulmoides. The sequence continues at coordinate 36,033,621 of CM028334.1, read as the reverse complement.
GCGTTGATCTGATACCAAGACATGAGGATCTTCCCAAGTACTATATTAAGTAGATATCACTCAGTTTCAGTAGACATCCACTGAATATGTGTCAGTTTCAGTAGATATCTACTGACCTGTTTTAAACAGGCTGTTTTGGCACCAAATATGCTGTTTATGTGTATCCACATAGAAATGTATTCTGGTAAATGCTTTGTTTTCTCCCAATTGAGTCTCAAATGCTTTGATTTGATCCCAATACATGAGGATCTTCCCAAGTACCATATTCAGTAGATATCACTCAGTTTCAGTAGATATCAACTAAATAAGTGTCAGCTTCAGTAGATATCTACTGAAATGTTTCAAACAGGCTGTTTTGGGATCAAGTATGTTGTTTACGTGTATCCACATAGAAATGTATTCTGCTAAATGCTTTGTTTTCTCCCAATTGAGTCTCAAATGCTTTGATTTGATCCCAATACATTAGGATCTTCCCAAGTACTATGTTCAATAGATAACACTAACTTTCAGTAGATATCCACTGAATATGTGTCAGTTTTGGTAGATATCTACTGAACTGTTTTGATGAGGCTGTCTTGGCACCAAATATGCTGTTTATGTGTATCCACATAGAAATGTGTTATGGAAAATGCTTTGTTCTCTCCCAATTGAGTCTCAAATGTTTTGATTTCATCCCAATACATGAGGATCTTCCCAAGTACTATATTCAGTAGATATCACTTAGTTTCAGTAGATATCCACTGAATAAGTGTTAGCTTCAGTAGATATCTACTGAAATGTTTCAAACAGGCTGTTTTGGGATCAAGTATGTTGTTTACGTGTATCCACATGGAAATGTATTCTGCTAAATGCTTTGTTTTCTTCAATTGAGTCTCGAATGCTTTGATATGATCCCAAGACATGACGATCTTCCCAACTACTATATTAAGTAGATATCGCTCAGTTTCAGTAGATATCTGCTGAATAAGTGCCAGCTTCAGTAGATATCTACTAAAATGTTTCGAACAGGCTGTTTTGGCTCCAAATATGTTGTTTATGTGTATCCACATAGAAATGTATTCTGGTAAATGCTTTGTTTTCTCCCAACTGAGTCTCAAATACTTTGATTTGATCCCAATACATGAGGATCTTCCCAAGTACTATATTCCGTAGATATCACTTAGTTTCAGTAGATATCCACTGAATAAGTGTCACCTTCAGTAGATATCTTCTGAACTGTTTTGACGAGGCTGTTTTGGCACCAAATATGCTGTTTATGTGTATCCACATAGAAATGTATTCTGGTAAATGCTTTGTTTTCTCCCAATTGAGTCTCCAATGCTTTGATTTGATCCCAATACCTGAGGATCTTCACAAGTAATATACATAATTTTGAGTATATTTCAGAAGATATCACTCAGTTTCAGTAGACATCCACTGAATATGTGTCAGTTTCAGTAGATATCTACTGAACTGTTATAAACAGGCTGTTTTGGCACCAAATATGCTGTTTATGTGTATCCACCTAGAAATGTATTCTGGTAAATGCTTTGTGTTCTCCCAATTGTGTCTCAATTGCTTTGATTTGATCCCAATACATGAGGATCTTCCCAAGTACTATATTAAGTACATATCACTCAATTTCAGTAGATATCCATTGAATAAGTGTCAGCTTCAGTAAATATCTACTGAAATGTTTTAAACAGGATATTTTGGCACCAAATATGCTATTTATGTGTATTCACATAGAAATGTATTCTGCTAAATGTTTTGTTTTCTCCAATTGAGTCTCAAATGCTTTGATTTGATCCCAGTACCTGAGGATCTTCCCGCGTAATATACGTCATTTTGAGTATATTTCAGAAGATATCTCTTAGTTTCAGTAGACATCCACTGAATAAGTGTCAGTTTCAGTAGATATCTACTGAACTGTTTCAAACAGGATGTTTTGGCACCAAATATGCTGTTTATGTGTATCCATATAGAAATGTATTATGGTAAATGCTTTGTGTTCCCCCAATTAAATCTCAAATGTTTTGATTTGATCCCAATACAGGAGGATCTTCCCAGGTACTATATTCAGTAGATATCACTCAGTTTCGATAGATATCCACTACATAAGTGTCAGCTTCGGTTGATGTCTACCGAACTGTTTTGATAAGGCTGTTTTGGCACCAAATATGTTGTTTATGTGTATCCACATAGAAATGTATTCTGGTAAATGCTTTGTTTTCTCCCAATTGAGTCTCAAATACTTTGATTTGATCCCAAGGCACGAGGATCTTCCCAAGTACTATATTCAGTAGATATCCACTGAATAAGTGTCAGCTTCAGTAGATATCTTCTGAACTGTTTTGATGAGGCTGTTTTTGGCACCAAATATGCTGTTTACGTGTATCCACATAGAAATGTATTCTGGTAAGTGCTTTGTGTTCTCCCAATTGTGTCTCAATTTCTTTGATTTGATCCCAATACATGAGGATCTTCCCAAGTACTATTTTCAGTAGATATCACTCAGTTTTAGTAGATATCCAATGAATATGTGTCAGCTTCAGTAGATGTCTTCCGAACTGTTTTGATGAGGGTGTTTTAGCACCAAATATGTTGTTTATGTTTATCCATTTAGAAATGTATTCTGGTAAATGCTTTGTTTTCTCCCAATTGAGTCTCAAATACTTTGATTTGATCCCAATACATGAGGATCTTCCCAAGTAATATATTCAGTAGATATCACTTAGTTTCAGTAGATATCCACTGAATAAGTGTCAGCTTCAGTAGATATCTGCTGAACTGTTTTGATGAGGCTGTTTTTGGCACCAAATATGCTGTTTATGTGTATCCACCTAGAAATGTATTCTGGTAAATGCTTTGTGTTCTCCCAATTGTGTCTCAATTGCTTTGATTTGATCCCAATACATGAGGATCTTCCCAAGTACTATATTAAGTACATATCACTCAATTTCAGTAGATATCCATTGAATAAGTGTCAGCTTCAGTAAATATCTACTGAAATGTTTTAAATAGGATATTTTGGCACCAAATATGCTATTTATGTGTATTCACATAGAAATGTATTCTGCTAAATGTTTTGTTTTCTCCAATTGAGTCTCAAATGCTTTGATTTGATCCCAGTACCTGAGGATCTTCCCGCGTAATATACGTCATTTTGAGTATATTTCAGAAGATATCTCTTAGTTTCCGTAGACATCCTCTGAATAAGTGTCAGTTTCAGTAGATATCTACTGAACTGTTTCAAACAGGATGTTTTGGCACCAAATATGCTGTTTATGTGTATCCATATAGAAATGTATTATGGTAAATGCTTTGTGTTCCCCCAATTGAGTCTCAAATGTTTTGATTTGATCCCAATACAGGAGGATCTTCCCAGGTACTATATTCAGTAGATATCACTCAGGTTCGGTAGATATCCACTACATAAGTGTCAGCTTCGGTTGATGTCTACCGAACTGTTTTGATAAGGCTGTTTTGGCACCAAATATGTTGTTTATGTGTATCCACATAGAAATGTATTCTGGTAAATGCTTTGTTTTCTCCCAATTGAGTCTCAAATACTTTGATTTGATCCCAAGGCACGAGGATCTTCCCAAGTACTATATTCAGTAGATATCCACTGAATAAGTGTCAGCTTCAGTAGATATCTTCTGAACTGTTTTGATGAGGCTGTTTTTGGCACCAAATATGATGTTTACGTGTATCCACATGGAAATGTATTCTGGTAAGTGCTTTGTGTTCTCCCAATTGTGTCTCAATTTCTTTGATTTGATCCCAATACATGAGGATCTTCCCAAGTACTATTTTCAGTAGATATCACTCAGTTTTAGTAGATATCCAATGAATATGTGTCAGATTCAGTAGATGTCTTCTGAACTGTTTTGATGAGGGTGTTTTGGCACCAAATATGTTGTTTATGTTTATCCATTTAGAAATGTATTCTGGTAAATGCTTTGTTTTCTCCCAATTGAGTCTCAAATACTTTGATTTGATCCCAATACATGAGAATCTTCCCAAGTAATATATTCAGTAGATATCACTTAGTTTCAGTAGATATCCACTGAATAAGTGTCAGCTTCAGTAGATATCTGCTGAACTGTTTTGATGAGGCTGTTTTTGGCCCCAAATATGTTGTTTATGTGTATCCACATAGAAATGTATTCTGGTAAATGCTTTGTTTTCTCCCAATTGAGTCTCAAATACTTTGATTTGATCCCAAGGCACGAGGATCTTCCCAAGTACTATATTCAGTAGATATCTCTAAGTTTCAGTCGATATCCACTGAATAAGTGTCAGCTTCAGGAGATATCTACTAAACTGTTTTGATGAGGCTGTTTTTGGCACCAAATATGCTGTTTATGTGTATCCACATAGAAATGTATTCTGGTAAATGCTTTGTGTTCTCCCAATTGTGTCTTAATTGCTTTGGTTTGATCCCAATACATGAGGATCTTCCCAAGTACTATTTTCAGTAGATATCACAAAGTTTCAGTAGATATCCAATGAATATGTGTCAGCTTCGGTAGATGTCTTCTGAACTACTTTGATGAGGGTGTTTTGGCACCAAATATGTTGTTTATGTGTATCCATTTAGAAATGTATTCTGGTAAATGCTTTGTTTTCTCCCAATTGAGTCTCAAATACTTTGATTTGATCCCAATACATGAGGATCTTCCCAAGTACAATATTCAGTAGATATCACTTAGTTTCAGTAGATATCCACTGAATAAGTGTCAACTTCAGTAGATATCTGCTGAACTGTTTTGATGAGGCTGTTTTTGGCACCAAATATGTTGTTTATGTGTATCCACATAGAAATGTATTCTGCTAAATGCTTTGTTTTCTCCCAATTGAGTCGGAATTGCTTTGATTTGATCCCAATACATGAGGATCTTCCCAAGTACTATATTCAGTAGATATCACTCAGTTTCAGTAGATATTCAATGAATATGTGTCAGCTTCAGTAGAAATCTACTGAACTGTTTTGATGAGGCTGTTTTGGCACCAAATATGCTGTTTATGTGTATTCACATAGAAATGTATTCTGGTGAATGCTTTGTTTTCTCCCAATTGAGTCTCAAATGCTTTGATTTGATCCCAATACATGAGGATCTTCCTAAGTACTATATTCAGTAGATATCACTCAGTTTTAGTAGATATCCACTGAATAAGTGTCAGCTTCAGTAGATATCTACTGAACTGTTTTGATGATGCTGTTTTGGGCACCAAATATGCTGTTTATGTGTATCCAGATAGAAATGTATTCTGGTAAATGCCTTGTTTTCTCCCAATTGAGTCTCAAATGCCTTGATTTGATCCCAATACATGAGGATTTTCCCAAGCACTATATTCAGTAGATATCACTCAGTTTCAGTAGATATCCACTGAATAAGTGTCAGCTTCCGTAAATATCTACTGAACTGTTTTTATGAGGCTGTTTTTGGCACCAAATATGCTGTTTATGTGTATCCACATAGAAATGTATTCTGGTAAATGCTTCGTTTTCTCCCAATTGAGTCTCAAATGCTTTGAATTGATCCCAATACAGGAGGATCTTCCCAAGTACTATATTCAGTAGATATCACTCAGTTTCAGTAGATATCCACTGAATAAGTGTCAGCTTCAGTAAATATCCACTGAAATTTTTCAAACAGGCTGTTTTGGCACCAAATATGCTATTTATGTGTATTCACATAGAAATGTATTCTGCTAAATGCTTTGTTTTCTCCAATTGAGTCTCAAATGCTTTGATTTGATCCCAGTACCTGGGGATCTTCCCACGTAATATACGTCATTTTGAGTATATTTCAGTAGATATCACTCAGTTTCAGTAGACATCCACTGAATATGTGTCAGTTTCAGTAGATATCTGCTGGACTGTTTCAAACACGATGTTTTAGCACCAAATATGCTGTTTATGTGTATCCACGTAGAAATGTAGTCTGGTAAATTCTTTGTGTTCTCCCAATTGAGTCTCAAATGCGTTGATTTGATCCCAATACATGAGGATCTTCCCAGGTACTATATTCAGTAGATATCACTCAGTTTCCGTAGATATCCACTACATAAGTGTCAGCTTTAGTAGATGTCTACCGAACTGTTTTGATGAGGCTGTTTTGGCACCAAATATGTTGTTTATGTGTATCCACATAGAAATGTATTCTGGTAAATGCTTTGTTTTCTCCCAATTGAGTCTCAATTACTTTTATTTGATCCCAATACATGAGGATCTTCCCAAGAACTATATTCAGTAGATATCACTCAGTTTCAGTAGATATCCACTGAATAAGTGTCAGCTTCGGTAGATATCTGCTGAAATGTTTCAAACAGGCTGTTTTGGGATCAAGTATTTGTTTACGTGTATCCACGTAGAAATGTACTCTGCTAAATGCTTTGTTTTCTTCAATTGAGACTCGAAGGCTTTGATATGATCCCAAGACATAAGGATCTTCCCAAGTACCATATTAATTAGATATCACTCAGTTTCAGTAGATATCCACTGAATAAGTGCCAGCTTCAGCAGATATCTACTAAACTGTTTCGAACAGGCTGTTTTGGCACCAAATATTTTGTTTATGTGTCTCCACATAGAAATGTATTCTGGTAATGCTTTGTTTTCTCTCAATTGAGTCTCAAATACTTTGATTTGATCCCAATACATGAGGATCTTCCCAAGCACTATATTCAGTAGATATCACTTAGTCTCTGTAGATATCCACTGAATATGTGTCAGCTTCAGTAGATATCTACTGAACTGTTTTAAACTGGCTGTTTTGGCACCAAATATGTTGTTTATGTGTATCCACATAGAAATGTATTCTGGTAAATGCTTTGTTTTCTACCAATTGAGTCTCAAATGCTTTGCTTTGATCCCAATACATGAGGATCTTCCAAAGTACTATGTTCAGTAGATATCACTCAGGTTCAGTAGATATCCATTGAATATGTGTCAGCTTCAGTAGATATCTACTGAACTGTTCTGATGAGGCTGTTTCGGCCCCAAATATGCTGTTTATGTGTATCCACATAGAAATGTATTATGGTAAATGCTTTGTTTTCTGCCAATTGTGTCTCAAATGCTTTGATTTGATCCCAATACATGAGGATCTTCCCAAGTACTATATTCTGAAGATATCACGCAGTTTCAGTAGATATCCACTGAATAAGTGTCAGCTTCAGTAGATATCTACTGAACTGTTTCAAACAAGCTGTTTTGGCATCAAGTATGTTGTTCACGTGTATCCACATAGACATGTAATCTGCTAAACGCTTTGTTTTCTTCAATTGAGTCTCGAATGATTTGATTTGATCCCAAGACATGAGGATCTTCCCAAGCACTATATTAAGTGGATATCACTCAGTTGCAGTAAATATCCACTGAATAAGTGTCAGCTTCAGTAGATATCTACTGAAATGTTTCGAACAGGATGTTTTGGCACCAAATAAGCTGTTTATGCGTATCCACATAGCAATCTATTCTGCTAAATGCTTTTTTCTCCAATTATGTCTCAAATGTTTTGATTTGATCCCAATACATGAGGATCTTCCCGAGTACTATATTCAAAAGATATCACTCAATTTCAGAAGATATCCACCGAATATGTGTCAACTTCAATAGCTTTCTACTGAACTGTTTTGATGAGGTTGTTTTGGCACCAAATATGCTGTTTATGTGTATTCACATAGAAATGTATTCTGGTGAATGCTTTGTTTTCTCCCAATTGAGTCTCAAATGCTTTGATTTGATCCCAATACATGAGGATCTTCCCATGTACTATAATCTGTAGATATCACTCAGTTTTAGTAGATATCTACTGAATAAGTTTCAGCTTCAGAAGATATCTACTGAACTGTTTTGATGAGGCTGTTTTTGGCACCAAATATGTTGTTTATGTGTATCCAGATTGAAATGTATTCTGGTAAATGCTTTGTTTTCTCCCAATTGAGTCTCAAATGCTTTGATTTGATCCCAATACATGAGGATCTTCCCAAGTACTATATTCAGTAGATATCACTCAGTTTCAGTAGATATCCACTGAATAAGTGTCAGCTTCAGTAAATATCTAATGAAATGTTTCAAACAGGCTGTTTTGGCACCAAATATGCTATTTATGTGTATTCAGATAGAAATGTATTCTGGTAAATGCTTTGTTTTCTCCAATTGAGTCTCAAATACTTTGATTTGATCCCAATACCTGAGGATCTTCCCACGTAATATACGTCATTTTGAGTATATTTCAGTAGATATCACTCAGTTTCAGTAGACATCCATTGAATATGTGTCAGTTTCAGTAGATATCTACTGAACTGTTTCAAACAGGATGTTTTGGCATCAAATACGTTGTTTATGTGTATCCACATAGAAATGTATTCTGGTAAATGCTTTGTGTTATCCCAATTGAGTCACAAATGCTTTGATTTGATCCCAATACATGAGGATCTTCCCAGGTACTATATTCAGTAGATATCACTCAGTTTCAGTAGATATCCACTACATAAGTGTCAGCTTCAGTAGATGTCTACCGAACTGTTTTGATGAAGCTGTTTTGGCACCAAATATGTTGTTTATGTGTATCCAAATAGAAATGTATTCTGGCAAATGCTTTGTTTTCACCCAATTGTGTCTCAAATACTTTGATTTGATCCCAATACATGAGGATCTTCCCATGTACTATATTCAGTAGATATCACTTTGTTTCAGTAGATATCTACTGAACTGTTTTGATGAGGCTGTTTTTGGCACCAAATATTCTGTTTACGGGTATCTACATAGAAATGTATACTGGTAAATGCTTTGTTTTCTCCCAATTGAGTCTCAAATGCTTTGATTTGATCCCAATACATGAGGATCTTCCCAAGTACTATATTCAGTAGATATCACTCAGTTTCAGTAGATATCCAATGAATATGTGTCAGCTTCAGTAGATATCTACTGAACTGTTTTGATGAGGCTGTCTTGGCACCAAATATGTTGTTTATGTGTATCCACATAGCAATGTGTTTTGGTAAATGCTTTGTTTTCACCCAATTGTGTCTCAAATGCTTTGTTTTGATCCCAATACTTGAGGATCTTCCCAAGTACTATATTCAGTAGATATCACTCAGTTTCAGTAGATATCCACTGAATAAGTGTCAGCTTTGGTAGATATATACTGAAATGTTTCAAACAGGCTATTTTGGGATCAAGTATGTTGTTTACGTGTATCCACATAGAAATGTATTATGCTAAACGCTTTGTTTTCTTCAATTGAGTCTCAAATGCTTTGATTTGATCCCAATACCTGAGGATCTTCGCACGTAATATACGTCATATCGAGTATATTTCAGTAGATATCAGTCAGTTTCAGTAGATATCCACTGAATAAGTGTCAGCTTCAGTAGATATCTACTGAAATGTTTCAAACAGGCTATTTTGGCGTCAAGTATGTTGTTTACGTGTATCCACATAGCAATGTATTCTGCTAAATGCCTTGTTTTCTCCAATTAAGTCTCAAATGCTTTGATTTGATCCCAATACATGAGGATCTTCCCAAGTACTATATTCAGTAGATATCACTCAGTTTCAGTAGATATCCACTGAATAAGTCCCAGCTTCAGTAAATATCTACTGAACTGTTTTGATGAGGCTGTTTTTGGCACCAAATATGCTGTTTATGTGTATCCACATAGAAATGTATTCTGGTAAATGCTTCGTTTTCTCCCAATTGAGTCTCAAATGCTTTGAATTGATCCCAATACAAGAGGATCTTCCCAAGTACTATATTCAGTAGATATCACTCAGTTTCAGTAGATATCCATTGAATAAGTGTCAGCTTCAGTAAATATCCACTGAAATTTTTGAAACAGGCTGTTTTGGCACCAAATTTGCTATTTATCTGTATTCACATAGAAATGTATTCTGCTAAATGCTTTGTTTTCTCCAATTGAGTCTCAAATGCTTTGATTTGATCCCAGTACCTGAGGATCTTCCCACGTAATATACGTCATTTTGAGTATATTTCAGTAGATATCACTCAGTTTCAGTAGACATCCACTGAATATGTGTCAGTTTCAGTAGATATCTGCTGGACTGTTTCAAACACGATGTGTTGGCACCAAATATGCTGTTTATGTGTATCCACGTAGAAATGTATTCTGGTAAATTCTTTGTGTTCTCCCAATTGAGTCTCAAATGCGTTGATTTGATCCCAATACACGAGGATCTTCCCAGGTACTATATTCAGTAGATATCACTCAGTTTCCGTAGAAATCCACTACATAAGTGTCAGCTTCAGTAGATGTCTACCGAACTGTTTTGATGAGGCTGTTTTGGCACCAAATATGTTGTTTATGTGTATCCACATAGAAATGTATTCTGGTAAATGCTTTGTTTTCTCCCAATTGAGTCTCAATTACTTTATTTGATCCCAATACATGAGGATCTTCCCAAGTACTATATTCAGTTGATATCACTCAGTTTCAGTAGATATCCACTGAGTAAGTGTCAGCTTCAGTAAATATCTACTTAAATGTTTCAAACAGGCTGTTTTGGCCCCAAATATGCTATTTATGTGTATTCACATAGAAACGTATTCTGCTAAATGCTTTATTTTCTTCAATTGAGACTCGAATGCTTTGATATGATCCCAAGACATAAGGATCTTCCCAAGTACCATATTAATTAGATATCACTCAGTTTCAGTAGATATCCACTGAATAAGTGCCAGCTTCAGTAGATATCTACTAAACTGTTTCGAACAGGCTGTTTTGGCACCAAATATGTTGTTTATGTGTATCCACATAGAAATGTATTCTGGTAATGCTTTGTTTTCTCTCAATTGAGTCTCAAATACTTTGATTTGACCCCAATACATGAGGATCTTCCCAAGCACTATATTCAGTAGATATCACTTAGTCTCTATAGATATCCACTGAATATGTGTCAGCTTCAGTAGATATCTACTAAACTGTTTTAAACAGGCTGTGTTGGCACCAAATATGTTGTTTATGTGTATCCACATAGAAATGTATTCTGGTAAATGCTTTGTTTTCTCCCAATTGTGTCTCAAATGCTTTGATTTGATCCGAATACATGAGGATCTTCCCAAGTACTATGTTCAGTCGATATCACTCAGGTTCAGTAGATATCCATTGAATATGTGTCAGCTTCAGTAGATATCTACTGAACTGTTTTGATGAGGCTGTTTTGGCACCAAAAATATGCTGTTTATGTGTATCCACATAGAAATGTATTATGGTAAATGCTTTGTTTTCTCCCAATTGTGTCTTAAATGCTTTGATTTGATCCCAATACATGAGGATCTTCCCAAGTACTATATTCAAAAGATATGACTCAGTTTCAGAAGATATCCACCGAATATGTGTCAACTTCAGTAGCTTTCTACTGAATTGTTTTGATGAGGTTGTTTTGGCACCAAATATGCTGTTTATGTGTATTCACATAGAAATGTATTCTGGTAAATGCTTTGTTTTCTCCCAATTGAGTCTTAAATGCTTTGATTTGATCCCAATACATGAGGATCTTCCCAAGTACAATAATCAGTAGATATCACTCAGTTTTAGTAGATATCTACTGAATAAATGTCAGCTTCAGTAGATATCTACTGAATTGTTTTGATGAGGCTGTTTTTGGCACCATATATGCTGTTTATGTGCATCCAGATTGAAATGTATTCTGGTAAATGCTATGTTTTCTCCCAATTGAGTCTCAAATGATTTGATTTCATCCCAATACATGAGGAGCTTCCCAAGTACTATATTCAGTAGATATCACTCAGTTTTTGTAGATATCCACTGAATAAGTGTCAGCTTCAGTAAATATCTAATGAAATATTTCAAACAGGCTGTTTTGGCACCAAATATGCTATTTATGTGTATTCAGATAGAAATGTATTCTGCTAAATGCTTTGTTTTCTCCAATTGAGTCTCAAATGCTTTGATTTCATCCCAATACCTGAGGATCTTCCCACGTAATATACGTCATTTTGAGTATATTTCAGTAGATATCACTCAGTTTCAGTAGACATCCATTGAATATGTGTCAGTTTCAGTAGATATCTACTGAACTGTTTCAAACAGGATGTTTTGGCACCAAATATGCTGTTTATGTGTATCCACATAGAAATGTATTCTGGTAAATGCTTTGTGTTATCCCAATTGAGTCTCAAATGCTTTGATTTGATCCCAATACATGAGGATCTTCCCAGGTACTATATTCAGTAGATATCACTCAATTTCAGTAGATATCCAATGAATATGTGTCAGCTTCAGTAGATGTCTACTGAACTATTTTGATGAGGCTGTCTTGGCACCAAATATGCTGTTTATGTGTATCCACATAGCAATGTGTTATGGTAAATGCTTTGTTTTCTCCCAATTGTGTCTCAAATGCTTTGATTTGATCCCAATACATGAGGATCTTCCCAAGTGCTATATTCAGTAGATATCACTCAGCTTCAGTAGATATCCACTGAATAAGTGTCAACTTCGGTAGATATCTACTGAAATGTTTCAAACAGGCTATTTTGGGATCAAGTATGTTGTTTACGTGTATCCACATAGAAATGTATTATGCTAAATGCTTTATTTTCTTCAATTGAGTCTCGAATGCTTTGATTTGATCCCAAGACATGAGGATCTTCCCAAGTACTATATTAATTAGATATCACTCAGTTTCAGTAGATATCCACTGAATAAGTGCCAGCTTCAGTAGATATCTACTAAACTGTTTCAAACAGGCTGTTTTGGCACCAAATATGTTGTTTATGTGTATCCACATAGAAATGTATTCCGGTAAATGCTTTGTTTTCTCCCAATTGCGTCTCAAATACTTTGATTTAATCCCAACACACGAGGATCTTCCCAAGTACTATATTCAAAAGATATCACTCAGTTTCAGTAGATATCCACTGAATATGTGTCAACTTCAGTAGATATCTACTGAACTATTTTGATGAGGTTGGTTTGGCACCAAATATGCTGTTTATGTGTATTCACATAGAAATGTATTCTGGTAAATGCTTTGTTTTCTCCCAATTGAGTCTCAAATGCTTTGATTTGATCCCAATACATGAGGATCTTCTCAAGTACTATATTCCATAGATATCACTCAGTTTCAGTAGATATCCACTGAATATGTGTCAGCTTCAGTAGATATCTACTGAACTGTTTTGATGAGGCTGTTTTGGCACCAGATATGCTGTTTATGTGCATCCACATAGAAATGTATTATGGTAAATGCTTTGTTTTCTCCCAATTATATCTCAAATGCTTTGATTTGATCCCAATACATGAGGATCTTCCCAAGTACTATATTCAGAAGATATCACTCAATTTCAGTAGATGTCCACTGAATAAGTGTCAGCTTTAGTAGATAACTACTGAACTGTTTCAAACAGGCTGTTTTGGCATCAAGTATGTTGTTTACGTGTATCCACATAGAAATGTATTCTGCTAAATGCTTTATTTTCTTCAATTGAGTCTTGAATACTTTGATTTGATCCCAAGACATGAGGATCTTCCCAAGCACTATATTAAGTTGATATCACTCAGTTTCAGTAGATATCCACTGAATAAGTGTCAGCTTCAGTAGATATCTACTAAAATGTTTCGAACAGGATGTTTTGGCACCAAATAAGCGGTTTATGCGTATCTACATAGCAATCTATTCTGCTAAATGCTTTGTGTTCTCCAATTATGTCACAAATGCTTTGATTTGATCCCAATACATGAGGATCTTCCCAAGTACTATATTCAGTAGATATCACTTAGTTTCAATAGATATCCACTGAATAAGTGTCATCTTCAGTAGATATCTACTGAACTGTTTTGATGAGGCTGTTTTGGCACCAAATATGCTGTTTATGTGTATCCACATAGAAATGTATGCTGCTAAATGCTTTGTTTTCTCCAAATTGAGTCTCAAATGCTTTGATTTGATCCCAATACATGAGGATCTTCCCAAGTACTATATTCAGTAGATATCACTCAGTTTTAGAAGATATCCCCTGAATAAGTGTCAGCTTCAGTAGATATCAACTGAACTGTTTTGATGAGGCTGTTTTTAGCACCAAATATGTTGTTTATGTGTATCCACATTGAAATGTATTCTGGTAAATGCTTTGTTTTCCCCCAATTGATTCTCAAATGCTTTGATTTGATCCCAATACATGAGGATCTTCCCAAGTACTATATTCAGTAGATATCACTCAGTTTCAGTAGATATCCACTGAATAAGTGTCAGCTTCAGTAAATATCTACTGAAATGTTTCAAACAGGCTGTTTTGGCACCAAATATGCTATTTATGTGTATTCACATAGAAATGTATTCTACTAAATGCTTTGCTTTCTCCCGTTGAGTCTCAAATTCTTTGATTTGATCCCAACACCTGAGGATCTTCCCACGTAATATACGTCATTTTGAGTATATTTCAGTAGATATCACTCAGTTTCAGTAGATATCACTCAGTTTCAGAAGATATCCACTGAATAAGTGTCAGCTTCAGTAGATATCTACTGAAATGTTTCAAACAGGCTGTTTCGGCATCAAGTATGTTGTTTACGTGTATCCACATAACAATGTATTCTGCTAAATGCCTTGTTTTCTCCAATTAAGTCTCAAATGCTTTGATTTGATCCCAATACATGAGGATCTTCCCAAGCACTATATTCAGTAGATATCACTCAGTTTCAGTAGATATCCACTGAATAAGTGCCAGCTTCAGTAGATATCTACTGAACTGTTTTGATGAGGCTGTTTTTGGCACCAAATATGTTGTTTATGTGAATCCACATAGAAATGTATTCTGGTAGATGCTTTGTTTTCTCCCAATTAAGTCTCAAATGCTTTGATATGATCCGAATACATGAGGATCTTCCCAAGTACTATATTCAGTAGATATCACTCAGTTTCAGTACATATCTACTGAATAAGTGTCAGCTTCAGTGAATATCTATTGAAATGTTTCAAACAGGCTGTTTTGGCACCAAATATGCTATTTATGTGTATTCACATAGAAATGTATTCTGCTAAATTCTTTGTTTTCTCCAATTGAGTATTAAATGCTTTGATTTGATCCCAGTACCTGAGGATCTTCCCGCGTAATATACGTTATTTTGAGTATATTTCAGTAGATATCACTCAGTTTCAGTAGACATCCACTGAATATGAGTCAGTTTGAGTAGATATCTGCTGGACTGCTTCAAACAGGATGTTTTGGCACCAATTATGCTGTTTATGTGTATCCACATAGAAATGTACTCTAGTAAATGCTTTGTGTTCTCCAAATTGAGTCTCAAATGCTTTGATTTGGTCCCAATACATGAGGATCTTCCCAAGTACTATATTATGTAGATATCACTCAGTTTCAGAAGATATCCACTGAATAAGTGTCAGCTTCAGTAGATATCTACTGAACTGTTTTGATGAGGCTGTTTTTGGCACCAAATATGCTGTATATGTGTATCCACATAGAAATGTATTCTAGTAAATGCTTTGTTTTCTCCCAATTCAGTCTCAATTACTTTTACTTGATCCCAATACATGAGGATCTTCCCAAGTACTATATTCAGTAGATATTACTCATTTTCAGTAGATATCCACTGAATAAGTGTCAGCTTCAGTAAATATCTACTGAAATGTTTCAAACAGGCTGTTTTGGCACCAAATAAGCTATTTATGTGTATCAACATAGAAATGTATTCAGCTAAATGCTTTGTTTTCTCCAATTGAGTCTCAAATGCTTTGATTTGATCCCAACACCAGAGGATCTTCCAACGTAATATACGTCATTTTGAGTATATTTCAGTAGAAATCACTCAGTTTCAGTAGACATCCACTGAATATGTGTCAGTTTCAGTAGATATCTGCTGAACTGTTTTAAACAGGCTGTTTTGGCACCAAATATGCTGTTTATGTGTATCCACATAGAAATGTATTCTGGTAAATGCTTTGTGTTCTCCCATTTGTGTCTCAATCGCTTTGATTTGATCCGAATACATGAGGATCTTCCCAGGTACTATATTCAGTAGATATCACTCAGTTTCAGTAGATATCCACTGAATAAGTGTCAGCTTCAGTGGATATCTACTGAACTGTTTTCATGAGGCTGTTTTTGGCACCAAATATGCTGTTTATGTGTATCTACATAGAAATGTATTCTGGTAAATGCTTTGTTTTCTCCCAATTGAGTCTCAATTACTTTTACTTGATCCCAATACATGAGGATCTTCCCAAGTACTATATTCAGTAGATATTACTCATTTTCAGTAGATATCCACTGAATAAGTGTCAGCTTCAGTAAATATCTACTGAAATTTTTCAAACAGGCTGTTTTGGCACCAAATAAGCTATTTATGTGTATCAACATAGAAATGTATTCAGCTAAATGCTTTGTTTTCTCCAATTGAGTCTCAAATGCTTTGATTTGATCCCAACACCAGAGGATCTTCCAACGTAATATACGTCATTTTGAGTATATTTCAGTAGATATCACTCAGTTTCAGTAGACATCCACTTAATATGTGTCAGTTTCAGTAGATATCTGCTGAACTGTTTTAAACAGGCTGTTTTGGCACCAAATATGCTGTTTATGTGTATCCACATAGAAATGTATTCTGGTAAATGCTTTGTGTTCTCCCATTTGTGTCTCAATTGCTTTGATTTGATCCGAATACATGAGGATCTTCCCAGGTACTATATTCAGTAGATATCACTAAGTTTTAGTAGATATCCACTGAATAAGTGTCAGATGCAGTAGATATCTTCTGAACTGTTTTGACGAGGCTGTTTTGTCACCAAATATGTTGTTTATCTGTATCCACAGAGAAATGTATTCTGGTAGATGCTTTGTTTTCCCCCAATTGAGTCTCAAATGCTTTGATTTGATCCCAATACATGAGGATCTTCCCAAGTACTATATTATGTAGATATCACTCAGTTCAGTAGATATCCACTGAATAAGTGTCAGCTTTAGTAGATATCTACTAAACTGTTTTGATGAGGCTGTTTTTGGCACCAAATATGCTATTTATGTGTATCCACATAGAAATGTATTCTGGTAAATGCTTTGTTTTCTCCCGATTGAGTCTCAAATGCTTTGATTTGATCCCAATACGTGAGGATCTTCCCAAGTACTATATTCAGTAGATATCACTCAGTTTCTGTAGATATCCAATGAGTATGTGTCAGCTTCAGTAGATATCTACTGAACTGTTTTGATGAGGCTGTCTTGGCACCAAATATGCTGTTTATGTGTATCCACATAGAAATGTATTATGGTAAATGCTTTGTTTTCTCCCAATTGTGTCTCAAATGCTTTGATTGGATCCCAATACATGAGGATCTTCCCAAGAAGTATAGTAAGTAGATATCACTCAGTTTCAGTAGATATCCACTGAATAAGTGTCAGCTTCAGTAGATATCTACTGAAATGTTTCGAACAGGATGTTTTGGCACCAAGTATGCTGTTTATGCGTATCTACATAGCAATCTATTCTGCTAAATGCTTGGTTTTCTCCAATTAAGTCTCAAATGCTTTGATTTGATCCCAATACCTGAGGATCTTCCCAAGTACTATATTCAGTAGATATCACTCAGTTTCAGTAGATATCCACTGAATAAGTGTCAGCTTCAGTAAATATCTACTGAAATGTTTCAAACAGGCTGTTTTGGCACCAAATATACTATTTATATGTATTCACATAGAAATTTATTCTACTAAATGCTTTGTTTTCTCCCAATTGAGTCTCAAATGCTTTGATTTGATCCCAATACATGAAGATCTTCCCATGTACTACATTCAGTAGATATCACTCAGTTTTAGTAGATATCCACTGAATAAGTGTCGGCTTCAGTAAATATCTACTGAAATGTTTCAAACAGGCTGTTTTGGCATCAAGTATGTTGTTTACGTGTATCCACATAGCAATGTATTCTGCTAAATGCCTTGTTTTCTCCAATTAAGTCCCAAATGGTTTGATTTGATCCCAATACATAAGGATCTTCCCAAGTACTATATTCAGTAGATATCACTCAGTTTCAGTAGATATCCACTGAATAAGTGTCAGCTTCAGTAAATATCCACTGAAAATTTTCAAACAGGCTGTTTTGGCACCAAATATGCTATTTATGTGTATTCACATAGAAATGTATTATGCTAAATGCTTTGTTTTCTCCCAATTGAGTCTCAAATGCTTTGATTTGATCCCAATACATGAGGATCTTCCCATGTACTACATTCAGTAGATATCTCTCAGTTTTAGTAGATATCCACTGAATAAGTGTCAGCTTCTGTAGATATCTACTGAAATGTTTCAAACAGGCTATTTTGGCATCAAGTATGTTGTTTACGCGTATCCACATAGCAATGTATTCTGCTAAATGCCTTGTTTTCTCCAATTAAGTCTCAAATGCTTTGATTTGATCCCAATACATGAGGATCTTCCCAAGCACTATATTCAGTAGATATCACTCAGTTTCAGTAGAAATCCACTGAATAAGTGTCAGCTTCAGTAGATATCTACTGAACTGTTTTGATGAGGCTGTTTTTGGCACCAAATATGCTGTTTATGTGTATCCACATAGAAATGTATTCTGGTAAATGCTTTGTTTTCTCCCAATTGAGTCTCAAATGCTGTGATTTGATCCCAAAACATGAGGATCTTCCCAAGTACTATATTTAGTAGATATCACTCAGTTTTAGTAGATATCCACTGAATAAGTGTCAGCTTCAGTAAATATCTACTGAAATGTTTCAAACAGGCTGTTTGGCACCAAATATGCAATTTATGTGTATTCAGATAGAAATGTATTCTGGTAAATGCTTTGTTTTCTCCAATTGAGTCTCAAATGCTTTGATTTGATCCCAATACCTGAGGATCTTCCCACGTAATATACGTCATTTTGAGTATATTTCAGTAGATGTCACTCAGTTTCAGTAGACATCCATTGAATATGTGTCAGTTTCAGTAGATATCTACTGAACTGTTTCAAACAGGATGTTTTGGCCCCAAATATGTGGTTTATGTGTATCCATATAGAAATGTATTCTGGTAAATGCTTTGTGTTATCCCAATTGAGTCTCAAATGCTTTGATTTGATCCCAATACATGAGGATCTTGCCAGGTACTATATTCAGTAGATATCACTCAGTTTCTGTAGATATCCAATGAATATGTGTCAGCTTCAGTAGATATCTACTGAACTGTTTTGATGAGGCTGTCTTGGCACCAAATATGCTGTTTATGTGTATCCACATAGAAATGTATTATGGTAAATGCTTTGTTTTCTCCCAATTGTGTCTCAAATGCTTTGATTTGATCCCTATACATGAGGATCTTCCCAAGTGCTATATTCAGTAGATATCACTCAGTTTCAGTAGATATCCACTGAATATGTGTCAGCTTCAGTAGATATCTACTGAATTGTTTTGATGAGGCTGTCTTGGCACCAAATATGCTGTTTATGTGTATCCACATAGCAATGTGTTATGGTAAATGCTTTGTTTTCTCCCAATTGTGTCTCAAATGCTTTGATTTGATCCCAATACATGAGGATCTTCCCAAGTGCTATATTCAGTAGATATCACTCAGTTTCAGTAGATATCCACTGAATAAGTCTCAGCTTCGGAAGATATCTACTGAAATGTTTCAAACAGGCTATTTTGGGATCAAGTATGTTGTTTACGTGTATCCACATAGAAATGTATTCCGGTAAATGCTTTGTTTTCTCCCAATTGCGTCTCAAATACTTTGATTTAATCCCAACACATGAGGATCTTCCCAAGTACTATATTCAAAAGATATACTCAGTTTCAGTAGATATCCACTGAATATGGGTCAACTTCAGTAGATATCTACTGAACTATTTTGATGAGGTTGGTTTGGCACCAAATATGCTGTTTATGTGTATTCACATAGAAATGTATTCTGGTAAATGCTTTGTTTTCTCCCAATCGAGTCTCAATTTCTTTGATTTGATCCCAATACATGAGGATCTTCTCAACTACTATATTCTATAGATATCACTCAGTTTCAGTAGATATCCACTGAATATGTGTCAGCTTCAGTAGATATCTACTGAACTGTTTTGATGCGGCTGTTTTTGCACCAGATATGCTGTTTATGTGCATCCACATAGAAATGTATTATGGTAAATGCTTTGTTTTCTCCCAATTATATCTCAAATGCTTTGATTTGATCCCAATACATGAGGATCTTCCCAAGTACTATATTCAGAAGATATCACTCAATTTCAGTAGATATCCACTGAATAAGTGTCAGCTTCAGTAGATAACTACTGAACTGTTTCAAACAGGCTGTTTTGGCATCAAGTATGTTGTTTACGTGTATCCACATAGAAATGTATTCTGCTAAATGCTTTGTTTTCATCAATTGAGTCTTGAATGCTTTGATTTGATCCGAAGACTTGAGGATCTTTCCAAGCACTATATTATGTTGATATCACTCAGTTTCAGTAGATATCCGCTGAATAAGTGTCAGCTTCAGTAGATATCTACTAAAATGTTTCGAACAGGATGTTTTGGCACCAAATAAGCGGTTTATGCGTATCTACATAGCAATCTATTCTGTTAAATGCTTTGTGTTCTCCCGTTGAGTCTCAAATTCTTTGATTTGATCCCAACACCTGAGGATCTTCCCACGTAATATACGTCATTTTGAGTATATTTCAGTAGATATCACTCAGTTTCAGTAGATATCCACTGAATAAGTGTCAGCTTCAGTAGATATCTTCTGAAATGTTTCAAACAGGCTGTTTTGGCATCAAGTATGTTGTTTACGTGTATCCACATAGCAATGTATTATGCTAAATGCCTTGTTTTTTCCAATTAAGTCTCAAATGCTTTGATTTGATCCAAATACATGAGGATCTTCCCAAGCACTATATTCAGTAGATATCACTCAGTTTCAGTAGATATCCACTGAATAAGTGCCAGCTTCAGTAGATATCTACTGAAATGTTTCAAACAGGCTGTTTTGGCACCAAATATGCTATTTATGTGTATTCACATAGAAATGTATTCTGCTAAATGCTTTGTTTTCTCCAATTGAGTATCAAATGCTTTGATTTGATCCCAGTACCTGAGGATCTTCCCGCGTAATATACGTCATTTTGAGTATATTTCAGTAGATGTCACTCAGTTTCAGTAGACATCCATTGAATATGTGTCAGTTTCAGTAGATATCTACTGAACTGTTCCAAACAGGATGTTTTGGCACCAAATATGCTGTTTATGTGTATCCATATAGAAATGTATTCTGGTAAATGCTTTGTGTTATCCCAATTGAGTCTCAAATGCTTTGATTTGATCCCAATACATGAGGATCTTGCCAGGTACTATATTTAGTAGATATCACTCAGTTTCTGTAGATATCCAATGAATATGTGTCAGCTTCAGTAGATATCTACTGAACTGTTTTGTTGAGGCTGTCTTGGCACCAAATATGATGTTTATGTGTATCCACATAGAAATGTATTATGGTAAATGCTTTGTTTTGTCCCAATTGTGTCTCAAATGCTTTGATTGGATCCCAATACATGAGGATCTTCCCAAGAACTATAGTCAGTAGATATCACTCAGTTTCAGTAGATATCCACTGATTAAGTGTCAACTTCAGTAGATATCTACTGAACTGTTTCGAACAGGATGTTTTGGCACCAAATATGCTGTTTATGCGTATCTACATAGCAATCTATTCTGCTAAATGCTTTATTTTCTCCAATTAAGTCTTAAATGCTTTGATTTGATCCCAATTCCTGAGGATCTTCCCAAGTACTATATTCAGTTGATATCACTCAGTTTCAGTAGATATCCACTGAGTAAGTGTCAGCTTCAGTAAATATCTACTGAAATGTTTCAAACAGGCTGTTTTGGCACCAAATATGCTATTTATGTGTATTCACATAGAAATGTATTATGCTAAATGCTTTGTTTTCTCCCAATTGAGTCTCAAATGCTTTGATTTGATCCCAATACATGAGGATCTTCCCATGTACTACATTCAGTAGATATCACTCAGTTTTAGTAGATATCCACTGAATAAGTGTCAGCTTCAGTAGATATCTACTGAAATGTTTCAAACAGGCTGTTTTGGCATCAAGTATGTTGTTTACGCGTATCCACATAGCAATGTATTCTGCTAAATGCCTTGTTTTCTCCAATTAAGTCTCAAATGCTTTGATTTGATCCCAATACATGAGGATCTTCCCAAGCACTATATTCAGTAGATATCACTCAGTTTCAGTGGAAATCCACTGAATAAGTGCCAGCTTCAGTAGATATCTACTGAACTGTTTTGATGAGGCTGTTTTTGGCACAAAATATGTTGTTTATGTGAATCCACATAGAAATGTATTCTGGTAGATGCTTTGTTTTCTCCCAATTGAGTCTCAAACGCTTTGATTTGATCCGAATATATGAGGATCTTCCCAAGTACTATATTCAGTAGATATCACTCAGTTTCAGTACATATCCACTGAATAAGTGTCAGCTTCAGTAAATATCTACTGAAATGTTTCAAACAGGCTCTTTTGGCACCAAATACGCTATTTATGTGTATTCACATAGAAATGTATTCTGCTAAATACTTTGTTTTCTCCAATTGAGTATCAAATGCTTTGATTTGATCCCAGTACCTGAGGATCTTCCCGCGTAATATACGTCATTTTGAGTATATTTCAGTGGATATCGCTCAGTTTCAGTAGACATCCACTTAATATGTGTCAGTTTCAGTAGATATCTGCTGAACTGTTTTAAACAAGCTGTTTTGGCACCAAATATGCTGTTTATGTGTATCCACATAGAAATGTATTCTGGTAAATGCTTTGTGTTCTCCCATTTGTGTCTCAATTGCTTTGATTTGATCCGAATACATGAGGATCTTCCCAGGTACTATATTCAGTAGATATCACTAAGTTTCAGTAGATATCCACTGAATAAGTGTCAGATTCAGTAGATATCTACTGAACTGTTTTGACGAGGCTATTTTGTCACCAAATATGTTGTTTATGTGTATCCACATTGAAATGTATTCTGGTAAATGCTTTGTTTTCCCCCAATTGAGTCTCAAATGCTTTGATTTGATCCCAATACATGAGGATCTTCCCAAGTACTATATTATGTAGATATCACTCAGTTTCAGTAGATATCCACTGAATAAGTGTCAGCTTTAGTAGATATCTACTGAACTGTTTTGATGAGGCTGTTTTTGGCACCAAATATGCTATTTATGTGTAACCACATAGAAATGTATTCTGGTAAATGCTTTGTTTTCTCCCAATTGAGTCTCAAATGCTTTGATTTGATCCCAATACGTGAGGATCTTCCCAAGTACTATATTCAGTAGATATCACTCAGTTTCTGTAGATATCCAATGAATATGTGTCAGCTTCAGTAGATATCTACTGAACTGTTTTGATGAGGCTGTCTTGGCACCAAATATGCTGTTTATGTGTATCCACATAGAAATGTATTATGGTAAATGCTTTGTTTTCTCCCAATTGTGTCTCAAATGCTTTGATTGGATCCCAATACATGAGGATCTTCCCAAGAACTATAGTCAGTAGATATCACTCAGTTTCAGTAGATATCCACTGAATAAGTGTCAGCTTCAGTAGATATCTACTGAAATGTTTCGAACAGGATGTTTCGGCACCAAATATGTTGTTTATGCGTATCTACATAGCAATCTATTCTGCTAAATTCTTTGTTTTCTCCAATTAAGTCTCAAATGCTTTGATTTGATCCCAATACCTGAGGATCTTCCCAAGTACTATATTCAGTAGATATCACTCAGTTTCAGTACATATCCACTGAATAAGTGTCAGCTTCAGTAAATATCTACTGAAATGTTTCAAACAGGCTGTTTTGGCACCAAATATGCTATTTATGTGTATTCACATAGAAATGTATTCTGCTAAATGCTTTGTTTTCTCCAATTGAGTATCAAATGCTTTGATTTGATCCCAGTACCTGAGGATCTTCCCGCGTAATATACGTCATTTTGAGTATATTTAAGTAGATATCACTTAGTTTGAGTAGACATCCACTGAATATGTGTCAGTTTGAGTAGATATCTGCTGGACTGCTTCAAACAGGATGTTTTGGCACCAAATATGCTGTTTATGTGTATCCACATAGAAATGTACTCTAGTAAATGCTTTGTGTTCTCCAAATTGAGTCTCAAATGCTTTGATTTGGTTCCAATACATGAGGATCTTCCCAAGTACTATATGATGTAGATATCACTCAGTTTCAGAAGATATCCACTGAATAAGTGTCAGCCTCAGTAGATATCTACTGAACTATTTTCATGAGGCTATTTTTGGCACCAAATATGCTGTTTATGTGTATCCACATAGAAATGTATTATGGTAAATGCTTTGTTTTCTTCAATTGAGTCTCGAATGCTTTGATATGAGCCCAAGACATGAGGATCTTCCCAAGTACTATATTAATTAGATATCACTCAGTTTCAGTAGATATCCACTGAATAAGTGCCAGCTTCAGTAGATATCTACTAAACTGTTTCAAACAGGCTGTTTTGGCACCAAATATGTTGTTTATGTGTATCCACATAGAAATGTATTCCGGTAAATGCTTTGTTTTCTCCCAATTGCGTCTCAAATACTTTGATTTAATCCCAACACATGAGGATCATCCCAAGTACTATATTCAAAAGATATCACTCAGTTTCAGTAGATATCCACTGAATATGTGTCAACTTCAGTAGATATCTACTGAACTATTTTGATGAGGTTGTTTTGGCACCAAATATGCTGTTTATGTGTATTCACATAGAAATGTATTCTGGTAAATGCTTTGTTTTCTCCCAATCGAGTCTCAAATGCTTTGATTTGATCCCAATACATGAGGATCTTCTCAAGTACTATATTCCATAGATATCACTCAGTTTCAGTAGATATCCACTAAATATGTGTCAGCTTCAGTAGATATCTACTGAACTGTTTTGATGAGGCTGTTTTGGCACCAGATATGCTGTTTATGTGCATCCACATAGAAATGTATTATGGTAAATGCTTTGTTTTCTCCCAATTATATCTCAAATGCTTTGATTTGATCCCAATACATGAGGATCTTCCCAAGTACTATATTCAGAAGATATCACTCAATTTCAGTAGATGTCCACTGAATAAGTGTCAGCTTCAGTAGATAACTACTGAACTGTTTCAAACAGGCTGTTTTGGCATCAAGTATGTTGTTTACGTGTATCCACATAGAAATGTATTCTGCTAAATGCTTTGTTTTCTTCAATTGAGTCTTGAATGCTTTGATTTGATCCCAAGACATGAGGATCTTCCCAAGCACTATATTAAGTTGATATCACTCAGTTTCAGTAGATATCCACTGAATAAGTGTCAGCTTCAGTAGATATCTACTAAAATGTTTCGAACAGGATGTTTTGGCACCAAATAAGCGGTTTATGCGTATCTACATTGCAATCTATTCTGCTAAATGCTTTGTGTTCTCCAATTATGTCACAAATGCTTTGATTTGATCCCAATACATGAGGATCTTCCCACGTAATATACGTCATTTTGAGTATATTTCAGTAGATATCACTCAGTTTCAGTAGATATCCACTGAATAAGTGTCAGCTTCAGTAGATATCTACTGAAATGTTTCAAACAGGCTGTTTTGGCATCAAGTATGCTGTTTACGTGTATCCACATTGCAATGTATTATGCTAAATGCCTTGTTTTTTCCAATTAAGTCTCAAATGCTTTGATTTGATCCCAATACATGAGGATCTTCCCAAGCACTATATTCAGTAGATATCACTCAGTTTCAGTAGATATCCACTGAATAAGTGCCAGCTTCAGTAGATATCGACTGAACTGTTTTGATGAGGCTGTTTTTGGCACCAAATATGTTGTTTATGTGAATCCACATAGAAATGTATTCTGGTAGATGCTTTGTTTTCTCCCAATTGAGTCTCAAATGCTTTGATATGATCCGAATACATGAGGATCTTCCCAAGTACTATATTCAGTAAATATCACTCAGTTTCAGTACATATCTACTGAATAACTGTCAGCTTCAGTAAATATCTACTGAAATGTTTCAAACAGGCTGTTTTGGCACCAAATATGCTATTTATGTGTATTCACATAGAAATGTATTCTGCTAAATGCTTTGTTTTCTCCAATTGAGTATCAAATGCTTTGATTTGATCCCAGTACCTGAGGATCTTCCCGCGTAATATACGTCATTTTGAGTATATTTCAGTAGATGTCACTCAGTTTCAGTAGACATCCATTGAATATGTGTCAGTTTCAGTAGATATCTACTGAACTGTTTCAAACAGGATGTTTTGGCACCAAATATGCTGTTTATGTGTATCTATATAGAAATGTATTCTGGTAAATGCTTTGTGTTATCCCAATTGAGTCTCAAATGCTTTGATTTGATCCCAATACATGAGGATCTTGCCAGGTACTATATTCAGTAGATATCACTCAGTTTCTGTAGATATCCAATGAATATGTGTCAGCTTCAGTAGATATCTACTGAACTGTTTTGATGTGGCTGTCTTGGCACCAAATATGATATTTATGTGTATCCACATAGAAATGTATTATGGTAAATGCTTTGTTTTCTCCCAATTGTGTCTCAAATGCTTTGATTGGATCCCAATACATGAGGATCTTCCCAAGAACTATAGTCAGTAGATATCACTCAGTTTCAGTAGATATCCACTAATTAAGTGATGAGAACCAACGTACACCAACAAAGGATCCGCTGCATGTTCCAATTGGGCCTATTACGAGGGCAAGATCCAAGAAGATCAAAGAAGCACTTAATGGGCTAATTCAAGATATATGGGCTGAATCTAAAGTCATAATGCCCAAGTTAGGCCCAAATGGAAATCAAGGCCTAATCCATATCATAAAGGCAAGCAAATGGGCTTAGTCATGAACTTAAATGGGCCAAAACATGAGACCCACGAAATTCTACTTATTTATTTTATTTATATCATTTTGTAAGACATCAATGCCAATTAGTATTTTTATTTTCTAGTATTGATATTGTAATAAGTTTGAAAGGCATCTAGGACTTTTGTTCTTGTAGCCTCCCCCTAGGTGTGAAAGGCCACCCACTATCTATAGTAGGGTGTGCTAAAGTTGAAGACTTATTGTGTGAAAAGGACAACCCTAGGTGTGAAAGACCGCCCCCTATGTAAGGTAGGGTGTGCTTGACCACCCACTAGCCTAGGCTCTCCTTTGTGTTGGTTGCCTA
>CM028334.1:35886352-36001352 GCA_016647705.1 Eucommia ulmoides | reverse complement strand
GCATATAATCGAAGTGTTCATTCTACTACTGATTTTTCACCATTTGAGATTGTTTATGGGTTTAATCCACTAACTCCTTTGGATTGCTGCCTTTGCCAGTTAATGAAAGGACAAGTTTGGATGGTCAAAAGAAGGCAGAGATGGTGAAGAAACTCCATGAAAATGTACGACAACACATAGAAAAGAAAAACGAGCAATATGCGATCAAAGCCAACAAGGGCCGTAGACGAGTCGTCTTTGAACCGGGTGAATGGGTTTGGGTACACATGAGAAAAGAAAGATTTCCAGTCCATAGGCGGTCCAAGCTACATCCAAGAGGGGATGGTCCATTTCAAGTCCTTGAGAGGATCAATGATAATGCATACAAGCTGGATCTTCCAGGTGAGTATAAGGTTAGTGCAACATTTAATGTTTCTGATCTTTCTCCGTTTGATGTAGGAGACGATTCGAGGTCGAATCCTTTTGAAGAGAGGAGGGATGATGAGAACCAACGTACACCAACAAAGGATCCGCTGCATGTTCCAATTGGGCCTATTACGAGGGCAAGATCCAAGAAGATCAAAGAAGCACTTAATGGGCTAATTCAAGATATATGGGCTGAATCTAAAGTCATAATGCCCAAGTTAGGCCCAAATGGAAATCAAGGCCTAATCCATATCATAAAGGCAAGCAAATGGGCTTAGTCATGAACTTAAATGGGCCAAAACATGAGACCCACGAAATTCTACTTATTTATTTTAGTTATATCATTTTGTAAGACATCAATGCCAATTAGTATTTTTATTTTCTAGTATTGATATTGTAATAAGTTTGAAAGGCATCTAGGACTTTTGTTCTTGTAGCCTCCCCCTAGGTGTGAAAGGCCACCCACTATCTATAGTAGGGTGTGCTAAAGTTGAAGACTTATTGTGTGAAAAGGACAACCCTAGGTGTGAAAGACCGCCCCCTATGTAAGGCAGGGTGTGCTTGACCACCCACTAGCCTAGGCTCTCCTTTGTGTTGGTTGCCTATTTAAGAGAGTTGTATTCCATGGGAAAAACACATTACTTGAATAATATATCAGATTGAGAGAGTTTTCTCTTGAGTTCTTCATAGAACTTTTCTTTGAACTTATCAAGAATTTCTTGTGGCGTTCAAACTCTATAACTTCGGTTCGTGATTCCATTATAATCTTTGGGTCGAGGTTTGTTATTTTTTACCTTTGGTTCGCGTTTCATTCATAAACGTTGGGTCAAGGTTTCTATCAAACATTCTATATTTTTGTGTTCTTCCTTTCTTTCTTTTCATTTATAAATCCATATTTTAGATCGATCCTAGCAAAGACACCATAAATTGGTTTCGGGTCTCACTAATTCTTGGTGAGGTTCGCATCATTAAGTGTCAACTTCAGTAGATATCTACTGAACTGTTTCGAACAGGATGTTTTGGCACCAAATATGCTGTTTATGCGTATCTACATAGCAATCTATTCTGCTAAATTCTTTATTTTCTCCAATTAAGTCTCAAATGCTTTGATTTGATCCCAATACCTGAGGATCTTCCCAAGTACTATATTCAGTTGATATCACTCAGTTTCAGTAGATATCCACTGAGTAAGTGTCAGCTTCAGTAAATATCTACTGAAATGTTTCAAACAGGCTGTTTTGGCACCAAATATGCTATTTATGTGTATTCACATAGAAATGTATTCTGCTAAATGCTTTGTTTTCTCCCAATTGAGTCTCAAATGCTTTGATTTGATCCCAATACATGAGGATCTTCCCATGTACTACATTCAGTAGATATCACTCAGTTTTAGTAGATATCCACTGAATAAGTGTCAGCTTCAGTAGATATCTACTGAAATGTTTCAAACAGGCTGTTTTGGCATCAAGTATGTTGTTTACGCGTATCCACATAGCAATGTATTCTGCTAAATACCTTGTTTTCTCCAATTAAGTCTCAAATGCTTTGATTTGATCCCAATACATGAGGATCTTCCCAAGCACTATATTCAGTAGATATCACTCAGTTTCAGTAGAAATCCACTGAATAAGTGCCAGCTTCAGTAGATATCTACTGAACTGTTTTGATGAGGCTGTTTTTGGCACAAAATATGTTGTTTATGTGAATCCACATAGAAATGTATTCTGGTAGATGCTTTGTTTTCTCCCAATTGAGTCTCAAACGCTTTGATTTGATCCGAATACATGAGGATCTTCCCAAGTACTATATTCAGTAGATATCACTCAGTTTCAGTACATATCCACTGAATAAGTGTCAGCTTCAGTAAATATCTACTGAAATGTTTCAAACAGGCTGTTTTGGCACCAAATACGCTATTTATGTGTATTCACATAGAAATGTATTCTGCTAAATGCTTTGTTTTCTCCAATTGAGTATCAAATGCTTTGATTTGATCCCAGTACCTGAGGATCTTCCCGCGTAATATACGTCATTTTGAGTATATTTCAGTGGATATCGCTCAGTTTCAGTAGACATCCACTTAATATGTGTCAGTTTCAGTAGATATCTGCTGAACTGTTTTAAACAAGCTGTTTTGGCACCAAATATGCTGTTTATGTGTATCCACATAGAAATGTACTCTAGTAAATGCTTTGTGTTCTCCAAATTGAGTCTCAAATGCTTTGATTTGGTCCCAATACATGAGGATCTTCCCAAGTACTATATTATGTAGATATCACTCAGTTTCAGAAGATATCCACTGAATAAGTGTCAGCCTCAGTAGATATCTACTGAACTATTTTCATGAGGCTATTTTTGGCACCAAATATGCTGTTTATGTGTATCCACATAGAAATGTATTCTGGTAAATGCTTTGTTTTCTCCCAATTGAGTCTCAATTACTTTTATTTGATCCCAATACAAGTGGATCTTCCGAAGTACTATATTCAGTAGATATTACTCATTTTTAGTAGATATCCACTGAATAAGTGTCAGCTTCAGCAAATATCTACTGAAATGTTTCAAATAGGCTGTTTTGGCACCAAATAAGCTATTTATGTGTATCCACATAGAAATGTATTCAGCTAAATGCTTTGTTTTGTCCAATTGAGTCTCAAATGCTTTGATTTGATCCCAACACCATAGGATCTTCCAACGTAATAAACGTCATTTTGAGTATATTTCAGTAGATATCACTCAGTTTTAGTAGACATCCACTGAATATGTGTCAGTTTCAGTAGATATCTGCTGAACTGTTTTGATGAGGCTGTTTTGGCACCAAATATGCTGTTTATGTGTATCCACATAGAAATGTATTCTGGTAAATGCTTTGTGTTCTCCCATTTGTGTCTCAATTGCTTTGATTTGATCCGAATACATAAGGATCTTCCCAGGTACTATATTCAGTAGATATCACTAAGTTTCAGTTGATATCCACTGAATAAGTGTCAGATTCAGTAGATATCTACTGAATTGTTTTGACGAGGCTGTTTTGTCACCAAATATGTTGTTTATGTGTATCCACATAGAAATTTATTATGGTAAATGCTTTGTTTTCCCCCAATTGAGTCCCAAATGCTTTGATTTGATCCCAATACATGAGGATCTTCCCAAGTACTATATTATGTAGATATCACTCAGTTTCAGTATATATCCACTGAATAAGTGTCAGCTTTAGTAGATATCTACTGAACTGTTTTGATGAGGCTGTTTTTGGCACCAAATATGCTATTTAGGTGTATCCACATAGAAATGTATTCTGGTAAATGCTTTGTTTTCTCCCAATTGAGTCTCGAATGCTTTGATTTGATCCCAATACGTGAGGATCTTCCCAAGTACTATATTCAGTAGATATCACTCAGTTTCTGTAGATATCCAATGAATATGTGTCAACTTCAGTAGATATCTACTGAACTGTTTTGATGAGGCTGTCTTGGCACCAAATATGCTGTTTATGTGTATCCACATAGAAATGTATTATGGTAAATGCTTTGTTTTCTTCAATTGAGTCTCGAATGCTTTGATATGATCCCAAGACATGAGGATCTTCCCAAGTACTATATTAATTAGATATCACTCAGTTTCAGTAGATATCCACTGAATAAGTGCAGCTTCAGTAGATATCTACTAAACTGTTTCAAACAGGCTGTTTTGGCACCAAATATGTTGTTTATGTGTATCCACATAGAAATGTATTCCGGTAAATGCTTTGTTTTCTCCCAATTGCGTCTCAAATACCTTGATTTAATCCCAACACATGAGGATCTTCCCAAGTACTATATTCAAAAGATATCACTCAGTTTCAGAAGATATCCACTGAATATGTGTCAACTTCAGTAGATATCTACTGAACTATTTTGATGAGGTTGTTTTGGCACCAAATATGCTGTTTATGTGTATTCACATAGAAATGTATTCTGGTAAATGCTTTGTTTTCTCCCAATCGAGTCTCAATTGCTTTGATTTGATCCCAATACATGAGGATCTTCTCAAGTACTATATTCTATAGATATCACTCAGTTTAAGTAGATATCCACTGAATATGTGTCAGCTTCAGTAGATATCTACTGAACTGTTTTGATGCGGCTGTTTTTGCACCACATATGCTGTTTATGTGCATCCACATAGAAATATATTATGGTAAATGTTTTGTTTTCTCCCAATTATATCTCAAATGCTTTGATTTGATCCCAATACATGAGGATCTTCCCAAGTACTATATTCAGAAGATATCACTCAATTTCAGTAGATATCCACTGAATAAGTGTCAGCTTCAGTAGATAACTACTGAACTGTTTCAAACAGGCTGTTTTGGCATCAAGTATGTTGTTTACGTGTATCCACATAGAAATGTATTCTGCTAAATGCTTTGTTTTCTTCAATTGAGTCTTGAATGCTTTGATTTGATCCCAAGACTTGAGGATCTTCCCAAGCACAATATTATGTTGATATCACTCAGTTTCAGTAGATATCCACTGAATAAGTGTCAGCTTCAGTAGATATCTACTAAAATGTTTGGAACAGGATGTTTTGGCACCAAATAAGCGGTTTATGCGTTTCTACATAGCAATCTATTCTGCTAAATGCTTTGTGTTCTCCCGTTGAGTCTCAAATTCTTTGATTTGATCCCAACACCTGAGGATCTTCCCACGTAATATACGTCATTTTGAGTATATTTCAGTAGATATCACTCAGTTTCAGTAGATATCCACTGAATAAGTGTCAGCTTCAGAAGATATCTAGTGAAATGTTTCAAACAGGCTGTTTTGGCATCAAGTATGTTGTTTACGTATATCCACATAGCAATGTATTATGCTAAATGCCTTGTTTTTTCCAATTAAGTCTCAAATGCTATGATTTGATCCCAATACATGAGGATTTTCCCAAGCACTATATTCAGTAGATATCACTCAGTCTCAGTAGATATCCACTGAATAAGTGCCAGCTTCAGTAGATATCTACTGAACTGTTCTGATGAGGCTGTTTTTGGCACCAAATATGTTGTTTATGTGAATCCACATAGAAATGTATTCTGGTAGATGCTTTGTTTTCTCCCAATTGAGTCTCAAATGCTTTGATATGATCCGAATACATGAGGATCTTCCCAAGTACCATATTCAGTAGATATCACTCAGTTTCAGTACATATCTACTGAATAAGTGTCAGCTTTAGTAAATATCTACTGAAATGTTTCAAACAGGCTGTTTTGGCACCAAATATGCTATTTATGTGTATTCACATAGAAATGTATTCTGCTAAATGCTTTGTTTTCTCCAATTGAGTATCAAATGCTTTGATTTGATCCCAGTACCTGAGGATCTTCCCGCGTAATATACGTCATTTTGAGTATATTTCAGTAGATATCACTAAGTTTCAGTAGATATCCACTGAATAAGTGTCAGATTCAGTAGATATCTACTGAACTGTTTTGACGAGGCTATTTTGTCACCAAATATGTTGTTTATGTGTATCCACATTGAAATGTATTCTGGTAAATGCTTTGTTTTCCCCCAATTGAGTCTCAAATGCTTTGATTTGATCCCAATACATGAGGATCTTCCCAAGTACTATATTATGTAGATATCACTCAGTTTCAGTAGATATCCACTGAATATGTGTCAGCTTCAGTAGATATCTACTGAACTGTTTTGATGAGGCTGTCTTGGCACCAAATATGCTGTTTATGTGTATCCACATAGAAATGTATTATGGTAAATGCTTTGTTTTCTCCCAATTGTGTCTCAAATGCTTTGATTGGATCCCAAAACATGAGGATCTTCCCAAGAACTATAGTCAGTAGATATCACTCAGTTTCAGTAGATATCCACTGATTAAGTGTCAACTTCAGTAGATATCTACTGAAATGTTTCGAACAGGATGTTTTGGCACCAAATATGCTGTTTATGCGTATCTACATTGCAATCTATTCTGCTAAATGCTTTATTTTCTCCAATTAAGTCTCAAATGCTTTGATTTGATCCCAATACCTGAGGATCTTCCCAAGTACTATATTCAGTTGATATCACTCAGTTTCAGTAGATATCCACTGTGTAAGTGTCAGCTTCAGTAAATATCTACTGAAATGTTTCAAACAGGCTGTTTTGGCACCAAATATGCTATTTATGTGTATTCACATAGAAATGTATTCTGCTAAATGCTTTGTTTTCTCCCAATTGAGTCTCAAATGCTTTGATTTGATCCCAATACATGAGGATCTTCCCATGTACTACATTCAGTAGATATCACTCAGTTTTAGTAGATATCCACTGAATAAGTGTCAGCTTCAGTAGATATCTACTGAAATGTTTCAAACAGGCTGTTTTGGCATCAAGTATGTTGTTTACGCGTATCCACATAGCAATGTATTCTGCTAAATACCTTGTTTTCTCCAATTAAGTCTCAAATGCTTTGATTTGATCCCAATACATGAGGATCTTCCCAAGCACTATATTCAGTAGATATCACTCAGTTTCAGTAGAAATCCACTGAATAAGTGCCAGCTTCAGTAGATATCTACTGAACTGTTTTGATGAGGCTGTTTTTGGCACAAAATATGTTGTTTATGTGAATCCACATAGAAATGTATTCTGGTAGATGCTTTGTTTTCTCCCAATTGAGTCTCAAACGCTTTGATTTGATCCGAATACATGAGGATCTTCCCAAGTACTATATTCAGTAGATATCACTCAGTTTCAGTACATATCCACTGAATAAGTGTCAGCTTCAGTAAATATCTACTGAAATGTTTCAAACAGGCTCTTTTGGCACCAAATACGCTATTTATGTGTATTCACATAGAAATGTATTCTGCTAAATGCTTTGTTTTCTCCAATTGAGTATCAAATGCTTTGATTTGATCCCAGTACCTGAGGATCTTCCCGCGTAATATACGTCATTTTGAGTATATTTCAGTGGATATCGCTCAGTTTCAGTAGACATCCACTTAATATGTGTCAGTTTCAGTAGATATCTGCTGAACTGTTTTAAACAAGCTGTTTTGGCACCAAATATGCTGTTTATGTGTATCCACATAGAAATGTATTCTGGTAAATGCTTTGTGTTCTCCCATTTGTGTCTCAATTGCTTTGATTTGATCCGAATACATGAGGATCTTCCCAGGTACTATATTCAGTAGATATCACTAAGTTTCAGTAGATATCCACTGAATAAGTGTCAGATTCAGTAGATATCTACTGAACTGTTTTGACGAGGCTATTTTGTCACCAAATATGTTGTTTATGTGTATCCACATTGAAATGTATTCTGGTAAATGCTTTGTTTTCCCCCAATTGAGTCTCAAATGCTTTGATTTGATCCCAATACATGAGAATCTTCCGAAGTACAATATTATGTAGATATCACTCAGTTTCAGTAGATATCCACTGAATAAGTGTCAGCTTTAGTAGATATCTACTGAACTGTTTTGATGAGGCTGTTTTTGGCACCAAATATGCTATTTATGTGTAACCACATAGAAATGTATTCTGGTAAATGCTTTGTTTTTTCCCAATTGAGTCTCAAATGCTTTGATTTGATCCCAATACGTGAGGATCTTCCCAAGTACTATATTCAGTAGATATCACTCAGTTTCTGTAGATATCCAATGAATATGTGTCAGCTTCAGTAGATATCTACTGAACTGTTTTGATGAGGCTGTCTTGGCACCAAATATGCTGTTTATGTGTATCCACATAGAAATGTATTATGGTAAATGCTTTGTTTTCTCCCAATTGTGTCTCAAATGCTTTGATTGGATCCCAATACATGAGGATCTTCCCAAGAACTATAGTTAGTAGATATCACTCAGTTTCAGTAGATATCCACCGAATAAGTGTCTGCTTCAGTAGATATCTACTGAAATGTTTCGAACAGGATGTTTCGGCACCAAATATGTTGTTTATGCGTATCTACATAGCAATCTATTCTGCTAAATTCTTTGTTTTCTCCAATTAAGTCTCAAATGCTTTGATTTGATCCCAATACCTGAGGATCTTCCCAAGTACTATATTCAGTAGATATCACTCAGTTTCAGTACATATCCACTGAATAAGTGTCAGCTTCAGTAAATACCTACTGAAATGTTTCAAACAGGCTGTTTTGGCACCAAATATGCTATTTATGTGTATTCACATAGAAATGTATTCTGCTAAATGGTTTGTTTTCTCCAATTGAGTATCAAAGGCTTTGATTTGATCCCAGTACCTGAGGATCTTCCCGCGTAATATATGTCATTTTGAGTATATTTCAGTAGATATCACTTAGTTTCAGTAGACATCCACTGAATATGTGTCAGTTTGAGTAGATATCTGTTGGACTGCTTCAAACAGGATGTTTTGGCACCAAATATGCTGTTTATGTGTATCCACATAGAAATGTACTCTAGTAAATGCTTTGTGTTCTCCAAATTGAGTCTCAAATGCTTTGATTTGGTCCCAATACATGAGGATCTTCCCAAGTACTATATTATGTAGATATCACTCAGTTTCAGAAGATATCCACTGAATAAGTGTCAGCCTCGGTAGATATCTACTGAACTGTTTTCATGAGGCTATTTTTGGCACCAAATATGCTGTTTATGTGTATCCACATAGAAATGTATTCTGGTAAATGCTTTGTTTTCTCCTAATTGAGTCTCAATTACTTTTATTTGATCCCAATACAAGTGGATCTTCCCAAGTACTATATTCAGTAGATATTACTCATTTTTAGTAGATATCCACTGAATCAGTGTCAGCTTCAGCAAATATCTACTGAAATGTTTCAAACAGGCTGTTTTGGCACCAAATAAGCTATTTATGTGTATCCACATAGAAATGTATTCAACTAAATGCTTTGTTTTCTCCAATTGAGTCTCAAATGCTTTGATTTGATCCCAACTCCAGAGGATCTTCCAACGTAATATACGTCATTTTGAGTATATTTCAGTAGATATCACTCAGTTTTAGTAGACATCCACTGAATATGTGTCAGTTTCAGAAGATATCTGCTAAACTGTTTTGATGAGGCTGTTTTGGCACCAAATATGCTGTTTATGTGTATCCACATAGAAATGTATTCTGGTAAATGCTTTGTGTTCTCCCATTTGTGTCTCAATTGCTTTGATTTGATCCGATTACATGAGGATCTTCCCAGGTACTATATTCAGTAGATATCACTAAGTTTCAGTAGATATCCACTGAATAAGTGTCAGATTCAGTAGATATCTACTGAATTGTTTTGACGAGGCTGTTTTGTCACCAAATATGTTGTTTATGTGTATCCACATAGAAATTTATTATGGTAAATGCTTTGTTTTCCCCCAATTGAGTCCCAAATGCTTTGATTTGATCCCAATACATGAGGATCTTCCCAAGTACTATATTATGTAGATATCACTCAGTTTCAGTATATATCCACTGAATAAGTGTCAGCTTTAGTAGATATCTACTGAACTGTTTTGATGAGGCTGTTTTTGGCACCAAATATGCTATTTAGGTGTATCCACATAGAAATGTATTCTGGTAAATGCTTTGTTTTCTCCCAATTGAGTCTCGAATGCTTTGATTTGATCCCAATACGTGAGGATCTTCCCAAGTACTATATTCAGTAGATATCACTCAGTTTCTGTAGATATCCAATGAATATGTGTCAGCTTCAGTAGATATCTACTGAACTGTTTTGATGAGGCTGTCTTGGCACCAAATATGCTGTTTATGTGTATCCACATAGAAATGTATTATGGTAAATGCTTTGTTTTCTTCAATTGAGTCTCGAATGCTTTGATATGATCCCAAGACATGAGGATCTTCCCAAGTACTATATTAATTAGATATCACTCAGTTTCAGTAGATATCCACTGAATAAGTGCAGCTTCAGTAGATATCTACTAAACTGTTTCAAACAGGCTGTTTTGGCACCAAATATGTTGTTTATGTGTATCCACATAGAAATGTATTCCGGTAAATGCTTTGTTTTCTCCCAATTGCGTCTCAAATACTTTGATTTAATCCCAACACATGAGGATCTTCCCAAGTACTATATTCAAAAGATATCACTCAGTTTCAGAAGATATCCACTGAATATGTGTCAACTTCAGTAGATATCTACTGAACTATTTTGATGAGGTTGTTTTGGTACCAAATATGCTGTTTATGTGTATTCACATAGAAATTTATTCTGGTAAATGCTTTGTTTTCTCCTAATCGAGTCTCAATTGCTTTGATTTGATCCCAATACATGAGGATCTTCTCAAGTACTATATTCTATAGATATCACTCAGTTTAAGTAGATATCCACTGAATATGTGTCAGCTTCAGTAGATATCTACTGAACTGTTTTGATGCGGCTGTTTTTGCACCACATATGCTGTTTATGTGCATCCACATAGAAATATATTATGGTAAATGTTTTGTTTTCTCCCAATTATATCTCAAATGCTTTGATTTGATCCCAATACATGAGGATCTTCCCAAGTACTATATTCAGAAGATATCACTCAATTTCAGTAGATATCCACTGAATAAGTGTCAGCTTCAGTAGATAACTACTGAACTATTTCAAACAGGCTGTTTTGGCATCAAGTATGTTGTTTACGTGTATCCACATAGAAATGTATTCTGCTAAATGCTTTGTTTTCTTCAATTGAGTCTTTAATGCTTTGATTTGATCCCAAGACTTGAGGATCTTCCCAAGCACAATATTATGTTGATATCACTCAGTTTCAGTAGATATCCACTGAATAAGTGTTAGCTTCAGTAGATATCTACTAAAATGTTTGGAACAGGATGTTTTGGCACCAAATAAGCGGTTTATGCGTATCTACATAGCAATCTATTCTGCTAAATGCTTTGTGTTCTCCCGTTGAGTCTCAAATTCTTTGATTTGATCCCAACACCTGAGGATCTTCCCACGTAATATACGTCATTTTGAGTATATTTCAGTAGATATCACTCAGTTTCAGTAGATATCCACTGAATAAGTGTCAGCTTCAGAGGATATCTAGAGAAATGTTTCAAACAGGCTGTTTTGGCATCAAGTATGTTGTTTACGTATATCCACATAGCAATGTATTAGGCTAAATGCCTTGTTTTTTCCAATTAAGTCTCAAATGCTTTGATTTGATCCCAATACATGAGGATTTTCCCAAGCACTATATTCAGTAGATATCACTCAGTCTCAGTAGATATCCACTGAATAAGTGCCAGCTTCAGTAGATATCTACTGAACTGTTTTGATGAGGCTGTTTTTGGCACCAAATATGTTGTTTATGTGAATCCACATAGAAATGTATTCTGGTAGATGCTTTGTTTTCTCCCAATTGAGTCTCAAATGCTTTGATATGATCCGAATACATGAGGATCTTCCCAAGTACCATATTCAGTAGATATCACTCAGTTTCAGTACATATCTACTGAATAAGTGTCAGCTTTAGTAAATATCTACTGAAATGTTTCAAACAGGCTGTTTTGGCACCAAATATGCTATTTATGTGTATTCACATAGAAATGTATTCTGCTAAATGCTTTGTTTTCTCCAATTGAGTATCAAATGCTTTGATTTGATCCCAGTACCTGAGGATCTTCCCGCGTAATATACGTCATTTTGAGTATATTTCAGTAGATATCACTAAGTTTCAGTAGATATCCACTGAATAAGTGTCAGATTCAGTAGATATCTACTGAACTGTTTTGACGAGGCTATTTTGTCACCAAATATGTTGTTTATGTGTATCCACATTGAAATGTATTCTGGTAAATGCTTTGTTTTCCCCCAATTGAGTCTCAAATGCTTTGATTTGATCCCAATACATGAGGATCTTCCCAAGTACTATATTATGTAGATATCACTCAGTTTCAGTAGATATCCACTGAATATGTGTCAGCTTCAGTAGATATCTACTGAACTGTTTTGATGAGGCTGTCTTGGCACCAAATATGCTGTTTATGTGTATCCACATAGAAATGTATTATGGTAAATGCTTTGTTTTCTCCCAATTGTGTCTCAAATGCTTTGATTGGATCCCAAAACATGAGGATCTTCCCAAGAACTATAGTCAGTAGATATCACTCAGTTTCAGTAGATATCCACTGATTAAGTGTCAACTTCAGTAGATATCTACTGAAATGTTTCGAACAGGATGTTTTGGCACCAAATATGCTGTTTATGCGTATCTACATAGCAATCTATTCTGCTAAATGCTTTATTTTCTCCAATTAAGTCTCAAATGCTTTGATTTGATCCCAATACCTGAGGATCTTCCCAAGTACTATATTCAGTTGATATCACTCAGTTTCAGTAGATATCCACTGAATAAGTGTCAGCTTCAGTAAATATCTACTGAAATGTTTCAAACAGGCTGTTTTGGCACCAAATATGCTATTTATGTGTATTCACATAGAAATGTATTCTGCTAAATGCTTTGTTTTCTCCCAATTGAGTCTCAAATGCTTTGATTTGATCCCAATACATGAGGATCTTCCCATGTACTACATTCAGTAGATATCTCTCAGTTTTAGTAGATATCCACTGAATAAGTGTCAGCTTCAGTAGATATCTACTGAAATGTTTCAAACAGGCTGTTTTGGCATCAAGTAAGTTGTTTACGCGTATCCACATAGCAATGTATTCTGCTAAATGCCTTGTTTTCTCCAATTAAGTCTCAAATGCTTTGATTTGATCCCAATACATGAGGATCTTCCCAAGCACTATATTCAGTAGATATCACTCAGTTTCAGTAGAAATCCACTGAATAAGTGCCAGGTTCAATAGATATCTACTGAACTGTTTTGATGAGGCTGTTTTTGGCACCAAATATGGTGTTTATGTGAATCCACATAGAAATGTATTCTGGTAGATGCTTTGTTTTCTCCCAATTGAGTCTCAAACGCTTTGATTTGATCCGAATACATGA
This sequence comes from Eucommia ulmoides, assembly GCA_016647705.1. Classification (NCBI taxonomy): domain Eukaryota; kingdom Viridiplantae; phylum Streptophyta; class Magnoliopsida; order Garryales; family Eucommiaceae; genus Eucommia; species Eucommia ulmoides. The sequence goes on along the minus strand of CM028334.1, from coordinate 35,988,019 downwards.
GGATCTTCCCAAGTACTATATTCAGTAGATATCACTCAGTTTCAATACATATCCACTGAATATGTGTCAGCTTCAGTAAATATCTACTGAAATGTTTCAAACAGGCTGTTTTGGCACCAAATATGCTATTTATGTGTATTCACAAAGAAATGTATTCTGCTAAATGCTTTGTTTTCTCCAATTGAGTATCAAATGCTTTGATTTGATCCCAGTACCTGAGGATCTTCCCGCGTAATATACGTCATTTTGAGTATATTTCAGTGGATATCGCTCAGTTTCAGTAGACATCCACTTAATATGTGTCAGTTTCAGTAGATATCTGCTGAACTGTTTTGAACAAGCTGTTTTGGCACCAAATATGCTGTTTATGTGTATCCACATAGAAATGTATTCTGGTAAATGCTTTGTGTTCTCCCATTTGTGTCTCAATTGCTTTGATTTGATCCGAATACATGAGGATCTTCCCAGGTACTATATTCAGTAGATATCACTAAGTTTCAGTAGATATCCACTGAATAAGTGTCAGATTCAGTAGATATCTACTGAACTGTTTTGACGAGGCTATTTTGTCACCAAATATGTTGTTTATGTGTATCCACATTGAAATGTATTCTGGTAAATGCTTTGTTTTCCCCCAATTGAGTCTCAAATGCTTTGATTTGATCCCAATACATGAGGATCTTCCCAAGTACTATATTATGTAGATATCACTCAGTTTCAGTAGATATCCACTGAATAAGTGTCAGCTTTAGTAGATATCTACTGAACTGTTTTGATGAGGCTATTTTTGGCACCAAATATGCTATTTATGTGTAACCACATAGAAATGTATTCTGGTAAATGCTTTGTTTTCTCCCAATTGAGTCTCAAATGCTTTGATTTGATCCCAATACGTGAGGATCTTCCCAAGTACTATATTCAGTAGATATCACTCAGTTTCTGTAGATATCCAATGAATATGTGTCAGCTTCAGTAGATATCTACTGAACTGTTTTGATGAGGCTGTCTTGGCACCAAATATGCTGTTTATGTGTATCCACATAGAAATGTATTATGGTAAATGCTTTGTTTTCTCCCAATTGTGTCTCAAATGCTTTGATTGGATCCCAATACATGAGGATCTTCCCAAGAACTATAGTTAGTAGATATCACTCAGTTTCAGTAGATATCCACCGAATAAGTGTCTGCTTCAGTAGATATCTACTGAAATGTTTCGAACAGGATGTTTCGGCACCAAATATGTTGTTTATGCGTATCTACATAGCAATCTATTCTGCTAAATTCTTTGTTTTCTCCAATTAAGTCTCAAATGCTTTGATTTGATCCCAATACCTGAGGATCTTCCCAAGTACTATATTCAGTAGATATCACTCAGTTTCAGTACATATCCACTGAATAAGTGTCAGCTTCAGTAAATACCTACTGAAATGTTTCAAACAAGCTGTTTTGGCACCAAATATGCTATTTATGTGTATTCACATAGAAATGTATTCTGCTAAATGGTTTGTTTTCTCCAATTGAGTATCAAAGGCTTTGATTTGATCCCAGTACCTGAGGATCTTCCCGCGTAATATATGTCATTTTGAGTATATTTCAGTAGATATCACTTAGTTTCAGTAGACATCCACTGAATATGTGTCAGTTTGAGTAGATATCTGTTGGACTGCTTCAAACAGGATGTTTTGGCACCAAATATGCTGTTTATGTGTATCCACATAGAAATGTACTCTAGTAAATGCTTTGTGTTCTCCAAATTGAGTCTCAAATGCTTTGATTTGGTCCCAATACATGAGGATCTTCCCAAGTACTATATTATGTAGATATCACTCAGTTTCAGAAGATATCCACTGAATAAGTGTCAGCCTCGGTAGATATCTACTGAACTGTTTTCATGAGGCTATTTTTGGCACCAAATATGCTGTTTATGTGTATCCACATAGAAATGTATTCTGGTAAATGCTTTGTTTTCTCCCAATTGAGTCTCAATTACTTTTATTTGATCCCAATACAAGTGGATCTTCCCAAGTACTATATTCAGTAGATATTACTCACTTTTAGTAGATATCCACTGAATCAGTGTCAGCTTCAGCAAATATCTACTGAAATGTTTCAAACAGGCTGTTTTGGCACCAAATAAGCTATTTATGTGTATCCACATAGAAATGTATTCAACTAAATGCTTTGTTTTCTCCAATTGAGTCTCAAATGCTTTGATTTGATCCCAACTCCAGAGGATCTTCCAACGTAATATACGTCATTTTGAGTATATTTCAGTAGATATCACTCAGTTTTAGTAGACATCCACTGAATATGTGTCAGTTTCAGTAGATATCTGCTAAACTGTTTTGATGAGGCTGTTTTGGCACAAAATATGCTGTTTATGTGTATCCACATAGAAATGTATTCTGGTAAATGCTTTGTGTTCTCCCATTTGTGTCTCAATTGCTTTGATTTGATCCGATTACATGAGGATCTTCCCAGGTACTATATTCAGTAGATATCACTAAGTTTCAGTAGATATCCACTGAATAAGTGTCAGATTCAGTAGATATCTACTGAATTGTTTTGACGAGGCTGTTTTGTCACCAAATATGTTGTTTATGTGTATCCACATAGAAATTTATTATGGTAAATGCTTTGTTTTCCCCCAATTGAGTCCCAAATGCTTTGATTTGATCCCAATACATGAGAATCTTCCGAAGTACAATATTATGTAGATATCACTCAGTTTCAGTATATATCCACTGAATAAGTGTCAGCTTTAGTAGATATCTACTGAACTGTTTTGATGAGGCTGTTTTTGGCACCAAATATGCTATTTATGTGTATCCACATAGAAATGTATTCTGGTAAATGCTTTGTTTTCTCCCAATTGAGTCTCAAATGCTTTGATTTGATCCCAATACGTGAGGATCTTCCCAAGTACTATATTCAGTAGATATCACTCAGTTTCTGTAGATATCCAATGAATATGTGTCAGCTTCAGTAGATATCTACTGAACTGTTTTGATGAGGCTGTCTTGGCACCAAATATGCTGTTTATGTGTATCCACATAGAAATGTATTATGGTAAATGCTTTGTTTTCTTCAATTGAGTCTCGAATGCTTTGATATGATCCCAAGACATGAGGATCTTCCCAAGTACTATATTAATTAGATATCACTCAGTTTCAGTAGATATCCACTGAATAAGTGCCAGCTTCAGTAGATATCTACTAAACTGTTTCAAACAGGCTGTTTTGGCACCAAATATGTTGTTTATGTGTATCCACAGAGAAATGTATTCCGGTAAATGCTTTGTTTTCTCCCAATTGCGTCTCAAATACTTTGATTTAATCCCAACACACGAGGATCTTCCCAAGTACTATATCCAAAAGATATCACTCAGTTTCAGTAGATATCCACTGAACATGTGTCAACTTCAGTAGATATCTACTGAACTATTTTGATGAGGTTGTTTTGGCACCAAATATGCTATTTATGTGTATTCACATAGAAATGTATTCTGCTAAATGCTTTGTTTTCTCCCAATTGAGTCTCAAATGCTTTGATTTGATCCCAATACATGAGGATCTTCCCATGTACTACATTCAGTAGATATCTCTCAGTTTTAGTAGATATCCACTGAATATGTGTCAGCTTCAGTAGATATCTACTGAACTGTTTTGATGAGGCTGTTTGGCACCAGATATGCTGTTTATGTGCATCCACATAGAAATGTATTATGGTAAATGCTTTGTTTTCACCCAATTATATCTCAAATGCTTTGATTTGATCCCAATACATGAGGATCTTCCCAAGTACTATATTCAGAAGATATCACACAATTTCAGTAGATGTCCACTGAATAAGTGTCAGCTTCAGTAGATAACTACTGAACTGTTTCACACAGGCTGTTTTGGCATCAAGTATGTTGTTTACGTGTATCCACATAGAAATGTATTATGCTAAATGCTTTGTTTTCTTCAATTGAGTCTTGAATGCTTTGATTTGATGCCAAGACATGAGGATCTTCCCAAGCACTATATTAAGTTGATATCACTCAGTTTCAGTAGATATCCACTGAATAAGTGTCAGCTTCAGTAGATATCTACTAAAATGTTTCGAACAGGATGTTTTGGCACCAAATAAGCGGTTTATGCGTATCGACAAAGCAATCTATTCTGCTAAATGCTTTGTGTTCTCCAATTATGTCACAAATGCTTTGATTTGATCCCAATACATGAGGATCTTCCCAAGTACTATATTAAGTAGATATCACTCAGTTTCAGTAGATATCCACTGAATAAGTGTCAGCTTCAGTAGATATCTACTAAACTGTTTCGAACAGGCTGTTTTGGCACCAAATATGTTGTTTATGCATATCCACATAGAAATGTATTCTGCTAAATGCTTTGTTTTCTCCAATTGAGTCTCAAATGCTTTGATTTGATCCCAATACTTGAGGATCTTCCCAAGTACTATATTCAAAAGATATCACTCAGTTTAGAAGATATCCACTGAATATGTGTCAACTTCAGTAGATATCTACTCAACAGTTTTGATGAGGTTGTTTTGGCACCAAATATGCTGTTTATGTGTATTTACATAGAAATGTATTCTAGTAAATGCTTTGTTTTCTCCCAATTAAGTCTCAAATGGTTTGATTTGATCCCAATACATGAGGACCTTCCCAAGTACTATATTCAGTAGATATCACTCAGTTTCAGTAGATATCCACTGAATAAGAGTCAGCTTCAGTAAATGTCAACTGAAATGTTTCAAACAGGTTGTTTTGGCACCGAATATGCTATTTATGTGTATCCACATAGAAATGTATTCTGCTAAATGCTTTGTTTTCTCCAATTGAGTCTCAAATTCTTTGATTTGATCCCAATACATGAGCATCTTCCCAGGTACTATATTCAGTAGATATCACTCAGTTTAAGTAGATATCCACTACATAAGTGTCAACTTCTGTAGATATCTACTGAACTATTTTGATGAGGCTGTTTTGGCACCAAATATGTTGTTTATGGGTATCCACATAGAAATGTATTCTGCTAAATTCTTTGTTTTCTCCCAATTGAGTCTCAAATACTTTGATTTGATCCCAATACATAAGGATCTTCCCAAGTACTATATTCAGTAGATATCGCTTAGTTTCAGTAGGTATCCACTGAACAAGTGTCAGCTTCAGTAGATATCTACTGAACTATTTTGATGAGGCTGTTCTAGCACCAAATATGTTGTTTATGTGTATCCACATAGAAATGTATTATGCTAATGCTTTGTTTTCTCCCAATTGAGTCTCAAATGCTTTGATTTGATCCCAATACATGAGGATCTTCCCAAGTACTATATTCAGTAGATATCACTCAGTTTCAGTAGATATCCACTGAATATGTGTCAGCTTCCGTAGATATGTACTGAACCGTTTTGATAAGGCTGTTTTGGCACCAAATATGCTATTTATGTGTATCGACATAGAATGTATTATGCTAAATGCTTTGTTTTCTCCTAATTGATGTCTCAAATGCTTTGATTTGGATCCCAATACATGAGGATCTTTCCAAGTACTATATTCAGTAGATATCACTCAGTTTCAGAAGATATCCATTGAATAAGTGTCAGCTTCAGTACATATCTACTGAACTGTTTTGATGAGGCTGTTTTGGCACCAACTATGCTGTTTATGTGTATCCACATAGAATGTATTCTTGTCAATGGTTCGTTTTCTCCCAATTGAGTCTCAAATGCATTGATTTGATCCCAATACATGAGGATCTTCCCAAGTACTATATTCAGTAGATATCACTCAAGTTTCAGTAGATATCAGCTGAATATGTGTCAGCTTCGGTATATATCTACTGAACTGTGTTGATGAGGCTGTTTTGGCACCAAATATGCTGTTTATGTGTATCCACATTGAAATGTATTATGGTAAATGCTTTGTTTTCTCCCAATTGTGTCTCAAATGCTTTGATTTGATCCCAACACATGAGGATCTTCCCAAGTACTATATTCAGTAGATATCACTCAGTTTCAGTAGATATCCACTGAATAAGTGTCAGCTTCAGTAGATATCTACTGAAATGTTTCAAACAAGCTGTTTTGGCACCAAATATGTTGTTTACGTGTATCCACATGGAAATGTATTCTGTTAAATGCCATGTTTTTTTCGATTGAGCCTCAAATGCTTTGATTTGATCCCAAGACATGAGGATCTTCCCTAGTACTATATTAAGTAGATATCACTCAGTTTCAGTAGATATCCACTGAATAAGTGTCAACTTTAGTAGATATCTACTAGACTGTTTCGAACTAGGCTGTTTTGGCACCAAATATGTTGTTTATGCGTATCCACATAGAATTGTATTCTGGAAAATGCTTTGTTTTCTCCCAATTGTGTCTCGAATGCCTTGATTTGATCCCAATACATGAGGATCTTCCCAAGTACTATATTCAGTAGATATCACTCAGTTTCAGTAGATATCCACTGAATAAGTGTCAGCTTCCGTAAATATCTACTGAAATGTTTCAAACTGGCTGTTTTGGCACCAAATATGCTATTTATGTGTATCCAGAGAGAAATGTATTCTGCTAAGTCCTTTGTTTTCTCCAATTGAGTCTCAAATGCTTTGATTTGATCCCAATACCTGAGGCTCTTCCCAAGTAATATACGTCATTTTGAGTATATTTCAGTAGATATTACTCAGTTTCAGTAGACATCTACTGAATATGTGTCAGTTTCTGTACATATCTACTGAACTGTTTCAAACAGGCTGTTTTGGCACCAAATATGCTGTTTATGTGTATCCACATAGAAATTTATTTTGGTAATTGCTTTGTGTTCTCCCAATTGAGTCCGAAATGCGTTAATTTGATCCCAATACATGAGGATCTTCCCAGGTACTATATTCAGTAGATATCACTCAGTTTCACTAGAAATCCACTACATAAGTGTCAGCTTCAGTACATATCTACTGAACTGTTTTGATGAGGTTGTTTTGGCCCCAAATATGTTGTTTATGGGTATCCACATAGAAATGTATTCTGGTAAATGCTTTGTTTTCTCCCAATTGAGTCTCAAATACTTTGATTTGATCCCAATACATGAGGATCTTCCCAAGTACTTTATACAGTAGATATCGCTTAGTTTCAGCAGATATCCACTGAATAAGTGTTAGCTTCAGTTGATATCTACTTAACTGTTTTGATGTGGCTGTTTTGGCACCAAATATGCTGTTTATGTGTATCCACATAGAAATGTATTCTGCTAAATGCTTTGTTTTCTCCCAATTCAGTCTCAAATACTTTGATTTGATCCCAATACATTAGGATCCTCCCAAGTACTATATTAAGCAGATATCACTCAGTTTCAGTAGATATCCACTGAATATGTGTCAGCTTCCGTAGATATATTCTGTACCGTTTTAATGAGGCTGTTTTGGCACCAAATATGCTGTGTATGTGTATCGACGTAGAAATGTCTTATGGTAAATGCTTTGTTTTCTCCCAATTGTGTCTCAAATGCTTTGATTTGATCCCAATACATGAGGATCTTGCCAAGTACTATATTCGGTAGATATCACTGAGTTTCAGTAGATATGCACCGAATAACTGCCAGCTTCAGTAGATATCTACTGAAATGTTTCAAACAGGCTGTTTTGCACCAAATATGCTGTTTGTGTGTATCCACGAAGAAATGTATTCTGCTAAATGCTTTGTTTTCAACAATTGAGTCTCAAATTCTTTGATTTGATCCCAAGACATGAGGATCTTCCCAAGTAATATTTTAAGTATATATCACTCAGTTTCAGTAGATATCCACTGAATAAGTGTCAGCTTCAGTAGATATCTACTAAACTGTTTCGAACAGGCTGTTTTGGCACCAAATATGTTGTTTATGCATATCCACATAGAAATGTATTCTGCTAAATGCTTTGTTTTCTCCAATTGAGTCTCAAATGCTTTGATTTGATCCCAATACTTGAGGATCTTCCCAAGTACTATATTCAAAAGATATCACTCAGTTTCAGAAGATATCCACTGAATATGTGTCAACTTCAGTAGATATCTACTGAACAGTTTTGATGAGGTTGTTTTGGCACCAAATATGCTGTTTATGTGTATTTACATAGAAATGTATTGTAGTAAATTCTTTGTTTTCTCCCAATTGAGTCTCAAATGGTTTGATTTGATCCCAATACATGAGGACCTTCCCAAGTACTATATTCAGTAGATATCACTCAGTTTCAGTAGATATCCACTGAATAAGAGTCAGCTTCAGTAAATGTCTACTGAAATGTTTCAAACAGGTTGTTTTGGCACCGAATATGCTATTTATGTGTATCCACATAGAAATGTATTCTGCTAAATGCTTTGTTTTCTCCAATTGAGTCTCAAATTCTTTGATTTGATCCCAACACATGAGCATCTTCCCAGGTACTATATTCAGTAGATATCACTCAGTTTTAGTAGATATCCACTACATAAGTGTCAGCTTCTGTAGATATCTACTGAACTGTTTTGATGAGGCTGTTTTGGCACCAAATATGTTGTTTATGGGTATCCACATAGAAATGTATTCTGGTAAATTCTTTGTTTTCTCCCAATTGAGTCTCAAATACTTTGATTTGATCCCAATACATAAGGATCTTCCCAAGTACTATATTCAGTAGATATCGCTTAGTTTCAGTAGGTATCCACTGAATAAGTGTCAGCTTCAGTAGATATCTACTGAACTGTTTTGATGAGGCTGTTTTAGCACCAAATATGTTGTTTATGTGTATCCACATAGAAACGTATTCTGCTTAATGCTTAGTTTTCTCCCAATTGAGTCTCAAATGCTTTGATTTGATCCCAATACATGAGGATCTTCCCAAGTAATATATTCAGTAGATATCACTCAGTTTCAGTAGATATCCACTAAATAAGTGTCAGCTTCAGTAAATATCTACTGAAATGTTTCAAACAGGCTGTTTTGGCACCAAATATGCTATTTATGTGTATCCACATAGAAATGTATTCTGCTAAATGGTTTGTTTTCTCTAATTGATTCTCAAATGCTTTGATTTGGTCCCAATACCTGAGGATCTTCCCACGTAATATATTCAGTAGATATCACTTAGTTTCAGAAGATATCCATTGAATAAGTGTTAGCTTCAGCAGATATCTACTGAACTGTTTTGATGAGGCTGTTTTGGCACCAACTATGCTGTTTATGTGTATCCACATAGAATTGTATTCTTGTCAATGGTTCGTTTTCTCCCAATTGAGTCTCAAATGCTTTGATTTGATCCCAATACATGAGGATCTTCCCAAGTACTATATTCAGTAGATATCACTCAATTTCAGTAGATATCCACTGAATATGTGTCAGCTTCGGTATATATCTACTGAACTGTGTTGATGAGGCTGTTTTGGCACCAAATATGCTGTTTATGTGTATCCACATTGAAATGTATTATGGTAAATGCTTTGTTTTCTCCCAATTGTGTCTCAAATGCTTTGATTTGATCCCAACACATGAGGATCTTCCCAAGTACTATATTCAGTAGATATCACTCAGTTTCAGTAGATATCCACTGAATAAGTGTCAGCTTCAGTAGATATCTACTGAAATGTTTCAAACAAGCTGTTTTGGCACCAAATATGTTGTTTACGTGTATCCACATGGAAATGTATTCTGTTAAATGCCATGTTTTTTTCGATTGAGCCTCAAATGCTTTGATTTGATCCCAAGACATGAGGATCTTCCCTAGTAATATATTAAGTAGATATCACTCAGTTTCAGAAGATATCCACTGAATAAGTGTCAACTTTAGTAGATATCTACTAGACTGTTTCGAATAGGCTGTTTTGGCACCAAATATGTTGTTTATGCGTATCCACATAGAATTGTATTCTGGAAAATGCTTTGTTTTCTCCCAATTGTGTCTCGAATGCCTTGATTTGATCCCAATACATGAGGATCTTCCCAAGTACTACATTCAGTAGATATCACTCAGTTTCAGTAGATATCCACTGAATAAGTGTCAGCTTCCGTAAATATCTACTGAAATGTTTCAAAGTGGCTGTTTTGGCACCAAATATGCTATTTATGTGTATCCAGAGAGAAATGTATTCTGCTAAGTCCTTTGTTTTCTCCAATTGAGTCTCAAATGCTTTGATTTGATCCCAATACCTGAGGCTCTTCCCAAGTAATATACGTCATTTTGAGTATATTTCAGTAGATATTACTCAGTTTCAGTAGACATCCACTGAATATGTGTCAGTTTCTGTACATATCTACTGAACTGTTTCAAACGGGCTGTTTTGGCACCAAATATGCTGTTTATGTGTATCCACATAGAAATTTATTTTGGTAATTGCTTTGTGTTCTCCCAATTGAGTCCGAAATGCGTTAATTTGATCCCAATACATGAGGATCTTCCCAGGTACTATATTCAGTAGATATCACTCAGTTTCACTAGAAATCCACTACATAAGTGTCAGCTTCAGTACATATCTACTGAACTGTTTTGATGAGGTTGTTTTGGCCCCAAATATGTTGTTTATGGGTATCCACATAGAAATGTATTCTGGTAAATGCTTTGTTTTCTCCCAATTGAGTCTCAAATACTTTGATTTGATCCCAATACATGAGGATCTTCCCAAGTACTTTATACAGTAGATATCGCTTAGTTTCAGCAGATATCCACTGAATAAGTGTTAGCTTCAGTTGATATCTACTTAACTGTTTTGATGTGGCTGTTTTGGCACCAAATATGCTGTTTATGTGTATCCACATAGAAATGTATTCTGCTAAATGCTTTGTTTTCTCCCAATTCAGTCTCAAATACTTTGATTTGATCCCAATACATTAGGATCCTCCCAAGTACTATATTAAGCAGATATCACTCAGTTTCAGTAGATATCCACTGAATATGTGTCAGCTTCCGTAGATATATTCTGCACCGTTTTAATGAGGCTGTTTTGGCACCAAATATGCTGTGTATGTGTATCGACGTAGAAATGTCTTATGGTAAATGCTTTGTTTTCTCCCAATTGTGTCTCAAATGCTTTGATTTGATCCCAATACATGAGGATCTTGCCAAGTACTATATTCGGTAGATATCACTGAGTTTCAGTAGATATGCACCGAATAACTGCCAGCTTCAGTAGATATCTACTGAAATGTTTCAAACAGGCTGTTTTGCACCAAATATGCTGTTTGTGTGTATCCACGAAGAAATGTATTCTGCTAAATGCTTTGTTTTCAACAATTGAGTCTCAAATTCTTTGATTTGATCCCAAGACATGAGGATCTTCCCAAGTAATATTTTAAGTATATATCACTCAGTTTCAGTAGATATCCACTGAATAAGTGTCAGCTTCAGTAGATATCTACTAAACTGTTTCGAACAGGCTGTTTTGGCACCAAATATGTTGTTTATGCATATCCACATAGAAATGTATTCTGCTAAATGCTTTGTTTTCTCCAATTGAGTCTCAAATGCTTTGATTTGATCCCAATACTTGAGGATCTTCCCAAGTACTATATTCAAAAGATATCACTCAGTTTCAGAAGATATCCACTGAATATGTGTCAACTTCAGTAGATATCTACTGAACAGTTTTGATGAGGTTGTTTTGGCACCAAATATGCTGTTTATGTGTATTTACATAGAAATGTATTGTAGTAAATTCTTTGTTTTCTCCCAATTGAGTCTCAAATGGTTTGATTTGATCCCAATACATGAGGACCTTCCCAAGTACTATATTCAGTAGATATCACTCAGTTTCAGTAGATATCCACTGAATAAGAGTCAGCTTCAGTAAATGTCTACTGAAATGTTTCAAACAGGTTGTTTTGGCACCGAATATGCTATTTATGTGTATCCACATAGAAATGTATTCTGCTAAATGCTTTGTTTTCTCCAATTGAGTCTCAAATTCTTTGATTTGATCCCAACACATGAGCATCTTCCCAGGTACTATATTCAGTAGATATCACTCAGTTTTAGTAGATATCCACTACATAAGTGTCAGCTTCTGTAGATATCTACTGAACTGTTTTGATGAGGCTGTTTTGGCACCAAATATGTTGTTTATGGGTATCCACATAGAAATGTATTCTGGTAAATTCTTTGTTTTCTCCCAATTGAGTCTCAAATACTTTGATTTGATCCCAATACATAAGGATCTTCCCAAGTACTATATTCAGTAGATATCGCTTAGTTTCAGTAGGTATCCACTGAATAAGTGTCAGCTTCAGTAGATATCTACTGAACTGTTTTGATGAGGCTGTTTTAGCACCAAATATGTTGTTTATGTGTATCCACATAGAAACGTATTCTGCTTAATGCTTAGTTTTCTCCCAATTGAGTCTCAAATGCTTTGATTTGATCCCAATACATGAGGATCTTCCCAAGTAATATATTCAGTAGATATCACTCAGTTTCAGTAGATATCCACTAAATAAGTGTCAGCTTCAGTAAATATCTACTGAAATGTTTCAAACAGGCTGTTTTGGCACCAAATATGTTGTTTATGTGTATCCACATAGAAATGTATTCTTCTAAATGCGTTGTTTTCTTCAATTGAGTCTCAAATGCTATGATTTGATCCCAATACCTGAGGATCTTCCCAAGCAATATACGTCATTTTGAGTATATTTCAGTAGATATCACTCAGTTTCAGTAGACATCCATTGAATACGTGTCAGCTTCAGTACATATCTACTAAACTGTTTCAAACAGGCTATTTTGGCACCAAATATGCTGTGTATGTGTATCCACATAGAAATGTATTATGGTAAATGCTTAGTTTTCTCCCAATTGTGTCTCAAATGCTTTGATTTGATCCCAATACATGAGGATCTTCCCAAGTACTATATTCAGTAGATATCACTCATTTTCAGTAGATATCCACTGAATAAGTGTCAGCTTCAGTAAATATCTAGTGAAATGTTTCAAACAGGCTGTTTTGGCACCAAATATGCTATTTATGTGTATCCACAAAGAAATGTATTCTGCTAAATGCTTTGTTTTCTCCCAATTGTGTCTCAAATGCTTTGATTTGATCCCAACACATGAGGATCTTCCCAAGTACTATATTCAGTAGATATCACTCAGTTTCAGTAGATATCCACTGAATAAGTGTCAGCTTCAGTAGATATCTACTGAAATGTTTCAAACAAGCTGTTTTGGCACCAAATATGTTGTTTACGTGTATCCACATGGAAATGTATTCTGTTAAATGCCATGTTTTTTTCGATTGAGCCTCAAATGCTTTGATTTGATCCCAAGACATGAGGATCTTCCCTAGTAATATATTAAGTAGATATCACTCAGTTTCAGAAGATATCCACTGAATAAGTGTCAACTTTAGTAGATATCTACTAGACTGTTTCGAATAGGCTGTTTTGGCACCAAATATGTTGTTTATGCGTATCCACATAGAATTGTATTCTGGAAAATGCTTTGTTTTCTCCCAATTGTGTCTCGAATGCCTTGATTTGATCCCAATACATGAGGATCTTCCCAAGTACTATATTCAGTAGATATCGCTTAGTTTCAGTAGATATCCACTGAATAAGTGTCAGCCTCAGAAGATATCTACTGAACTGTTTTGATGAGGCTGTTTTGGCACCAAATATGCTGTTTAGGTGTATCCACACAGAAATATATTCTGCTAAATGCTTTGTTTTCTCCCAATTTAGTCTCAAATACTTTGACTTGATCCCAATACATGAGGATCTTCCCAAGTACTATATTAAGTAGATATCACTTAGTTTCAGTAGGTATCCGCTGAATAAGTGTCAGCTTCTGTAGATATCTACTAAATTGTTTTGACGAGGCTGTTTTGGCACCAAATATGCTGTTTACGTGTATCCTCAAAGAAATGTATTCTGGTAAATGCTTTGTTTTCTCCCAATTGAGTCTCAAATGCTTTGATTTGATCCCAATACATGAGGATCTTCCCAAGTACTATATTCAGTAGATATCACTCAGTTTCAGTAGATATCCACTGAATAAGTGTCGGCTTCAATAAATATCTACTGAAATGTTTCAAACAGACTGTATTCTGCTTAATGCTTTGTTTTCTCCAATTGAGTCTCAAATGATTTGATTTGATCCCAATACCTGAGGATCTTCCCAGGTAATATGCGTCATTTTTAGTATATTTCAGTAGATATCACTCAGTATCAGAAGACATCCACTGAATATGTATCAGTTTCAGTAGATATCTACTGAACTATTTCAAACAGGCTGTTTTGGCACCAAATATGCTATTTATGTGTATCAGCAAAGAAATGTATTCTGGTAAATGCTTTGTGTTCTCCTAATTAAGTCTCTAATGCTTCGATTTGATCCCAAAACATGAGGATCTTCCCAGGTACTATATTCAGTAGATATCACTCAGTTTCAGTAGATATCCACTACATATGTGTCAGCTTCAGTAGATATCTACTGAACTGTTTTGATGAGGCTATTTTGGCACCAACTATGTTGTTTATGTGTATTAAAATAGAAATGTATTCTGGTAAATGCTTTGTTTTCTCCCAATTGAGTCTCAAATTTTTTGATTTGATGCCAATACATGTGTGATTTTCCCAAGTACTATATTCAGTAGATATCACTCAGTTTCAGTAGATATCCACTGAATATCTGTCAGGTTAGTAGATATCTACTGAACCGTTTTGATGAGGCTGTTTTGGCACCAAATATATTGTGTATCTGTATCCACGTAGAAATGTATTATGGTAAATGCTTTATTTCTCCCAAGTACTATATTCAGTAGATATCACTCAGTTTCAGTAGATATCCTCTGAATAAGTGTCAGCTTCAGTAGATATCTACAAAACTGTTTTCATGAGGCTGTTTTGGCACCAAATATGCTGTTTATGTGTATCAACATAGAAATGTATTCTGGTAAACGCTTTGTTTTCTCCAAATTGAGTCTCAAATGCTTTGATTTGATCCCAATACATGAGGATCTTCCCAAGTACTATATTCAGTAGATATCACATAGTTTCAGTAGATATCCTCTGAATCAGTGTCAGCTTCAGTAGATATCTACTGAACTGTTTTGATGAGGCTGTTTTGGCAACAAATATGTCGTTTATGTGTATCCACATAGAAAGGTATTCTGGTAAATGCTTTGTTTTCTCCCAATTGAGTCTCAAATGCTTTGATTTGATCCCAATACATGAGGATCTTCCCAAGTACTATATTTAGTAGATATCATTCAGTTTCAGTAGATATCCACTGAATATGTGTCAGGTTAGTAGATATCTACTGAACCGTTTTGATGAGGCTGTTTTGGCACCAAATATGTTGTGTATGTGTATCCACATAGAAATGTATTCTGGTAAATTCTTTGTTTTCTCCCAATTGAGTCTCAAATTCTTTGATTTGATCCCAATACATGAGGGTCTTCCCAAGTACTATATTCAGTAGATATCACTCAATTTCAGTAGATATCCACTGAATATGTGTCCGCTACATAAGATATCTACTGAACTATTTTGACGAGGCTGTTTTGGCACCAAATATGCTGTGTATGTGTATCGACATAGAAATGTATTATGGTAAATGTTTTGTTTTCTCCCAATTGTGTCTCAAATTCTTTGATTTGCTCCCAATACATGAGGATATTTCCAAGTACTATATTCAGTAGATATCGCTCAGTTTCAGTAGATATCCACTGAATAAGTGCCAGCTTCAGTAGATATCTACTGAAATGTTTCAAATAGGCTATTTTGGCACCAAATATGCTATTTACGTGTATCCACATAGAAATGTATTCTGCTAAATGCTTTGTTTTCTTCAATTGAGTCTCAAATGCTTTGATTTGATCCCAATACATGAGGATCTTCCCAAGTACTATATTCAGTAGATATCACTCAGTTTCAGTAGATATCCACTGAATATGTGTCAGGTTAGTAGATATCTACTGAACCGTTTTGATGAGGCTGTTTTGGCACCAAATATGTTGTTTATGTTTATCCACATAGAAATGTATTCTGGTAAATGCTTTGATTTCTCCCAATTGAGTCTCAAATACTTTGATTTGATCCGAATACATGAGGATCTTCCCAAGTACTATATTCAGTAGATATCACTTAGTTTCAGTAGATATACACTGAATAAGTGTCAGCTTCAGTAGATATCTACTAAACTGTTTTGACCAGGCTGTTTTGGCACCAATTATGTTGTTTATGTGTATCCACAAAGAAATGTATTCAGGTAAATGCATTGTTTCCTCCAAATTGAGTCTCAAATGCTTTGATTTGATCCCAATACTTGAGGATCTTCCCAAGTACTATATTCAAAAGATATCACTCAGTTTCAGTACATATCCACTGAATATGTGTCAACTTGAGTAGATTTCTACTGAACTGTTTTGATGGGGTTGTTTTGGCACCAAATATGCTGTGTATGTGTGTCGACATAGAAATGTGTTATGGTAAATGCTTTGTTTTCTCCCAATTGTGTTTCAAATGATTTTATTTGATCCCAATACATGAGGATCTTCCCAAGTACTATATTCAGTAGATATCACTCAGTTTCAGTAGATATCCACTGAATAAGTGCCAGCTTCTATAGATATCTACTGAAATGTTTCAAACAGGCTGTTTTTGCACCAAATATGTCTTTTATGTGTATCCACATAGAAATGTATTCTGGTAAATGCTTTGTTTTCTTCAATTGAGTCTCAAATGCTTTGATTTGATCCCAAGACATGAGGATCTTCCCAAGTACTGTATTAAGTAGATATCACTCAGTTTCAGTAGATATCCACTGAATAAGTGTCAGCATCAGTAGATATCTACTAAACTGTTTCGAACAGGTTGTTTTGGCACCAAATATGTTGTTTATGTGTATCCATATACAAATGTATTATGCTAAATGCTTTCTTTTCTCCAATTGAGTCTCAAATGCTTTGATTTGATCCCAATACATGAGGATCTTCCCAAGTACAATATTCAGTAGATATCACCGAGTTTCAGTAGATATCGACTGAATAAGTGTCAGCTTCAGTAGATATCTACTGAACTCTTTTGATGAGGCTGTTTTGGCACCAAATATGCTCTTTATGTGTTTCCACATAGAAATGTATTCTGCTAAATGCTTTGTTTTCTCCCAATTGAGTCTCAAATGCTTTGATTTGATCCCAATACATGAGGATCTTCCCAAGTACTATATTTAGTAGATATAACTCAGTTTCAGTAGATATCCACTACATATGTGTCAACATCAGTAGATATCTACTGAACTGTTTTGATGAGGCTGTTTTGGCACCAAATATGCTCTTTATGTGTTTCCACATCGAAATGTATTCTGCTAAATGCTTTGTTTTCTCCCAATTGAGTCTCAAATGCTTTGATTTGATCCCAATACATGAGGATCCTCCCAAGTACTATATTCAGTAGGTATCACTCAGTTTCAGTAGATATCCACTGAATAAGTGTCAGCTTCAGTAAATATCTACTGAAATGTTTCAAACAGGCTGTTTTGGCACCAAATATGCTATTTATGTGTATCCACATAGAAATGTATTCTGCTCAATGCTTCGTTTTTTCCAATTGAGTCTCAAATGCTTTGATTTGATCCCAATACCTGAGGATCTTCCCAAGTAATATACGTCATTTTTAGTATATTTCAGTAGATATCACCCAGTTTCAGTAGACATCCACTGAATATCTGTAAGTTTCCGTTGCTATCTACCGAACTGTTTCAAACAGGTTGTTTTGGCACCGAATATGCTGTGTATGTGTATCCACATAGAAATGTATTATGGTAAATGCTTCGTTTTCTCCCAATTATGTCTCAAATGCTTTGATTTGATCCCAATACATGAGGATCTTCCCAAGTACTATATTCAGTAGATATCACTCAGTTTCAGTACATATCCACTGAATATGTGTCAGCTTCTGTAGATATCTACTGAACTATTTTGATGAGGCTGTTTTGGCAACAAATATGCTGTTTACGTGTATCCTCAAAGAAATGTATTCTGGTAAATGCTTTGTTTTCTCCCAATTGAGTCTCAAATGCTTTGATTTGATCCCAATACATGAGGATCTTCCCAAGTACTATATTCAGTAGATATCACTCAGTTTCAGTAGATATCCACTGAATAAGTGTCGGCTTCAATAAATATCTACTGAAATGTTTCAAACAGACTGTTTTGGAACCAAATATGCTATTTATGTGTATCCACATAGAAATGTATTCTGCTTAATGCTTTGTTTTCTCCAATTGAGTCTCAAATGATTTGATTTGATCCCAATACATGAGGATCTTCCCAAGTACTATATTCAATAGATATCAGTCAGTTTCAGTAGATATCCACTGAATATGTGTCAGCTTCAGTAGATATCTACTGAACCGTTTTGATGTGGCTGTTTTGGCACCAAATATGCTGTGTGTGTGTATCCATATAGAAATGTATTATGGTAAATGCTTTGTTTTCTCCCAATTGTGTCTCAAATGCTTTGATTTGATCCCAATACTTGAGGATCTTCCCAAGTACTATATTCAGTACATATCACTCAGTTTCAGTAGATATCCACTGAATAAGTGTCAACTTTAGTAGATATCTACTGCAATGTTTCGAAGAGGTTGTTTTGACACCAAATATGTTGTTTACGTGTATCCACATAGAAATGTATTTTGTTAAATGCTTTGTTTTCTTCAATTGAGTCTCAAATGCTTTGATTTGATCCCAAGACATGAGGATCTTCCCAAGTACTATATTAATCAGATATCACTCAGTTTCAGTAGATATCCACTGAATAAGTGTCAGCTTCAGTAGATATCTACTAAACTGTTTCGAACAGGCTGTTTTGGCAACAAATATGATGTTTATGCGTATCCACATAGAAATGTATTCTGCTAAATGCTTTGTTTTCTCCAATTGAGTCTCAAATGCTTTGATCTGATCCCAATACATGAGGATCTTCCCAAGTACTATATTCAAAAGATATCACTCAGTTTCAGTAGATATCCACTAAATATGTGTCACTTCAGTAGATATCACTCAGTTTCAGTAGATATCCACTGAATCTGTGTCAGGTTCAATAGATATCTACTGAACCGTTTTGAGAAGGCGGTTTTGGCACCAAATATGCTGTGTATGTGTATCCACATAGAAATGTATTGTGGTAAATGCTTTGTTTTCTCCCAATTGAGTCTCAAATGCTTTGATATGATCCCAAGACATGAGGATCTTCTCAAGTACTATATACAGTAGATATCACTCAGTTTCAGTAGATATCCACTGAATAAGTGTCAGCTTCAGTAGA
Source organism: Eucommia ulmoides (assembly GCA_016647705.1). NCBI lineage: Eukaryota > Viridiplantae > Streptophyta > Magnoliopsida > Garryales > Eucommiaceae > Eucommia > Eucommia ulmoides. The sequence continues at coordinate 35,968,740 of CM028334.1, read as the reverse complement.
TATCTACTGAACTGTTTTGATGAGGCTGTTTTGGCCCCAAATATTCTGTTTATGTGTATCCACATAAAAATGTATTCTGGTAAATGCGTTGTTTTCTCCCAATTGAGTCTCAAATGCTTTGATTTGATCCCAATACATGAGGATCTTCCCAAGTACTATATTCAGTAGATATCACTCAGTTTCAGTAGATATCCACTGAATATGTGTCAGCTTTAGTAGAGATCTACTGAACCATTTTGATGAGGCTGTTTTGGCACCAAATATGTTGTGTATGTGTATCCACATAGAAATGTATGATGGTAAATGCTTTGTTTTGTCCCAATTGTGTCTCAAATGCTTTGATTTGATCCCAATACATGAGGATCTTCCCAAGTACTATATTCAGTAGATATCACTCAGTTTTAGTAGATATCCACTGAATATGTGTCAGCTTCAGTAGATATCTACTGAACCGTTTTGATGAGGCTGTTTTGGCACCAAATATGCTGTGTATGTGTATCCACATTGAAATGTATCATGGTAAATGCTTTGTTTTGTCCCAATAGTGTCTCAAATGCATTGATTTGATCCCAATACATAAGAATCTTTCCAAGTACTATATTCAGTAGATATCACTCAGTTTCTGTAGATATCCACTGAAAAAGTGTCAACTTCAGTAGATATCTACTGAAATGTTTCAAACAGGTTGTTTTGGCACCAAATATGTTGTTTACGTGTATCCACTTACAAAAGTATTCTGCAAAATGCATTGTTTTCTCCAATTGAGTCTCAAATGCTTTGATTTGATCGCAATACATGAGGATCTTCCCAAGTACTATATTCAAAAGATATCACTCAGTTTCGGTAGATATCCACTGAATATGTGTCAACTTCAGTAGATATCTGCAGAACTGTTTTGATGAGGTTGTTTCAACACCAAATATGATGTTTATGTGTATTCACATAGAAATGTATTCTGCTAAATGCTTTGTTTTCTCCCAATTGAGTCTCAAATGCTTTGATTTGATCCCAATACATGAGGATCTTCCCAAGTACTGTATTCAGTAGATATCACTCAGTTTCAGTAGATATCCACTGAATAAGTGTCGGCTTCAATAAATATCTACTGAAATGTTTCAAACAGACTGTTTTGGAACCAAATATGCTATTTATGTGTATCCACATAGAAATGTATTCTGCTTAATGCTTTGTTTTCTCCAATTGAGTCTCAAATGATTTGATTTGATCCCAATACATGAGGATCTTCCCAAGTACTATATTCAGTAGATATCACTCAGTTTCAGTAGATATCCACTGAATATGTGTCAGCTTTAGTAGAGATCTACTGAACCATTTTGATGAGGCTGTTTTGGCACCAAATATGTTGTGTATGTGTATCCACATAGAAATGTATGATGGTAAATGCTTTGTTTTGTCCCAATTGTGTCTCAAATGCTTTGATTTGATCCCAATACATGAGGATCTTCCCAAGTACTATATTCAGTAGATATCACTCAGTTTTAGTAGATATCCACTGAATATGTGTCAGCTTCAGTAGATATCTACTGAACCGTTTTGATGAGGCTGTTTTGGCACCAAATATGCTGTGTATGTGTATCCACATTGAAATGTATCATGGTAAATGCTTTGTTTTGTCCCAATAGTGTCTCAAATGCATTGATTTGATCCCAATACATAAGAATCTTTCCAAGTACTATATTCAGTAGATATCACTCAGTTTCTGTAGATATCCACTGAAAAAGTGTCAACTTCAGTAGATATCTACTGAAATGTTTCAAACAGGTTGTTTTGGCACCAAATATGTTGTTTACGTGTATCCACTTACAAAAGTATTCTGCAAAATGCATTGTTTTCTCCAATTGAGTCTCAAATGCTTTGATTTGATCGCAATACATGAGGATCTTCCCAAGTACTATATTCAAAAGATATCACTCAGTTTCGGTAGATATCCACTGAATATGTGTCAACTTCAGTAGATATCTGCAGAACTGTTTTGATGAGGTTGTTTCAACACCAAATATGATGTTTATGTGTATTCACATAGAAATGTATTCTGCTAAATGCTTTGTTTTCTCCCAATTGAGTCTCAAATGCTTTGATTTGATCCCAATACATGAGGATCTTCCCAAGTACTGTATTCAGTAGATATCACTCAGTTTCAGTAGATATCCACTGAATAAGTGTCGGCTTCAATAAATATCTACTGAAATGTTTCAAACAGACTGTTTTGGAACCAAATATGCTATTTATGTGTATCCACATAGAAATGTATTCTGCTTAATGCTTTGTTTTCTCCAATTGAGTCTCAAATGATTTGATTTGATCCCAATACATGAGGATCTTCCCAAGTACTATATTCAGTAGATATCACTCAGTTTCAGTAGATATCCACTGAATATGTGTCAGCTTTAGTAGAGATCTACTGAACCATTTTGATGAGGCTGTTTTGGCACCAAATATGTTGTGTATGTGTATCCACATAGAAATGTATGATGGTAAATGCTTTGTTTTGTCCCAATTGTGTCTCAAATGCTTTGATTTGATCCCAATACATGAGGATCTTCCCAAGTACTATATTCAGTAGATATCACTCAGTTTTAGTAGATATCCACTGAATATGTGTCAGCTTCAGTAGATATCTACTGAACCGTTTTGATGAGGCTGTTTTGGCACCAAATATGCTGTGTATGTGTATCCACATTGAAATGTATCATGGTAAATGCTTTGTTTTGTCCCAATAGTGTCTCAAATGCATTGATTTGATCCCAATACATAAGAATCTTTCCAAGTACTATATTCAGTAGATATCACTCAGTTTCTGTAGATATCCACTGAAAAAGTGTCAACTTCAGTAGATATCTACTGAAATGTTTCAAACAGGTTGTTTTGGCACCAAATATGTTGTTTACGTGTATCCACTTACAAAAGTATTCTGCAAAATGCATTGTTTTCTCCAATTGAGTCTCAAATGCTTTGATTTGATCGCAATACATGAGGATCTTCCCAAGTACTATATTCAAAAGATATCACTCAGTTTCGGTAGATATCCACTGAATATGTGTCAACTTCAGTAGATATCTGCAGAACTGTTTTGATGAGGTTGTTTCAACACCAAATATGATGTTTATGTGTATTCACATAGAAATGTATTCTGCTAAATGCTTTGTTTTCTCCCAATTGAGTCTCAAATGCTTTGATTTGATCCCAATACATGAGGATCTTCCCAAGTACTGTATTCAGTAGATATCACTCAGTTTCAGTAGATATCCACTGAATAAGTGTCGGCTTCAATAAATATCTACTGAAATGTTTCAAACAGACTGTTTTGGAACCAAATATGCTATTTATGTGTATCCACATAGAAATGTATTCTGCTTAATGCTTTGTTTTCTCCAATTGAGTCTCAAATGATTTGATTTGATCCCAATACATGAGGATCTTCCCAAGTACTATATTCAGTAGATATCACTCAGTTTCAGTAGATATCCACTGAATAAGTGTCAGCTTCAGTAAATATCTACTGAAATGTTTCAAACAGGCTGTTTTGGCACCAAATATGCTATTTATGTGTATCCACATAGAAATGTATTCTGCTCAATGCTTCGTTTTTTCCAATTGAGTCTCAAATGCTTTGATTTGATCCCAATACCTGAGGATCTTCCCAAGTAATATACGTCATTTTTAGTATATTTCAGTAGATATCACCCAGTTTCAGTAGACATCCACTGAATATCTGTAAGTTTCCGTTGCTATCTACCGAACTGTTTCAAACAGGTTGTTTTGGCACCGAATATGCTGTGTATGTGTATCCACATAGAAATGTATTATGGTAAATGCTTCGTTTTCTCCCAATTATGTCTCAAATGCTTTGATTTGATCCCAATACATGAGGATCTTCCCAAGTACTATATTCAGTAGATATCACTCAGTTTCAGTACATATCCACTGAATATGTGTCAGCTTCTGTAGATATCTACTGAACTATTTTGATGAGGCTGTTTTGGCAACAAATATGCTGTTTACGTGTATCCTCAAAGAAATGTATTCTGGTAAATGCTTTGTTTTCTCCCAATTGAGTCTCAAATGCTTTGATTTGATCCCAATACATGAGGATCTTCCCAAGTACTATATTCAGTAGATATCACTCAGTTTCAGTAGATATCCACTGAATAAGTGTCGGCTTCAATAAATATCTACTGAAATGTTTCAAACAGACTGTTTTGGAACCAAATATGCTATTTATGTGTATCCACATAGAAATGTATTCTGCTTAATGCTTTGTTTTCTCCAATTGAGTCTCAAATGATTTGATTTGATCCCAATACATGAGGATCTTCCCAAGTACTATATTCAATAGATATCAGTCAGTTTCAGTAGATATCCACTGAATATGTGTCAGCTTCAGTAGATATCTACTGAACCGTTTTGATGTGGCTGTTTTGGCACCAAATATGCTGTGTGTGTGTATCCATATAGAAATGTATTATGGTAAATGCTTTGTTTTCTCCCAATTGTGTCTCAAATGCTTTGATTTGATCCCAATACTTGAGGATCTTCCCAAGTACTATATTCAGTACATATCACTCAGTTTCAGTAGATATCCACTGAATAAGTGTCAACTTTAGTAGATATCTACTGCAATGTTTCGAAGAGGTTGTTTTGACACCAAATATGTTGTTTACGTGTATCCACATAGAAATGTATTTTGTTAAATGCTTTGTTTTCTTCAATTGAGTCTCAAATGCTTTGATTTGATCCCAAGACATGAGGATCTTCCCAAGTACTATATTAATCAGATATCACTCAGTTTCAGTAGATATCCACTGAATAAGTGTCAGCTTCAGTAGATATCTACTAAACTGTTTCGAACAGGCTGTTTTGGCAACAAATATGATGTTTATGCGTATCCACATAGAAATGTATTCTGCTAAATGCTTTGTTTTCTCCAATTGAGTCTCAAATGCTTTGATCTGATCCCAATACATGAGGATCTTCCCAAGTACTATATTCAAAAGATATCACTCAGTTTCAGTAGATATCCACTAAATATGTGTCACTTCAGTAGATATCACTCAGTTTCAGTAGATATCCACTGAATCTGTGTCAGGTTCAATAGATATCTACTGAACCGTTTTGAGAAGGCGGTTTTGGCACCAAATATGCTGTGTATGTGTATCCACATAGAAATGTATTGTGGTAAATGCTTTGTTTTCTCCCAATTGAGTCTCAAATGCTTTGATATGATCCCAAGACATGAGGATCTTCTCAAGTACTATATACAGTAGATATCACTCAGTTTCAGTAGATATCCACTGAATAAGTGTCAGCTTCAGTAGATATCTACTGAACTGTTTTGATGAGGCTGTTTTGGCCCAAAATATTCTGTTTATGTGTATCCACATAAAAATGTATTCTGGTAAATGCGTTGTTTTCTCCCAATTGAGTCTCAAATGCTTTGATTTGATCCCAATACATGAGGATCTTCCCAAGTACTATATTCAGTAGATATCACTCAGTTTCAGTAGATATCCACTGAATATGTGTCAGCTTTAGTAGAGATCTACTGAACCATTTTGATGAGGCTGTTTTGGCACCAAATATGTTGTGTATGTGTATCCACATAGAAATGTATGATGGTAAATGCTTTGTTTTGTCCCAATTGTGTCTCAAATGCTTTGATTTGATCCCAATACATGAGGATCTTCCCAAGTACTATATTCAGTAGATATCACTCAGTTTTAGTAGATATCCACTGAATATGTGTCAGCTTCAGTAGATATCTACTGAACCGTTTTGATGAGGCTGTTTTGGCACCAAATATGCTGTGTATGTGTATCCACATTGAAATGTATCATGGTAAATGCTTTGTTTTGTCCCAATAGTGTCTCAAATGCATTGATTTGATCCCAATACATAAGAATCTTTCCAAGTACTATATTCAGTAGATATCACTCAGTTTCTGTAGATATCCACTGAAAAAGTGTCAACTTCAGTAGATATCTACTGAAATGTTTCAAACAGGTTGTTTTGGCACCAAATATGTTGTTTACGTGTATCCACTTACAAAAGTATTCTGCAAAATGCATTGTTTTCTCCAATTGAGTCTCAAATGCTTTGATTTGATCGCAATACATGAGGATCTTCCCAAGTACTATATTCAAAAGATATCACTCAGTTTCGGTAGATATCCACTGAATATGTGTCAACTTCAGTAGATATCTGCAGAACTGTTTTGATGAGGTTGTTTCAACACCAAATATGATGTTTATGTGTATTCACATAGAAATGTATTCTGCTAAATGCTTTGTTTTCTCCCAATTGAGTCTCAAATGCTTTGATTTGATCCCAATACATGAGGATCTTCCCAAGTACTGTATTCAGTAGATATCACTCAGTTTCAGTAGATATCCACTGAATAAGTGTCGGCTTCAATAAATATCTACTGAAATGTTTCAAACAGACTGTTTTGGAACCAAATATGCTATTTATGTGTATCCACATAGAAATGTATTCTGCTTAATGCTTTGTTTTCTCCAATTGAGTCTCAAATGATTTGATTTGATCCCAATACATGAGGATCTTCCCAAGTACTATATTCAGTAGATATCACTCAGTTTCAGTAGATATCCACTGAATATGTGTCAGCTTTAGTAGAGATCTACTGAACCATTTTGATGAGGCTGTTTTGGCACCAAATATGTTGTGTATGTGTATCCACATAGAAATGTATGATGGTAAATGCTTTGTTTTGTCCCAATTGTGTCTCAAATGCTTTGATTTGATCCCAATACATGAGGATCTTCCCAAGTACTATATTCAGTAGATATCACTCAGTTTTAGTAGATATCCACTGAATATGTGTCAGCTTCAGTAGATATCTACTGAACCGTTTTGATGAGGCTGTTTTGGCACCAAATATGCTGTGTATGTGTATCCACATTGAAATGTATCATGGTAAATGCTTTGTTTTGTCCCAATAGTGTCTCAAATGCATTGATTTGATCCCAATACATAAGAATCTTTCCAAGTACTATATTCAGTAGATATCACTCAGTTTCTGTAGATATCCACTGAAAAAGTGTCAACTTCAGTAGATATCTACTGAAATGTTTCAAACAGGTTGTTTTGGCACCAAATATGTTGTTTACGTGTATCCACTTACAAAAGTATTCTGCAAAATGCATTGTTTTCTCCAATTGAGTCTCAAATGCTTTGATTTGATCGCAATACATGAGGATCTTCCCAAGTACTATATTCAAAAGATATCACTCAGTTTCGGTAGATATCCACTGAATATGTGTCAACTTCAGTAGATATCTGCAGAACTGTTTTGATGAGGTTGTTTCAACACCAAATATGATGTTTATGTGTATTCACATAGAAATGTATTCTGCTAAATGCTTTGTTTTCTCCCAATTGAGTCTCAAATGCTTTGATTTGATCCCAATACATGAGGATCTTCCCAAGTACTGTATTCAGTAGATATCACTCAGTTTCAGTAGATATCCACTGAATAAGTGTCGGCTTCAATAAATATCTACTGAAATGTTTCAAACAGACTGTTTTGGAACCAAATATGCTATTTATGTGTATCCACATAGAAATGTATTCTGCTTAATGCTTTGTTTTCTCCAATTGAGTCTCAAATGATTTGATTTGATCCCAATACATGAGGATCTTCCCAAGTACTATATTCAGTAGATATCACTCAGTTTCAGTAGATATCCACTGAATAAGTGTCAGCTTCAGTAAATATCTACTGAAATGTTTCAAACAGGCTGTTTTGGCACCAAATATGCTATTTATGTGTATCCACATAGAAATGTATTCTGCTCAATGCTTCGTTTTTTCCAATTGAGTCTCAAATGCTTTGATTTGATCCCAATACCTGAGGATCTTCCCAAGTAATATACGTCATTTTTAGTATATTTCAGTAGATATCACCCAGTTTCAGTAGACATCCACTGAATATCTGTAAGTTTCCGTTGCTATCTACCGAACTGTTTCAAACAGGTTGTTTTGGCACCGAATATGCTGTGTATGTGTATCCACATAGAAATGTATTATGGTAAATGCTTCGTTTTCTCCCAATTATGTCTCAAATGCTTTGATTTGATCCCAATACATGAGGATCTTCCCAAGTACTATATTCAGTAGATATCACTCAGTTTCAGTACATATCCACTGAATATGTGTCAGCTTCTGTAGATATCTACTGAACTATTTTGATGAGGCTGTTTTGGCAACAAATATGCTGTTTACGTGTATCCTCAAAGAAATGTATTCTGGTAAATGCTTTGTTTTCTCCCAATTGAGTCTCAAATGCTTTGATTTGATCCCAATACATGAGGATCTTCCCAAGTACTATATTCAGTAGATATCACTCAGTTTCAGTAGATATCCACTGAATAAGTGTCGGCTTCAATAAATATCTACTGAAATGTTTCAAACAGACTGTTTTGGAACCAAATATGCTATTTATGTGTATCCACATAGAAATGTATTCTGCTTAATGCTTTGTTTTCTCCAATTGAGTCTCAAATGATTTGATTTGATCCCAATACATGAGGATCTTCCCAAGTACTATATTCAATAGATATCAGTCAGTTTCAGTAGATATCCACTGAATATGTGTCAGCTTCAGTAGATATCTACTGAACCGTTTTGATGTGGCTGTTTTGGCACCAAATATGCTGTGTGTGTGTATCCATATAGAAATGTATTATGGTAAATGCTTTGTTTTCTCCCAATTGTGTCTCAAATGCTTTGATTTGATCCCAATACTTGAGGATCTTCCCAAGTACTATATTCAGTACATATCACTCAGTTTCAGTAGATATCCACTGAATAAGTGTCAACTTTAGTAGATATCTACTGCAATGTTTCGAAGAGGTTGTTTTGACACCAAATATGTTGTTTACGTGTATCCACATAGAAATGTATTTTGTTAAATGCTTTGTTTTCTTCAATTGAGTCTCAAATGCTTTGATTTGATCCCAAGACATGAGGATCTTCCCAAGTACTATATTAATCAGATATCACTCAGTTTCAGTAGATATCCACTGAATAAGTGTCAGCTTCAGTAGATATCTACTAAACTGTTTCGAACAGGCTGTTTTGGCAACAAATATGATGTTTATGCGTATCCACATAGAAATGTATTCTGCTAAATGCTTTGTTTTCTCCAATTGAGTCTCAAATGCTTTGATCTGATCCCAATACATGAGGATCTTCCCAAGTACTATATTCAAAAGATATCACTCAGTTTCAGTAGATATCCACTAAATATGTGTCACTTCAGTAGATATCACTCAGTTTCAGTAGATATCCACTGAATCTGTGTCAGGTTCAATAGATATCTACTGAACCGTTTTGAGAAGGCGGTTTTGGCACCAAATATGCTGTGTATGTGTATCCACATAGAAATGTATTGTGGTAAATGCTTTGTTTTCTCCCAATTGAGTCTCAAATGCTTTGATATGATCCCAAGACATGAGGATCTTCTCAAGTACTATATACAGTAGATATCACTCAGTTTCAGTAGATATCCACTGAATAAGTGTCAGCTTCAGTAGATATCTACTGAACTGTTTTGATGAGGCTGTTTTGGCCCAAAATATTCTGTTTATGTGTATCCACATAAAAATGTATTCTGGTAAATGCGTTGTTTTCTCCCAATTGAGTCTCAAATGCTTTGATTTGATCCCAATACATGAGGATCTTCCCAAGTACTATATTCAGTAGATATCACTCAGTTTCAGTAGATATCCACTGAATATGTGTCAGCTTTAGTAGAGATCTACTGAACCATTTTGATGAGGCTGTTTTGGCACCAAATATGTTGTGTATGTGTATCCACATAGAAATGTATGATGGTAAATGCTTTGTTTTGTCCCAATTGTGTCTCAAATGCTTTGATTTGATCCCAATACATGAGGATCTTCCCAAGTACTATATTCAGTAGATATCACTCAGTTTTAGTAGATATCCACTGAATATGTGTCAGCTTCAGTAGATATCTACTGAACCGTTTTGATGAGGCTGTTTTGGCACCAAATATGCTGTGTATGTGTATCCACATTGAAATGTATCATGGTAAATGCTTTGTTTTGTCCCAATAGTGTCTCAAATGCATTGATTTGATCCCAATACATAAGAATCTTTCCAAGTACTATATTCAGTAGATATCACTCAGTTTCTGTAGATATCCACTGAAAAAGTGTCAACTTCAGTAGATATCTACTGAAATGTTTCAAACAGGTTGTTTTGGCACCAAATATGTTGTTTACGTGTATCCACTTACAAAAGTATTCTGCAAAATGCATTGTTTTCTCCAATTGAGTCTCAAATGCTTTGATTTGATCGCAATACATGAGGATCTTCCCAAGTACTATATTCAAAAGATATCACTCAGTTTCGGTAGATATCCACTGAATATGTGTCAACTTCAGTAGATATCTGCAGAACTGTTTTGATGAGGTTGTTTCAACACCAAATATGATGTTTATGTGTATTCACATAGAAATGTATTCTGCTAAATGCTTTGTTTTCTCCCAATTGAGTCTCAAATGCTTTGATTTGATCCCAATACATGAGGATCTTCCCAAGTACTGTATTCAGTAGATATCACTCAGTTTCAGTAGATATCCACTGAATAAGTGTCGGCTTCAATAAATATCTACTGAAATGTTTCAAACAGACTGTTTTGGAACCAAATATGCTATTTATGTGTATCCACATAGAAATGTATTCTGCTTAATGCTTTGTTTTCTCCAATTGAGTCTCAAATGATTTGATTTGATCCCAATACATGAGGATCTTCCCAAGTACTATATTCAGTAGATATCACTCAGTTTCAGTAGATATCCACTGAATATGTGTCAGCTTTAGTAGAGATCTACTGAACCATTTTGATGAGGCTGTTTTGGCACCAAATATGTTGTGTATGTGTATCCACATAGAAATGTATGATGGTAAATGCTTTGTTTTGTCCCAATTGTGTCTCAAATGCTTTGATTTGATCCCAATACATGAGGATCTTCCCAAGTACTATATTCAGTAGATATCACTCAGTTTTAGTAGATATCCACTGAATATGTGTCAGCTTCAGTAGATATCTACTGAACCGTTTTGATGAGGCTGTTTTGGCACCAAATATGCTGTGTATGTGTATCCACATTGAAATGTATCATGGTAAATGCTTTGTTTTGTCCCAATAGTGTCTCAAATGCATTGATTTGATCCCAATACATAAGAATCTTTCCAAGTACTATATTCAGTAGATATCACTCAGTTTCTGTAGATATCCACTGAAAAAGTGTCAACTTCAGTAGATATCTACTGAAATGTTTCAAACAGGTTGTTTTGGCACCAAATATGTTGTTTACGTGTATCCACTTACAAAAGTATTCTGCAAAATGCATTGTTTTCTCCAATTGAGTCTCAAATGCTTTGATTTGATCGCAATACATGAGGATCTTCCCAAGTACTATATTCAAAAGATATCACTCAGTTTCGGTAGATATCCACTGAATATGTGTCAACTTCAGTAGATATCTGCAGAACTGTTTTGATGAGGTTGTTTCAACACCAAATATGATGTTTATGTGTATTCACATAGAAATGTATTCTGCTAAATGCTTTGTTTTCTCCCAATTGAGTCTCAAATGCTTTGATTTGATCCCAATACATGAGGATCTTCCCAAGTACTGTATTCAGTAGATATCACTCAGTTTCAGTAGATATCCACTGAATAAGTGTCGGCTTCAATAAATATCTACTGAAATGTTTCAAACAGACTGTTTTGGAACCAAATATGCTATTTATGTGTATCCACATAGAAATGTATTCTGCTTAATGCTTTGTTTTCTCCAATTGAGTCTCAAATGATTTGATTTGATCCCAATACATGAGGATCTTCCCAAGTACTATATTCAGTAGATATCACTCAGTTTCAGTAGATATCCACTGAATAAGTGTCAGCTTCAGCAAATATCTACTGAAATGTTTCAAACAGGCAGTTTTGGCACCAAATATGCTGTTTACATGTATCCAAATAGAAATGTATTCTGCTAAACGCTTTGTTTTCTTCAATTGAGTCTCAAATGCATTGATTTGATCCCAAGACATGAGGATCTTCCCAAGTACAATATTAAGTAGATATCACTCAGTTTCAGTAGATATCCACTGAATAAGTGTCAGCTTCAGTAGATATCCACTGAATAAGTGTCGGCTTCAATAAATATCTACTGAAATGTTTCAAACAGACTGTTTTGGAACCAAATATGCTATTTATGTGTATCCACATAGAAATGTATTCTGCTTAATGCTTTGTTTTCTCCAATTGAGTCTCAAATGATTTGATTTGATCCCAATACATGAGGATCTTCCCAAGTACTATATTCAGTAGATATCACTCAGTTTCAGTAGATATCCACTGAATAAGTGTCAGCTTCAGCAAATATCTACTGAAATGTTTCAAACAGGCAGTTTTGGCACCAAATATGCTGTTTACATGTATCCAAATAGAAATGTATTCTGCTAAACGCTTTGTTTTCTTCAATTGAGTCTCAAATGCATTGATTTGATCCCAAGACATGAGGATCTTCCCAAGTACAATATTAAGTAGATATCACTCAGTTTCAGTAGATATCCACTGAATAAGTGTCAGCTTCAGTAGATATCCACTTAACTATTTCGAACAGGCTGTTTTGGCACCAAATATGTTGCTTATGCGTATCCACATAGAAATGTATTCTGCTAAATGCTTTGTTTACTCCAATTGAGTCTCAAATGCATTGCTTTGATCCCAATAAATGAGGATCTTCCCAAGTACTATATTCCAAAGATATAACTCAGTTTCAGTAGATATCCACTCAATATGTGTCAACTTCAGTAGATATCTACTGAACTGTTTTGATGAGGTTGTTTTAGCACCAAATATGCAGTGTATGTGTATCGACATAGAAATGTATTATGGTAAATGCTTTGTTTTCTCCCAATTGTGTCTCAAATGCTTTGATTTGAACCCAATACATGAGGATCTTCCCAAGTACTATATTCAGTAGATATCACTCAATTTCAGTAGATATCCACTAAATATGTGTCATCTTCAGTAGATATCTTCCGAACTGTTTTGATGAGGTTGTTTCGGCACTAAATATGCTATTTATGTGTATCCACAAAGAAATACATTCTGCTAAATGCTTTGTTTTCTCCAATTGAGTCTCAAATTCTTTTATTTGATCCCAATACCTGAGGATCATCCCAAGTAATATACGTCATTTTGAGTATATTCAATAGATATCACTCAGTTTCAGTAGACATCCCCTGAATATGTGTCAGTTTCAGTAGAAATCCACTGAACTGTTTCAAACAGGCTGTTTTGGCACCAAATATGTTGTTTACGTGTATCCACATAGAAATGTATTCTGGTAAATGCTTTGTGTTCTCCCAATTGAGTCTCAAATGCTTTGATTTGATCCCAATACATATGGATCTTCCCACGTACTATATTCAGTAAATATCACTCAGTTTCAGTGGATATCAACTACATAAGTGTCAGCTTCAGTAGACATCAACTGAACTGTTTTGATGAGGCTGTTTTGGCACCAAATAGGTTGTTTATGCGTATCCACATAGAAATGTACTCTGGTAAATCCTTTGTTTTCTCCCAATTGAGTCTCAAATACTTTGATTTGATCCCAATACATGAGGATCTTCCCAAGTGCCATATTCAGTAGATATCACTGAGTTTCAGTAGATATCCACTGAATAAGTGTCAGCTTCATTAGATATCTACTGAACTGTTTTGATGAGGCTGTTTTGGCACCAAATATGTTGTTTATGTGCATCCACATAGAAATGTATTCTGGTAAATGCTTTGTTTTCTCCCAATTGAGTCTCAAATGCTTTGATTTGATCCCAATACATGAGGATCTTCCCAAGTACTATATTCAGTAGATATCACTCAGTTTCAGTAGATATCCACTGAATCTGTGTCAGGTTCAATAGATATCTACTGAACCGTTTTGAGAAGGCGGTTTTGGCACCAAATATGCTGTGTATGTGTATCCACATAGAAATGTATTGTGGTAAATGCTTTGTTTTCTCCCAATTGAGTCTCAAATGCTTTGATATGATCCCAAGACATGAGGATCTTCTCAAGTACTATATACAGTAGATATCACTCAGTTTCAGTAGATATCCACTGAATATGTGTCAGCTTCAGTAGATATCTACTGAACCGTTTGGTGAGGCTGTTTTGGCACCAAATATGTTGTTTATGTGTATCCATATAGAAATGTATTCTGGTAAATGCTTTGTTTTCTCCCAATTGGGTCGCAAATACTTTCATTTGATCCCAATACATGAGGATCTTCCCAAGTACTATATTCAGTAGATATCCGCTGAATAAGTGTCAGCTTCCGTAGATATCTACTAAACTATTTTGATGATGCTGTTTTGGCACCAAATATGTCGTTTATGTGTATCCACATAGAAATGTATTCTGGTAAATGCTTTGTTTTCTCCCAATTGAGTCTCAAATGCTTTGATTTGATCCCAATACATGAGGATCTTCCCAAGTACTGTATTCAGTAGATATCACTCAGTTTCAGTAGATATCCACTGAATAAGTGCCAGCTTCAGTAGATATCTACTGAAATGTTTCAAACAGGCTGTTTTGGAACCAAATATGTTGTTTACATATATCCACATAGAAATGTATTCTGCTAAATGCTTTGTTTTCTTCAATTGAGTCTCAAATGCTTTGATATGATCCCAAGACATGAGGATCTTCTCAAGTACTATATTAAGTAGATATCACCCAGTTTCAGTAGATATCCACTGAATAAGTGTCAGCTTCAGTAGATATCTACTAAACTGTTTCGAACAGGCTGTTTTGGCACCAAATATGTTGTTTATGCGTATCCACATAGAAATGTATTCTGGTAAATGCTTGTTTTCTGCAATTGAGTCTCAAATGCTTTGATTTGATCCCAATACATGAGGATCTTCCCAAGTACTATATTCAAAAGATGTCACTCAGTTTCAGTAGATATCCACTGAATATGTGTCAACTTCAGTAGATATCTACTGAACTGTTTTGATTAGGCTGTTTGGGAACCAAATATGCTGTTTATGAGTATCCACATAGAAATGTATTCTGGTAAAAGCTTTGTTTTCACCCAAATGAGTCTCAAATGCTTTGATTTGAACCCAATACTTGAGGATCTTCCCAAGTACTATATTCAATAGATATCACTCAGTTTTTTGTAGATATCCACTAAATATGTGTCATCTTCAGTAGATATCTTCTGAACTGTTTTGATGAGGTTGTTTCGGCACTAAATATGCTATTTATGTGTATCCACAAAGAAATGTATTCCGCTAAATGGTTTGTTTTCTCCAATTGAGTCTCAAATTCTTTGATTTGATCCCAATACCTGAGGATCATCCCAAGTAATATAGGTCATTTTCAGTATATTTCAATAGATATCACTCAGTTTCAGTAGACATCCGCTGAATATGTGTCAGTTTCAATAGAAATCTACTGAACTGTCTCAAACAGGCTGTTTTGGCACCAAATATGTTGTTTACGTGTATCCACATAGAAATGTATTCTGGTAAATGCTTTCTGTTCTCCCAATTGAGTCTCAAATGCTTTGATTTGATCCCAATACATGAGGATCTTCCCAGGTACTATATTGAGTAGATATCACTCAGTTTCAGTGGATATCAACTACATAAGTGTCAGCTTCAGTAGACATCTACTGAACTGTTTTGATGAGGCTGTTTTGGCACCAAATACGTTGTTTATGTGTATCCACATAGAAATGTATTCTGGTAAATGCTTTGTTTTCTCCCAATTGAGTCTTAATTGCTTTGATTTGATCCCAATACATGAGGATCTTCCCAAGTACTATATTCAGTAGATATCCACTGAATCTGTGTCAGGTTCAATAGATATCTACTGAACCGTTTCGATGAGGCGGTTTTGGCACCAAATATGCTGTGTATGTGTATCCACATAGAAATGTATTATGGTAAATGCTTTGTTTTCTCCCAATTGTGTCTCAAATTTTTTGATTTGACGCCAATACATGAGGATCTTCCCAAGTACTATATTCAGTAGATATCACTCAGTTTCATTAGATATCCACCGAATAAGTGTCAGCTTCAGTAGATATCTACTGAACCGTTTTCATGAGGCTGTTTTGGCACCAAATATGTTGTTTATGTGTATCCACATAGAAATGTATTCTGGTAAATGCTTTGTTTTCTCCCCATTGAGTCTCAAATGCTTTGATTTGATCCCAATCCATGAGGATCTTCCCAAGTAGTATATTCCGTAGATATTACACAGTTTCAGTAGATATCCCCTGAATATGTGTCAGCTTTAGTAGATATCTACTGAACCATTTTGATCAGGCTATATTGGCACCAAATATGCTGTGTATGTGTATCCACATAGAAATGTATTATGGTAAATGCTTTGTTTTCTCCCAATTGTGTCTCAAATGCTTTGATTTGATCCCAATACATGAGGATCTTCCCAAGTACTATATTCAGTAGATATCACTCAGTTTCAGTAGATATCCACTGAATAAGTGCCAGCTTCAGTAGATATCTACTGAAATGTTTCGAATAGGCTGTTTTGGCACCAAATATGCTGTTTATGCGTATCCACATAGAAATGTATTCTGGTAAATGCTTTGTTTTCACCCAAATGAGTCTCAAATGCTTTGATTTGAACCCAATACATGAGGATCTTCCCAAGTACTATATTCAATAGATATCACTCAGTTTTTTGTAGATATCCACTAAATATGTGTCATCTTCAGTAGATATCTTCTGAACTGTTTTGATGAGGTTGTTTCGGCACTAAATATGCTATTTATGTGTATCCACAAAGAAATGTATTCCGCTAAATGGTTTGTTTTCTCCAATTGAGTCTCAAATTCTTTGATTTGATCCCAATACCTGAGGATCATCCCAAGTAATATAGGTCATTTTCAGTATATTTCAATAGATATCACTCAGTTTCAGTAGACATCCGCTGAATATGTGTCAGTTTCAATAGAAATCTACTGAACTGTCTCAAACAGGCTGTTTTGGCACCAAATATGTTGTTTACGTGTATCCACATAGAAATGTATTCTGGTAAATGCTTTCTGTTCTCCCAATTGAGTCTCAAATGCTTTGATTTGATCCCAATACATGAGGATCTTCCCAGGTACTATATTGAGTAGATATCACTCAGTTTCAGTGGATATCAACTACATAAGTGTCAGCTTCAGTAGACATCTATTGAACTGTTTTGATGAGGCTGTTTTGGCACCAAATATGTTGTTTATGTGTATCCACATAGAAATGTATTCTGGTAAATGCTTTGTTTTCTCCCAATTGAGTCTTAATTGCTTTGATTTGATCCCAATACATGAGGATCTTCCCAAGTACTATATTCAGTAGATATCCACTGAATCTGTGTCAGGTTCAATAGATATCTACTGAACCGTTTCGATGAGGCGGTTTTGGCACCAAATATGCTGTGTATGTGTATCCACATAGAAATGTATTATGGTAAATGCTTTGTTTTCTCCCAATTGTGTCTCAAATTTTTTGATTTGACGCCAATACATGAGGATCTTCCCAAGTACTATATTCAGTAGATATCACTCAGTTTCATTAGATATCCACCGAATAAGTGTCAGCTTCAGTAGATATCTACTGAACCGTTTTCATGAGGCTGTTTTGGCACCAAACATGCTGTTTATGTGTATCCACATAGAAATGTATTCTGGTAAATGCTTTGTTTTCTCCCCATTGAGTCTCAAATGCTTTGATTTGATCCCAATCCATGAGGATCTTCCCAAGTAGTATATTCTGTAGATATTACACAGTTTCAGTAGATATCCCCTGAATATGTGTCAGCTTTAGTAGATATCTACTGAACCATTTTGATCAGGCTATATTGGCACCAAATATGCTGTGTATGTGTATCCACATAGAAATGTATTATGGTAAATGCTTTGTTTTCTCCCAATTGTGTCTCAAATGCTTTGATTTGATCCCAATACATGAGGATCTTCCCAAGTACTATATTCAGTAGATATCACTCAGTTTCAGTAGATATCCACTGAATAAGTGCCAGCTTCAGTAGATATCTACTGAAATGTTTCGAATAGGCTGTTTTGGCACCAAATATGTTGTTTATGCGTATCCACATAGAAATGTATTCTGCTAAATGCTTTGTTTTCTCCAATTGAGTCTCAAATGCTTTGATTTGATCCCAATACATGAGGATCTTCCCAAGTACTATATTCAATAGATATCACTCAGTTTCAGTACATATCCACTAAATATGTGTCAACTTCAGTAGATATCTACTGAACTGTTTGGATGAGGTTGTTTCGGCACCAAATATGCTGTTTATGTGTATTCACATAGAAATGTATTCTGGTAAATGCTTTGTCTTCTCCCAATTGAGTCTCAAATGCTTTGATTTGATCCCAACACATGAGGATCTTCCCAAGTACTATATTCTGTAGATATTACTCAGTTTCATTAGATATCCCCTGAATATGTGTCAGCTTTAGTAGATATCTACTGAACCATTTTGATCCCGCTATATTGGCACCAAATATGTTGTGTTTGTGTATCCACATAGAAATGTATTATGGTAAATGCTTTGTTTTGTCCCAATTGTGTCTCAAATGCTTTGATTTCATCCCAATACATGAGGATCTTCCCAAGTACTATATTCAAAAGATATCACTCAATTTCAGTAGATATCCACTAAATATGTGTCAACTTCAGTACATATCTACTGAACTGTTTGGATGAGGTTGTTTTGGAACCAAATATGCTATTTATGTGTATCCACATAGAAATGTATTCTGCTAAATGCTTTGTTTTCTCCAATTGAGTCTCAAATGCTTTGATTTGATCCCAATACTTGAGGATCTTCCCAAGTAATATACGTCATTTTGAGTGTATTTCAGTAGATATCACTCAGTTTCAGTAGACATCCACTGAATATGTGTCAGTTTCAGTAGATATCTACTGAATTGTTTCAAACAGGCTGTTTTGGCACAAAATACACTGTGTATGTGTATCCACGTAGAAATGTATTGTGGTAAATGCTTTGTTCTCTCCCAATTGTGTCTCAAATGCTTTGATTTGATCGCAATACATGAGGATATTCCCAAGTACTATATACAGTAGATATCACTCAGTTTCAGTAGATATCCACTGAATATGTGTCAGCTTCAGTAGACATCTACTGAACCGTGTTGGTGAGGCTGTTTTGGTACCAAATATGTTGTTTCTGTGTATCCATATAGAAATGTATTCTGGTAAATGCTTTGTTTTCTCTCAATTGAGTCGCAAATACTTTGATTTGATCCCAATACATGAGGATCTTCCCAAGTACTATATTCAGTAGATATCACTGAGTTTCAGAGGATATCCGCTGAATAAGTGTCAACTTCTGTAGATATCTACTGAACTATTTTGATGAGGCTGTTTTGGCACCAAATATGTAGTTTACGTGTATCCACATAGAAATGTATTCTGGTAAATGCTTTGTTTTCTCCCAATTGAGTCTCAAATGCTATGATTTGATCCCAATACATGAGGATCTTCCCAAGTACTGTATTCAGTAGATATCACTCAGTTTCAGTAGATATCCACTGAATAAGTGCCAGCTTCAGTAGATATCTACAGAAATGTTTCAAACAGGCTGTTTTGGAACCGAATATGTTGTTTACATATATCCACATAGAAATGTATTCTGCTAAATGTTTTGTTTTCTTTAATTGAGTCTCAAATGCTTTGATTTGATCCCAAGACATGATGATCTTCTCAAGTACTATATTCCAAAGATATCACTCAGTTTCAGTAGATATCCACTGAATATGTGTCAACTTCAGTAAATATCTGCTGAACTGTTTTGATGAGGCTGTTTGGGAACCAAATATGCTGTTTATGTGTATCCACATAGAAATGTATTCTGGTAGATGCTTTGTTTTCTCCCAAATGAGTCTCAAATGCTTTGATTTGAACCCATTACATGAGGATCTTCCCAAGCACTATATTCTGTAGATATCACTCAGTTTCAGTAGATATCCACTAAATATGTGTCATCTTCAGTAGATATCTTCTGAACTGTTTTGATGAGGTTGTTTCGGCACTAAATATGCAATTTATGTGTATCCACAAAGAAATGTATTCCGCTAAATGCTTTGTTTTCTCCAATTGAGTTTCAAATTCTTTGATTTGATCCCAATACCTGAGGATCATCCCAAGTAATATAGGTCATTTTGAGTATATTTCAATAGATATCACTCAGTTTCAGTAGACATCCGCTGAATATGTGTCAGTTTCAGTAGAAATCTACTAAACTGTTTTAAACAAGCTGTTTTGGCACCAAATATGTTGTTTACGTGTATCGACATAGAAATGTATTCTGGTAAATGCTTTCTGTTCTCCCAATTGAGTCTCAAATGCTTTTATTTGATCCCAATACATGTGGATCTTCCCAGGTACTATATTCAGTAGATATCACTCAGTTTCAGTGGATATCAACTACGTAAGTGTCAGCTTCAGTAGACATCTACTGAACTGTTTTGATGAAGCTGTTTTGGCACCAAATATGTTGTTTATGCGTATCCACATAGAAATGTATTCTGGTAAATGCTTTGTTTTCTCCCAATTGAGTCTCAAATACTTTGATTTGATCCCAATACATGAGAATCTTCCCAAGTACTATATTCAGTAGATATCACTAAGTTTCAGTAGATATCCACTGAATAAGTGTCAGCTTCTTTAGATATCTACTGAACTATTTTGATGAGGCTGTTTTGGCACCAAAATATGTTGTTTATGTGTATCCACATAGAAATGTATTCTGGTAAATGCTTTGTTTTCTCCCAATTGAGTCTCAAAGGCTTTGATTTGATCCCAATACATGAGGATCTTCCCAAGTACAATATTCAGTAGATATCACTCAGTTTCAGTAAATATCCACTGAATCTGTGTCAGGTTCAATAGATATCTACTGAACCGTTTTGATGAGGCGGTTTTGGCACCAAATATGCTGTGTATGTGTATCCACATAGAAATATATTATGGTAAATGCTTTGTTTTCTCCTAATTGTGTCTCAAATTTTTTGATTTGACGCCAATACATGAGTATCTTCCCAAGTACTATATTCAGTAGATATCACTCAGTTTCAGTAGATATCCACCGAATAAGTGTCAGCTTCAGTAGATATCTACTGAACTGTTTTGGTGAGACTGTTTTGGCTCCAAATATTCGGTTTATGTGTATCCACATAGAAATGTATTCTGGTAAATGCTTTGTTTTCTCCCAATTGAGTCTCAAATGCTTTGATTTGATCCCAATACATGAGGATCTTCCCAAGTACTATATTCTGTAGATATTACTCAGTTTCACTAGATATCCCCTGAATATGTGTCAGCTTTACTAGATATGTACTGAACCGTTTTGATCAGGCTATATTGGCACCAAATATGCTGTGTATGTGTATCCACATAGAAATGTATTATGGTAAATGCTTTGTTTTCTACCAATTGTGTCTCAAATGCTTTGATTTGATCCCAATACATGAGGATCTTCCCAAGTACTATATTCAGTAGATATCACTCAGTTTCAGTAGATATCCACTGATTAAGTGCCAGCTTCAGTAGATATCTATTGAAATGTTTCGAACAGGCTGTTTTGGAACCAAATATGTTGTTTACGTGTATCCGCAAAAAAATGTATTCTGGTAAATGCTTTGTTTTCTTCAATTGAGTCTCAAATGCTTTGATTTGATCCCAAGACATGAGGATCTTCCCAAGTACTATATTAAGTAGATATCACTCAGTTTCAGTAGATATCCACTGAATAACTGTCAGCTTCAGTAGATATCTACTAAACTGTTTCGAAGAGGCTGTTTTGGCACAAAATATGTTGTTTATGCGTATCCACATAGAAATGTATTCTGCTAAATGCTTTGTTTTCTCCAATTGAGTCTCAAATGCTTTGATTTGATCCCAATACATGAGGATCTTCCCAAGTACTATATTCAAAAGATATCACTCAATTTCAGTAGATATCCACTAAATATGTGTCAACTTCAGCAGATATCTACTGAACTGTTTGGATGAGGTTGTTTCGGCACCAAATATGCTGTTTATGTGTATTCACATAGAAATGTATTCTGGTAAATGCTTTGTTTTCTCCCAATTGAGTCTCAAATGCTTTGATTTGATCCCAATACATAAGGATCTTCCCAAGTACTATATTCAGTAGATATCACTCAATTTCAGTAGATATCCACTGAATAAGTGTCAGCTTCAGTAAATATCTGCTGAAATGTTTCAAACAGGCTGTGTTGGAACCAAATATGCTTTTTATGTGTATCCACATAGAAATGTATTCTGCTAAATGCTTTGTTTTCTCCAATTGAGTCTCAAATGCTTTGATTTGATCCGAATACCTGAGGATCTTCCCAAGTAATATACGTCATTTTGAGTATATTTCAGTAGATATCACTCAGTTTCAGTAGATATCCACTGAATATGTGTCATCTTCAGTAGATATCTACTGAACCGTTTTGGTGAGGCTGTTTTGGTACCAAATATGTTGTTTATGTATATCCATATAGAAATGTATTCTAGTAAATGCTTTGTTTTCTCCCAATTGAGTCGCAAATACTTTGATTTGATCCCAATACATGAGGATCTTCCCAAGTACTATATTCAGTAGATATCACTGAGTTTTAGTAGATATCCGCAGAATAAGTGTCAGCTTCTGTAGATATCTACTGAACTATTTTGATGAGGCTGTTTTGGCACCAAATATGTCGTTTACGTGTATCCACATAGAAATTTATTCTGGTAAATGCTTTGTTTTCTCCCAATTGAGTCTCAAATGCTTTGATTTGATCCCAATACATGAGGATCTTCCCAAGTACTGTATTCAGTAGATATCACTCAGTTTCAGTAGATATCCACTGAATAAGTGCCAACATCAATAGATATCTACTGAAATGTTTCGAACAGGCTGTTTTGGAACCGAATACGTTGTTTACATATATCCACATAGAAATGTATTCTGCTAAATGCTTTGTTTTCTTCAATTGAGTCTCAAATGCTTTGATTTGATCCCAAGACATGAGGATCTTCTCAAGTACTATATTAAGTAGATATCACCCAGATTCAGTTGATATCCATTGAATAAGTGTCAGATTCAGTAGATATCTACTAAACTGTTTCGAACAGGCTGTTTTGGCACCAAATATGTTGTTTATGCGTATCCACATAGAAATGTATTCTGCTAAATGCTTGTTTTCTCCAATTGAGTCTCAAATGCTTTGATTTGAGCTCAATACATGAGGATCTTCCCAAGTACTATATTCAAAAGATATCACTCAGTTGAATATGTGTCAACTTCAGTAGAGATCTACTGAACTGTTTTGATGAGGCTGTTTGGGAACCAAATATGTTGTTTATGTGTATCCTCATAGAAATGTATTCTGGTAAATGCTTTGTTTTCTCCCAAATGAGTCTCAAATGCTTTGATTTGAACCCAATACATGAGGATCTTCCCAAGTACTATATTCAGTAGATATCACTCAGTTTCAGTAGATATCCACTAAATATGTGTCATCTTCAGTAGATATCTTCTGAACTGTTTTGATGAGGTTGTTTCGGCACTAAATATGCTATTTATGTGTATCCACAAAGAAATGTATTCTGCTAAATGCATTGTTTTCTCCAATTGAGTCTCAAATTATTTGATTTGATCCCAATACCTGAGGATCTTCCCAAGTACTATATTCAAAAGATATCACTCAATTTCAGTAGATATCCACTGAATATGTGTCAACTTCAGTAGATATCAACTGAACTATTTTGATGAGGCTGTTTGGGAACCAAATATGCCGTTTATGTGTATCCACATAGAAATGTATTCTGGTAAATGCTTTGTTTTCTCCCAAATGAGTCTCAAATGCTTTGATTTGAACCCAATACCTGAGGATTTTCCCAAGTACTATATTCAGTAGATATCACTCAGTTTCAGTAGATATCCACTAAATATGTGTCATCTTCAGTAGATACCTTCTGAACTGTTTTGATGAGGTTGTTTCGGCACTAAATATGCTATTTTTGTGTATCCACAAAGAAATGTATTCTGCTAAATTCTTTGTTTTCTCCAATTGAGTCTCAAATTCTTTGATTTGATCCCAATACCTGAGGATCATCCCAAGTAATATAGGTCATTTTGAGTATATTTCAATAGATATCACTCAGTTTCAGTAAACATCTGCTGAATATGTGTCAGTTTCAGTAGAAATATACTGAACTGTTTCAAACAGGCTGTTTTGGCACCAAATATGTTGTTTACGTGTATCCACATAGAAATGTATTCTGGTAAATGCTTTGTGTTCTCCCAATTGAGTCTCAAATGCTTTGATTTGATCTCAATACATGAGGATCTTCCCCGGTACTATATTTAGTAAATATCACTCAGTTTCAGTAGATATCAACTACATAAGTGTCTGCTTCAGTAGACATCTACTGAACTGTTTTGATGAGGCTGTTTTGGCACCAAATATGTTCTTTATGCGTATCCACATAGAAATGTATTCTGGTAAATGCTATGTTTTCTCCCAATTGAGTCTCAAATACTTTGATTTGATCCCAATACATGAGGATCTTCCCAAGTACTATATTCAGTAGATATCACTGAGTTTCAGTAGATATCCACTGAATAACTGTCAGCTTCGTTACATATCTACTGAACTGTTTTGATGAGGCTGTTTTGGCACCAAATATGTTGTTTATGTGTATCCACATAAAAATGTATTCTGGTAAATGCTTTGTTTTCTCCCAATTGAGTCTCAAATGCTTTGATTTGATCCCAGTACATGAGGATCTTCCCAAGTACTATATTTAGTAGATATCACTCAGTTTCAGTAGATATCCACTGAATCTGTGTCAGGTTCAATAGATATCTACTGAACCGTTTTGATGAGGCTGTTTTGGCACCAAATATGCTGTGTATGTGTATCCACATAGAAATGTATTATGGTAAATGCTTTGTTTTCTCCCAATTGTGTCTCAAATTTTTTGATTTGATGCCAATACATGAGGATCTTCCCAAGTACTATATTCAGTAGATATCACTCAGTTTCAGTAGATATCCACCGAATAAGTGTCAGCTTCAGTAGATATCTACTGAACTGTTTTGATGAGGCTGTTTTGGCACTAAATATGCTGTTTATGTGTATCCACACAGAAATGTATTCAGTTAAATGCTTTGTTTTCTCCCAATTGAGTCTCAAATGCTTGGATTTGATCCCAATACATGAGGATCTTCCAAAGTGCTATATTCTGTAGATATCACTTACTTTCAGTAGATATCCCCCGAATATGTGTCAGCTTCAGTAGATATCTACTGAACCGTTTTGATCAGGCTGTTTTGGCACCAAATATGCTGTGTATGTGTATCCACATAGAAATGTATTATGGTAAATGCTTTGTTCTCTCCCAATTGTGTCTCAAATGCTTTGATTTGATCCCAATACATGAGGATCTTCCCAGGTACTATATTCAGTAGATATCACTCAGTTTCAGTAGCTATCCACTGAATAAGTGCCAGCTTCAGTAGATATCTACTGAAATGTTTCGAACAGGCTGTTTTGGAACCAAATATGTTGTTTACGTGTATCCACATAGAAATGTATTCTGCTAAACGCTTTGTTTTTTTCAATTGAGTCTCAAATGCTTTGATTTAATCACAATACATGACGATCTTCCCAAGTACTATATTCAAATGATATCACTCAGTTTCAGTAGATATCCACTGAATATGTGTCAAATTCGGTAGATATCTACTGAACAGTTATGATGAGGTTGTTTCGTCACCAAATATGCTGTTTATGTGTATTCACATAGAAATGTATTATGGTAAATGCTTTGTTTTCTCCCAATTGTGTCTCAAATGGTTTGATTTGATCGCAATACATGAGGATCTTCCCAAGTACTATATTTAGTAGATATCACTCAGTTTCAGTAGATATCCACTGAATAAGTGTCAACTTCAGTAGATATCTACTGAAATGTTTCAAACAGGCTGTTTTGGCACCAAAGATGTTGTTTTCGTGTATCCACATTGAAATGCATTCTGCTAAATGCTTTGTTTTCTTCAATTGAGTCTGAAATGCTTTGATTTGATCCCAAGACATGAGGATCTTCCCAAGTACTATATTAAGTAGATATCCACTGAATAAGTGTTAGCTTCAGTAGATATCTACTAAACTGTTTCGAACAAGCTGTTTTGGCACCAAATATGTTGTTTATGCGTATCCACATAGAAATGTATTCAGCTAAATGCTTTGTTTTCTCCAATTGAGTCTCAAAAGCTTTGATTTGATCCCAATACTTGAGGATCTTCCCAAGTACTATATTCAATAGATATCACTCAGTTTCAGTAGATATCCACTAAATATGTGTCAACGTCAGTAGATATCTACTGAACTGTTTGGATGAGGTTATTTCGGCACCAAATATGCTGTTTATGTGTATTCACATAGAAATGTATTCTGGTAAATGCTTTGTTTTCTCCCAATTGAGTCTCAAATTCTTTGATTTGATCCCAATACATAAGGATCTTCCCAAGTACTATATTCAGTAGATGTCACTCAATTTCAGTAGATATCCACTGAATAAGTGTCAGCTTCAGTAAATATCTGCTGAAATGTTTCAAACAGGCTGTTTTGGAACCAAATATGCTTTTTATGTGTATCCACATAGAAATGTATTCTGCTAAATGCTTTGTTTTCTCCAATTGAGTCTCAAATGCTATGATTTGATCCCAATACCTGAGGATCTTCCCAAGTAATATACGTCATTTTGAGTATATTTCAATAGATATCACTAAGTTTCAGTAGACATCCATTGAATATGTGTCAGTTTCACTAGATATCTACTGAATTATTTCAAATAGGCTGTTTTGGCACAAAATATGCTGTGTATGTGTATCCACATAGAAATGTATTGTGGTAAATGCTTTGTTCTCTACCAATTGTGTCTCAAATGCTTTGATTTGATCGCACTGGATGAGGATATTCCCAACTACTATATACAGTAGATATCACTCAGTTTCAGAAGATATCCACTGAATAAGTGTCAGCTTCAGTAGATATCTACTGAACCGTTTTGGTGAGGCTGTTTTGGCACCAAATATGTTGTTTATGTGTATCCATATAGAAATGTATTCTGGTAAATGCTTTGTTTTCTCCCAATTGAGTCTTAAATACTTTGATTTGATCCCAATACGTGAGGAACTTCCCAAGTACTATATTCAGTAGATATCACTGAGTTTCAGTTGATATCCACTGAATAAGTGTCAGCTTCAGTAGATATCTACTGAACTGTTTTGTTGAGGCTGTTTTGGCAACAAATATGTCGTTTATGTGTATCTACGTAGAAAGGTATTCTGGTAAATGCTTTGTTTTCTCCCAATTGAGTCTCAAATGCTTTGATTTTATCCCAATACATGAGGATCTTCCCAAGTACTATATTCAGTAGATATCACTCAGTTTTAGTAGATATCCACTGAATATGTGTCAGGTTAGTAGATATCTACTGAACCGTTTTGATGAGGCTGTTTTGGCACCAAATATGTTGTGTATGTGTATCCACATAGAAATGTATTATGGAAAATGCTTTGTTTTCTCCCAATTGTGTCTCAACTTTTTTGATTTGATGCCAATACATGCGGATCTTCCCAAGTACTATATTCAGTAGATATCACTCAGTTTCAATAGATATCCACTGAATAAGTGCCAGCTTAAGTAGATATCGACCGAAATGTTTCGAACAGGTTGTTTTGGAACCAAATATGCTGTTTACGTGTATCCACATAGAAATGTATTCGGCTAAACGCTTTGTTTTCTTCAATTGAGTCTCAAATGCTTTGATTTGACCCCAAGACATGAGGATCTTCCCAAGTACTATATTAAGTAGATATCACTCAGTTTCAGTAGATATCCACTGAATAAGTGTCAGCTTCAATAGATATCTACTAAACTGTCTCGAACAGGCTGTTTTGGCACCAAATATGTTGTTTATGCGTATCCACATTGAAATGTATTCTGCTACATGCTTTGTTTTCTCCAATTAAGTCTCAAATGCTTTGATTTGATCGCAATACATGAGGATCTTCCCAAGTACTATATTCAAAAGATATCACTCAGTTTCAGTAGATATCCACTGAATATGTGTCAAATTCAGTAGATATCTACTGAACTATTTTCATGAGGTTGTTTCGTCACCAAATATGCTGTTTATGTGTATTCACATAGAAATGTATTATGGTAAATGCTTTGTTTTCTCCCAATTGTGTCTCAAATGCTTTGATTTGATCCCAATACATGAGGATCTTCCCAAGTAGTATATTTAGTAGATATCACTCAGTTTCAGTAGATATCTACCGAATAAGTGTCAACTTCAGTAGATATCTACTGAAATGTTTCAAACAGGCTGTTTTGGCACCAAAGATGTTGTTTACGTGTATCCACATTGAAATGTATTCTGCGAAATGCTTTGTTTTCTTCAATTGAATCTGAAATGCTTTGATTTGATCCCAAGATATGAGGATCTTCCCAAGTACTATATTAAGTAGATATCACTCAGTTTCAGTAGATATCCACTGAATAAGTGTTAGCTTCAATAGATATTTACTAAACTGTTTCGAACAGGCTATTTTGGCACCAAATATGTTGTTTATGCGTATCCACATAGAAATGTATTCTGCTAAATGCTTTGTTTTCTCCAATTGAGTCTCAAACGCTTTGATTTGATCCCAATACGTGAGGATCTTCCCAAGTACTATATTCAAAATATATCACTCAGTTTCAGTAGATATCCACTAAATATGTGTCAACTTCAGTAGATATCTACTGAACTGTTTGGATGAGGTTGTTTCGGCACCAAATATGCTGTTATTGTGTATTCACATAGAAATGTATTCTGGTAAATGCTTTGTTTTCTCCCAATTGAGTCTCAAATGCTTTGATTTGATCCCAACACATAAGGATCTTCCCAAGTACTATATTCAGTAGATATCACTCAATTTCAATAGATATCCACTGAATAAGTGTCAGCTTCAGTAAATATCTGCTGAAATGTTTCAAACAGGCTATGTTGGAACCAAATATGCTTTTTATGTGTATCCACATAGAAATGTATTCTGCTAAATGCTTTGTTTTCTCCAATTGAGTCTCAAATGCTTTGATTTGATCCCAATACCTGAGGATCTTCCCAAGTAATATACGTCATTTTGAGTATATGTCAATAGATATCACTAAGTTTCAGTAGACATCCATTGAATATGTGTCAGTTTCAGTAGATATCTACTGAATTGTTTCAAACAGGCTGTTTTGGCACAAAATATGCTGTGTATGTGTATCCACATAGAAAGGTATTCTGGTAAATGCTTTGTTTTCTCCCAATTGAGTCTCAAATGCTTCGATTTGATCCCAATACATGAGGATCTTCCCAAGTACCATATTTAGTAGACATCACTCAGTTTCTGTAGATATCCACTGAATATGTGTCAGGTTAGTAGATATCTACTGAACCGTTTTGGTGAGGCTGTTTTGGCACCAAATATGTTGTTTATGTGTATCCATATAGAAATGTATTCTGGTAAATGCTTTGTTTTCTCCCAATTGAGTCTCAAATACTTTGATTTGATCCCAATACATGAGGATCTTCCCAAGTACTATATTCAGTAGATATCACTGAGTTTCAGTAGATATCCACTGAATAAGTGCCAGCTTCAGTAGATATCTGCTGAAATGTTTCGAACAGGCTGTTTTGGAACCAAATATGTTGTTTACGTGTATCCACATAGAAATGTATTCTGCTAAACGCTTTCTTTTCTTCAATTGAGTCTCAAATGCTTTGATTTGATCCCAAGACATGAGGATCATCCCAAGTACTATATTAAGTAGATATCACTCAGTTTCAGTAGATATCCACTGAATAAGTGTCAGCTTCAATAGATATCTACTAAACTGTCTCGAACAGGCTGTTTTGGCACCAAATACGTTGTTTATGCGTATCCACATTGAAATGTATTCTGCTAAATGCTTTGTTTTCTCCAATTGAGTCTCAAATGCTTTGATTTGATCACAATACATGACGATCTTCCCAAGTACTATATTCAAAAGATATCACTCAGTTGCAGTAGATATCCACTGAATATGTGTCAAATTCAGTAGATATCTACTGAACTGTTTTCATGAGGTTGTTTCGTCACCAAATATGCTGTTTATGTGTATTCACATAGAAATGTATTATGGTAAATGCTTTGTTTTCTCCCAATTGTTTCTCAAATGCTTTGATTTGATCCCAATACATGAGGATCTTCCCAAGTACTATATTTAGTAGATATCACTCAGTTTCTGTAGATATCCACTGAATAAGTGTCAACTTCAGTAGATATCTACTGAAATGTTTCAAACAGGCTGTTTTGGCACCAAAGATGTTGTTTACGTGTATCCACATTGAAATGTATTCTGCTAAATGCTTTGTTTTCTTCAATTGAGTCTGAAATGCTTTGATTTGATCCCAAGACATGAGGATCTTCCCAAGTACTATATTAAGTAGATATCCACTGAATAAGTGTTAGCTTTAGTAGATATCTACTAAATTGTTTCGAACAGGCTGTTTTGGCACCAAATATATTGTTTATGCGTATCCACATAGAAATGTATTCTGCTAAATGCTTTGTTTTCTCCAATTGAGTCTCAAACGCTTTGATTTGATCCCAATACTTGAGGATCTTCCCAAGTACTATATTCAAAAGATATCACTCAGTTTCAGTAGATATCCACTAAATATGTGTCAACTTCAGTAGATATCTACTGAACTGTTTGGATGAGGTTGTTTCGGCACCAAATATGCTGTTTATGTGTATTCACATAGAAATGTATTCTGGTAAATGCTTTGTTTTCTCCCAATTGAGTCTCAAATGCTTTGATTTGATCCCAATACATAAGGATCTTCCCAGGTACTATATTCAATAGATATCACTCAATTTCAGTAGATATGCACTGAATAAGTGTCAGCTTCAGTAAATATCTGCTGAAATGTTTCAAACAGGCTGTTTTGGAACCAAATATGCTTTCTATGTGTATCCACATAGAAATGTATTCTGCTAAATGATTTGTTTTCTCCAATTGAGTCTCAAATGCTTCGATTTGATCCCAATACCTGAGGATCTTCCCAAGTAATATACGTCATTTTGAGTATATTTCAATAGATATCACTAAGTTTCAGTAGACATCCATTGAATATGTGTCAGTTTCAGTAGATATCTACTGAATTGTTTCAAACAGGCTGTTTTGGCACAAAATATGCTGTGTATGTGTATCCACATAGAAATGTATCGCGGTAAATGCTTTGTTCTCTCCCAATTGTGTCTGAAATGCTTTGATTTGATCGCAATACATGAGGATATTCCCAAGTACTATATACAGTAGATATCACTCAGTTTCTGTAGATATCCACTGAATAAGTGTCAGCTTCAGTAGATATCTACTGAACCGTTTTGGTGAGGCTGTTTTGGCACCAAATATGTTGTTTATGTGTATCCATATAGAAATGTATTCTGGTAAATGCTTTGTTTTCTCCCAATTGAGTCTCAAATTCTTTGATTTGATCCCAATACATGAGGATCTTCCCAAGTACTATATTCAGTAGATATCACTCAGTTTCAGTAGATATCCACTGAATAAGTGCCAGCTTCAGTAGATATCTACTGAAATGTTTCGAACAGGCTGTTTTGGAACCAAATATGCTGTTTACGTGTATCCACATAGAAATGTATTCTGCTAAATGCTTTGTTTTCTTCAATTGAGTCTCAAATGCTTTGATATGATCCCAAGACATGAGGATCGTCCCAAGTACTATATTAAGTAGATATCACTCAGTTTCAGTAGATATCCACTGAATAAGTGTCAGCTTCTGTAGATATCTACTAAACTGTCTGGAACAGGCTGTTTTGGCACCAAATAGGTTGTTTATGCGTATCCACATTGAAATGTATTCTGCTAAATGCTTTGTTTTCTCCAATTGAGTCTTAAATGCTTTGATTTGATCATAATACATGACGATCTTCCCAAGTACTATATTCAAAAGATATCCCTCAGTTTCAGTAGATATCCACTGAATATGTGTCAAATTCAGCAGATATCTACTGAACTGTTTTGATGAGGTTGTTTCGTCACCAAATATGCTGTGTATGTGTATTCACATAGAAATGTATTACGGTAAATGTTTGTTTTCTCCCAATTGTGTCTCAAATGCTTTGATTTGATCCCAATACATGAGGATCTTCCCAAGTACTATATTTAGTAGATATCACTCAGTTTCAGTAGATATCCACTGAATAAGTGTCAACTTCAGTCGATATCTACTGAAATGTTTCAAACAGGCTGTTTTGGCACCAAAGATGTTGTTTACGTGTATCCACATTGAAATGTATTGTGCTAAATGCTTTGTTTTCTTCAATTGAGTCTGAAATGCTTTGATTTGAACCCAAGACATGAGGATCTTCCCAAGTACTATATTAAGTAGATATCCACTGAATAAGTGATAGCTTCAGTAGATATCTACTAAACTGTTTCGAACAGGCTGTTTTGGCACCAAATATGTTGTTTATGCGTATCTACATAGAAATGTATTCTGCTAAATGCTTTGTTTTCTCCAATTGAGTCTCAAACGCTTTGATTTGATCCCAATACTTGAGGATCTTCCCAAGTACTATATTCAAAAGATATCACTCAGTTTCAGTAGATATCCACTAAATATGTGTCAACTTCAGTAGATATCTACTGAACTGTTTGGATGAGGTTGTTTTGTCACCAAATATGCTGTGTATGTGTATTCACATAGAAATGTATTACGGTAAATGTTTGTTTTCTCCCAATTGTGTCTCAAATGCTTTGATTTGATCCCAATACATGAGGATCTTCCCAAGTACTATATTTAGTAGATATCACTCAGTTTCAGTAGATATCCACTGAATAAGTGTCAACTTCAGTAGATATCTACTGAAATGTGTCAAACAGGCTGTTTTGGCACCAAAGATGTTGTTTACGTGTATCCACATTGAAATGTATTCTGCTAAATGCTTTGTTTTCTTCAATTGAGTCTGAAATGCTTTGATTTGAACCCAAGACATGAGGATCTTCCCAAGTACTATAATAAGTAGATATCCACTGAATAAGTGATAGCTTCAGTAGATATCTACTAAACTGTTTCGAACAGGCTGTTTTGGCACCAAATATGTTGTTTATGCGTATCTACATAGAAATGTATTCTGCTAAATGCTTTGTTTTCTCCAATTGAGTCTCAAACGCTTTGATTTGATCCCAATACTTGAGGATCTTCCCAAGTACTATATTCAAAAGATATCACTCAGTTTCAGTAGATATCCACTAAATATGTGTCAACTTCAGTAGATATCTACTGAACTGTTTGGATGAGGTTGTTTTGTCACCAAATATGCTGTGTATGTGTATTCATATAGAAATGTATTATGGTAAATGGTTTGTTTCTCCCAATTGTGTCTCAAATGCTTTGATTTGATCCCAATACATGAGGATCTTCCCAAGTACTATATTTAGTAGATATCACTCTGTTTCAGTAGATATCCACTGAATAAGTGTCAACTTCAGTAGATATCTACTGAAATGTTTCAAACAGGCTGTTTTGGCACCAAAGATGTTGTTTACGTGTATCCACATTGAAATGTATTCTGCTAAATGCTTTGTTTTCTTCAATTGAGTCTGAAATGCTTTGATTTGATCCCAAGACATGAGGATCTTCCCAAGTACTATATTAAGTAGATATCCACTGAATAAGTGATAGCTTCAGTAGATATCTACGAAACTGTTTCGAACAGGCTGTTTTGGCACCAAATATGTTGCTTATGCGTATCCACATAGAAATGTATTCTGCTAAATGCTTTCTTTTCTCCAATTGAGTCTCAAACGCTTTGATTTGAACCCAATACTTGAGGATCTTCCCAAGTACTATATTCAAAAGATATCACTCAGTTTCAGTAGATATCCACTAAATATGTGTCAACTTCAGTAGATATCTACTGAACTGTTTGGATGAGGTTGTTTCGGCACCAAATATGCTGTTTATGTGTATTCACATAGAAATGTATTCTGGAAAATGCTTTGTTTTCTCCCAATTGAGTCCCAAATGCTTTGATTTGATCCCAATACATAAGGATCTTCCGAAGTACTATATTCAGTAGATATCACTCAATTTCAGTAGATATCCACTGAATAAGTGTCAGCTTCCGTAAATATCTGCTGAAATGTTTCAAACAGGCTGTTTTGGAACCAAATATGCTTTTTATGTGTATCCACATAGAAACGTATTTTGCTAAATGCTTTGTTTTCTTCAATTGAGTCTCAAATGCTTTGATTTGATCCCAATACCTGAGGATCTTCCCAAGTAATATACGTCATTTTGAGTATATTTCAATAGATATCACTAAGTTTCAGTAGACATCCATTGAATATGTGTCAGTTTCAGTAGATATCCACTGAATTGTTTGAAACAGGCTGTTTTGGCACAAAATATGGTGTGTGTGTGTATCCACATAGAAATGTATTGTGGTAAATGCTTTGTTCTCTCCCAATTGTGTCTCAAATGCTTTGATTTAATCGCAATACATGAGGATATTCCCAAGTACTATATACAGTAGATATCCACTGAATAAGTGTCAGCTTCAGTAGATATCTACTGAACCGTTTTGGTGAGGCTGTTTTGGCACCAAATATGCTGTTTATGTGTATCCATATAGAAATGTATTCTGGTAAATGCTTTGTTTTCTCCCAATTGAGTCTCAAATACTTTGATTTGATCCCAATACATGAGGATCTTCCCGAGTACTATATTCAGTAGATATCACTGAGTTTCAGTAGATATCCACTGAATAAGTGTCGGCTTCAGTAGATATCTACTGAACTGTTTTTATGAGGCTGTTTTGGCAACAAATATGTCGTTTATGTGTATCCTCATAGAAATGTATTCTGGTAAATGCTTTGTTTTCTCCCAATTGAGTCTCAAATGCTTTGATTTGATCCCAATACATGAGGATCTTCTCAAGTACTATATTCAGTAGATATCACTCAGTTTCAGTAGATATCCACTGAATATCTGTCAGGTTAGTAGATATCTACTGAACCGTTTTGATGAGGCTGTTTTGGCACCAAATATGTTGTGTATCTGTATCCACATAGAAATGTGTTATGGTAAATGCTTTGTTTTCTCCCAATTGTGTCTCAAATTTTTTGATTTGAGGCCAATACATGCGGGATCTTCCCAAGTACTATATTCAGTAGATATCACTCAGTTTCAGTAGATATCCACTGAATAAGTGTCAGCTTCAGTAGATATCTACAAAACTGTATTGATGAGGCTGTTTTGGCACCAAATATGCGGTTTATGTGTATCAACATAGAAATGTATTCTAGTAAATGCTTTGTTTTCTCCCAATTGAGTCTCAAATGCTTTGATTTGATCCCAATACATGAGGATCTTCCCAAGTACTATATTCTGTAGATATCACTCAGTTTCAGTAGATATCCCCTGAATATGTGTCAGCTTCAGTAGATATCTACTGAACCGTTTTGATGAGGCTGGTTTGGCACCAAATATGCTGTGGATGTGTATCCACATAGAAATGTATTATGGTAAATGCTTTGTTTTCTCCCAATTGCGTCTCAAATGCTTTGATTTGATCCCAATTTATGAAGATCTTCCCAAGTACTATATTCAGTAGATATCACTCAGTTTCAGTAGATATCCACTGAATATCTGTCAGGTTAGTAGATATCTACTGAACCGTTTTGATGAGGCTGTTTTGGCACCAAATATGTTGTGTATCTGTATCCACATAGAAATGTATTCTGCTAAATGCTTTGTTTTCTCCAATTGAGTCTCAAATACTTTGATTTGATCCCAATACCTGAGGATCTTCCCAAGTAATATACGTCATTTTGAATATATTTCAGTAGATATCACTCAGTTTTAGTAGACATCCACTGAATATGTGTCAGTTTCAGTAGATATCTACGGAATTGTTTCAAACAGGCTGTTTTGGCACAAAATATGCTGTGTATGTGTATCCATATAGAAATGTATTATGGTAAATGCTTTGTTTTCTCCCAATTGAGTTTCAAATGCTTTGATTTGATCCCAATACATGAGGATCTTCCCAAGTATTATATTGAATAGATATCACTGAGTTTCAGCAGATATCCATTGAATAAGTGTCTGCTTCAGGAGATATCTACTGAACTGTTTTGATGAGGCTGTTTTGGCACCAAATATGTTGTTTATGTGTTTCCACATTGAAATGTATTCAGGTAAATGCTTTGTTTTCTCCCAATTGAGTCTCAAATGCTTTGATTTTGATCCCAATACATGAGGATCTTCCCAAGTACTATATTCAGTAGATATCACTCAGTTTCAGTAGATATCCACTGAACAAGTGTCAACTTCAGTAGATATCTACTGAAATGTTTCAAACAAGCTGTTTTGGCACCAAATATGTTGTGTATGTGTATCCACATAGAAATGTATTGTGGTAAATGCTTTGTTCTCTCCCAATTGTGTCTCAAATGCTTTGATTTGATCGCAATATATGAGGATATTCCCAAGTACTATATACAGTAGATATCACTCAGTTTCAGTAGATATCCACTGAATATGTATCAGCTTCAGAAGATATCTACTGAACCGTTTTGATGAGGCTGTTTTGGCACCAAATATGTTGTGTATGTGTATCCACATAAAAAAGTATTATGGTAAAGGCTTTGTTTTCTCCCAATTGTGTCTCAAATGCTTGGATTTTGATCCCAATACATGAAGATCTTCCCAAGTACTATATTCAGTAGATATCACTCAGTTTCAGTAGATATCCACTGAATAAGTGTCAACTTCAGTAGATATCTACTGAAATGTTTCAAACAGGCTGTTTTGGCACCAAATATGTTGTGTATGTGTATCCACAAAGAAATGTATTCTGCTAAATGCTTTGTTTTCTTCAATTGAGTCTCAAATGCTTTGATTTGATCCCAAGACATGAGGATCTTCCCAAGTACTATATTAAGTAGATATCACTCAGTTTCAGTAGATATCCACTGAATAAGTGTCAGCTTCAATAGATATCTACTAAACTGTTTCGAACAGGCTATTTTGGCACCAAATATGTTGTTTATGTGTATCCCCACAGAAATGTATTCGGGTAAATGCTTTGTTTTCTCCCAATTGAGTCTCAAATGCTTGGATTTTGATCCCAATACATGAGGATCTTCCCAAGTACTATATTCAGTAGATATCACTTAGTTTCAGTAGATATCCACTGAATGTGTCAGCTTCAGTAGATATCTACTGAACTGTTTTGATGAGGCTGTTTTGGCACCAAATATGCTGTTTATGTGTATCCACATAGAAATGTATTATGGTAAATGCTTTGTTTTCTCCCAATTGAGTCTCAAATGCTTTGATTTGATCCCAATACATGAGGATCTTCCCTAGTATTATATTCAATATATATCACTGAGTTTCAGTAGATATCCATTGAATAAGTGTCTGCTTCAGGAGATATCTGCTGAACTGTTTTGATGAGTCTGTTTTGGCACCAAATATGTTGTTTATGTGTATCCACATAGAAATGTATTCTGGTAAATGCTTTGTTTTCTCCCAATTGAGTCTCAAATGCTTGGATTTTGATCCCAATACATGAGGATCTTCCCAAGTACTATATTCGGTAGATATCACTCAGTTTCAGTAGATATCCACTGAATATGTGTCAGCTTCAGAAGATATCTACTGAACCATTTTGATGAGGCTGTTTTGGCACGAAATATGCTGTGTATATGTATCCACATAGAAATGTATTCTGGTAAAGGCTTTGCTTTCTCCCAATTGTGTCTCAAATGCTTTGATTTGATCCCAATACGTGCATATCTTCCCAAGTACTATATTTAGTGGATATCACTCAGTTTCAGTAGATATCCACTGAATAAGTGTCCACTTCAGTAGATATCTACTGAAATGTTTCAAACAGGCTGTTTTGGCACCAAATATGTTGTGTACGTGTATCCAC
The DNA here is from genome assembly GCA_016647705.1 of Eucommia ulmoides. NCBI lineage: Eukaryota > Viridiplantae > Streptophyta > Magnoliopsida > Garryales > Eucommiaceae > Eucommia > Eucommia ulmoides. The sequence goes on along the minus strand of CM028334.1, from coordinate 35,930,516 downwards.
ATAGAAATGTATTCTGCTAAATGCTTTGTTTTCTTCAATTGAGTCTCAAATGCTTTGATTTGATCCCAAGACATGAGGATCTTCCCAAGTACTATATTAAGTAGATATCACTCAGTTTCAGTAGATATCCACTGAATAAGTGTGAGCTTCAGTCGATATCTACTGAACTGTTTTGATGAGGCTGTTTTGGCACCAAATATGCTGTTTATGTGTATCCACATAGAAATGTATTATGGTAAATGCTTTGTTGTCTCCAATTAAGTCTCAAATGCTTTGATTTGATCGCAATACATGAGGATCTTCCCAAGTACTATATTCAAAAGATATCACTCAGTTTCAGTAGATATCCACTGAATATGTGTCAACTTCAGTAGATATCTAATGAACTGTTTTGATGAGGTTGTTTCGGCACCAAATATGCTATTTATGTGTATCCACATAGAAATGTATTCTGGTAAATGCTTTATTTTCTCCCAATTGAGTCTCAAATGCTTTGATTTTGATCCCAATACATGATGATCTTCCCAAGTACTATATTCAGTAGATATCACTCAGTTTCAGTAGATATCCTCTGAATATGTGTGAGCTTCAGTAGATATCTACTGAACCGTTTTGATGAGGCTGTTTTGGCACGAAATATGCTGTGTATATGTATCCATATAGAAATGTATTATGGTAAATGCTTTGTTTTCTCCCAATTGAGTCTCAAATGCTTTGATTTGATCCCAATACATGATGATCTTCCCAAGTACTATATTCAGTAGATATCACTCAGTTTCAGTAGATATCCACTGAATATGTGTCAGCTTCAGAAGATATCTACTGAACCGTTTTGATGAGGCTGTTTTGGCACGAAATATGCTGTGTATATGTATCCACATAGAAATGTATTCTGGTAAATGCTTTATTTTCCCCCAATTGAGTCTCAAATGCTTTGATTTTGATCCCAATACATGATGATCTTCCCAAGTACTATATTCAGTAGATATCACTCAGTTTCAGTAGATATCCACTGAATATGTGTCAGCTTCAGAAGATATCTACTGAACCATTTTGATGAGGCTGTTTTGGCACCAAATATATTGTGTATGTGTATCCACATAAAAATGTATTTTGGTAAAGGCTTTGTTTTCTCCCAATTGTGTCTCAAATGCTTTGATTTCATCCCAATACATGAGGATCTTCCCAAGTACTATATTCAGAAGATATCACTCAGTTTCAGTAGATATCCACTGAATAAGTGTCAACTTCAGTAGATGTTCAGTAGATATCTACTGAAATGTTTCAAACAGGCTGTTTTGGCACCAAATATGTTGTGTATGTGTATCCACAAAGAAATGTATTCTGCTAAATGCTTTCTTTTCTTCAATTGAGTCTCAAATGCTTTGATTTGATCCCAAGACATGAGGATCTTCCCAAGTACTATATTAAGTAGATATCACTCAGTTTCAGTAGATATCCACTGAATAAGTGTCAGCTTCAATAGATATCTACTAAACTATTTCGAACAGGCTGTTTTGGCACCAAATATGTTGTTTATGTGTATCCCCACAGAAATGTATTCTGGTAAATGCTTTGTATTCTCCCGATTGAGTCTCAAATGCTTTGATTTTGATCCCAATACATGAGGATCTTCCCAAGTTCTATATTCAGTAGATATCACTTAGTTTCAGTAGATATCCACTGAATATGTGTCAGCTTCAGTAGATATCTACTGAACCGTTTTGATGAGGCTGTTTTGGCACGAAATATGCTGTGTATATGTATCCACATAGAAATGTATTCTGGTAAATGCTTTATTTTCCCCCAATTGAGTCTCAAATGCTTTGATTTTGATCCCAATACATGATGATCTTCCCAAGTACTATATTCAGTAGATATCACTCAGTTTCAGTAGATATCCACTGAATATGTGTCAGCTTCAGAAGATATCTACTGAACCATTTTGATGAGGCTGTTTTGGCACCAAATATATTGTGTATGTGTATCCACATAAAAATGTATTTTGGTAAAGGCTTTGTTTTCTCCCAATTGTGTCTCAAATGCTTTGATTTGATCCCAATACATGAGGATCTTCCCAAGTACTATATTCAGAAGATATCACTCAGTTTCAGTAGATATCCACTGAATAAGTGTCAACTTCAGTAGATGTTCAGTAGATATCTACTGAAATGTTTCAAACAGGCTGTTTTGGCACCAAATATGTTGTGTATGTGTATCCACAAAGAAATGTATTCTGCTAAATGCTTTCTTTTCTTCAATTGAGTCTCAAATGCTTTGATTTGATCCCAAGACATGAGGATCTTCCCAAGTACTATATTCAGAAGATATCACTCAGTTTCAGTAGATATCCACTGAATAAGTGTCAACTTCAGTAGATGTTCAGTAGATATCTACTGAAATGTTTCAAACAGGCTGTTTTGGCACCAAATATGTTGTGTATGTGTATCCACATAGAAATGTATTCTGGTAAATGCTTTATTTTCTCCCAATTGAGTCTCAAATGCTTTGATTTTGATCCCAATACATGAGGATCTTCCCAAGTACTATATTCAAAAGATATCACTCAGTTTCAGTAGATATCCACTGAATATGTGTCACCTTCAGAAGATATCTACTGAACCGTTTTGATGAGGCTGTTTTGGCACCAAATATGTTGTGTATGCGTATCCACATAAAAATGTATTATGGTAAAGGCTTTGTTTTCTCCCAATTGTGTCTCGAATGCTTTGATTTGATCCCAATACATGAGGATCTTCCCAAGTACTATATTCAGTTGATATCACTCAGTTTCAGTAGATATCCACTGAATAAGTGTCAGCTTCAATAGATATCTACTAAACTGTTTCGAACAGGCTGTTTTGGCACCAAAATGTTGTTTATGTGTATCCCCATAGAAATGTATTCTGGTAAATGCTTTGTTTTCTCCCAATTGAGTCTCAAATGCTTTGATTTTGATCCTAATACATGAGGATCTTCCCAAGTACTATATTCAGTAGATATCACTTAGTTTCAGTAGATATCCACTGAATATGTGTCAGCTTCAGTAGATATCTACTGAACTGTTTTTGATGACGCTGTTTTGGCACCAAATATGCTGTTTATGTGTATCCACATAGAATTGTATTATGGTAAATGCTTTGTTTTCTTCCAATTGAGACTCAAATGCTTTGATTTGATCCCAATACATGAGGATCTTCCCAAGTATTATATTGAATAGATATCACTGAGTTTCAGCAGATATCCATTGAATAAGTGTCTGCTTCAGGAGATATCTACTGAACTGTTTTGATGAGGCTGTTTTGGCACCAAATATGTTGTTTATGTGTTTCCACATAGAAATGTATTCAGGTAAATGCTTTGTTTTCTCCCAATTGAGTCTCAAATGCTTTGATTTTGATCCCAATACATGAAGATCTTCCCAAGTACTATATTCAGTAGATATCACTCAGTTTCAGTAGATATCCGCTGAATAAGTGTCAACTTCAGTAGATATCTACTGAAATGTTTCAAACAGGCTGTTTTGGCACCAAATATGTTGTGTACGTGTATCCACATAGAAATGTATTCTGCTAAATGCTTTGTTTTCTTCAATTGAGTCTCAAATGCTTTGATTTGATCCCAAGACATGAGGATCTTCCCAAGTACTATATTAAGTAGATATCACTCAGTTTCAGTAGATATCCACTGAATAAGTGTTAGCTTCAATAGATATTTACTAAACTGTTTCGAACAGGCTGTTTTGGCACCAAATATGTTGTTTATGCGTATCCACATAGAAATGTATTCAGCTAAATGATTTGTTTTCTCCAATTAAGTCTCAAATGCTTTGATTTGATCGCAATACATGAGGATCTTCCCAAGTACTATATTCAAAAGATATCACTCAGTTTTAGTAGATATCCACTGAATATGTGTCACCTTCAGAAGATATCTACTGAACCGTTTTGATGAGGCTGTTTTGGCACCAAATATGTTGTGTATGCGTATCCACATAAAAATGTATTATGGTAAAGGCTTTGTTTTCTCCCAATTGTGTCTCGAATGCTTTGATTTGATCCCAATACATGAGGATCTTCCCAAGTACTATATTCAGTTGATATCACTCAGTTTCAGTAGATATCCACTGAATAAGTGTCAGCTTCAATAGATATCTACTAAACTGTTTCGAACAGGCTGTTTTGGCACCAAAATGTTGTTTATGTGTATCCCCATAGAAATGTATTCTGGTAAATGCTTTGTTTTCTCCCAATTGAGTCTCAAATGCTTTGATTTTGATCCTAATACATGAGGATCTTCCCAAGTACTATATTCAGTAGATATCACTTAGTTTCAGTAGATATCCACTGAATATGTGTCAGCTTCAGTAGATATCTACTGAACTGTTTTGATAAGGCTGTTTTGGCACCAAATATGCTGTTTATGTGTATCCACATAGAAATGTATTATGGTAAATGCTTTGTTTTCTTCCAATTGAGACTCAAATGCTTTGATTTGATCCCAATACATGAGGATCTTCCCAAGTATTATATTGAATAGATATCACTGAGTTTCAGCAGATATCCATTGAATAAGTGTCTGCTTCAGGAGATATCTACTGAACTGTTTTGATGAGGCTGTTTTGGCACCAAATATGTTGTTTATGTGTTTCCACATAGAAATGTATTCAGGTAAATGCTTTGTTTTCTCCCAATTGAGTCTCAAATGCTTTGATTTTGATCCCAATACATGAGGATCTTCCCAAGTACTATATTCAGTAGATATCACTCAGTTTCAGTGGATATCCACTGAATATGTGTCAGCTTCAGAAGATATCTACTGAACCGTGTTGATGAGGCTGTTTTGGCACGAAATATGTTGTGTATATGTATCCACATAGAAATGTATTATGGTAAAGGCTTTGTTTTCTCCCAATTGTGTCTCAAATGCTTTGATTTGATCCCAATACATGCGGATCTTCCCAAGTACTATATTTAGTAGATATCACTCAGTTTCAGTAGATATCCGCTGAATAAGTGTCAGCTTCAGTAGATATCTACTGAAATGTTTCAAACAGGCTGTTTTGGCACCAAATATGTTGTGTACGTGTATCCACATAGAAATGTATTCTGCTAAATGCTTTGTTTTCTTCAATTGAGTCTCAAATGCTTTGATTTGATCCCAATACATGAGGATCTTCCCAAGTACTATATTCAGTAGATATCACTCAGTTTCAGTAGATATCCACTGAATAAGTGTCAACTTCAGTAGATATCTACTGAAATGTTTCAAACAGGCTGTTTTGGCACCAAATATGTTGTGTATGTGTATCCACAAAGAAATGTATTCTGCTAAATGCTTTGTTTTCTTCAATTGAGTCTCAAATGCTTTGATTTGATCCCAAGACATGAGGATCTTCCCAAGTACTATATTAAGTAGATATCACTCAGTTTCAGTAGATATCCACTGAATAAGTGTCAGCTTCAATAGATATCTACTAAACTGTTTCGAACAGGCTGTTTTTGGCACCAAATATGTTGTTTATGTGTATCCCCATAGAAATGTATTCTGGTAAATGCTTTATTTTCTCCCAATTGAGTCTCAAATGCTTTGATTTTGATCCCAATACATGATGATCTTCCCAAGTACTATATTCAGTAGATATCACTCAGTTTCAGTAGATATCCACTGAATATGTGTGAGCTTCAGTAGATATCTACTGAACCGTTTTGATGAGGCTGTTTTGGCACGAAATATGCTGTGTATATGTATCCATATAGAAATGTATTATGGTAAATGCTTTGTTTTCTCCCAATTGAGTCTCAAATGCTTTGATTTGATCCCAATACATGATGATCTTCCCAAGTACTATATTCAGTAGATATCACTCAGTTTCAGTAGATATCCACTGAATATGTGTCAGCTTCAGAAGATATCTACTGAACCGTTTTGATGAGGCTGTTTTGGCACGAAATATGCTGTGTATATGTATCCACATAGAAATGTATTCTGGTAAATGCTTTATTTTCTCCCAATTGTGTCTCGAATGCTTTGATTTGATCCCAATACATGAGGATCTTCCCAAGTACTATATTCAGTTGATATCACTCAGTTTCAGTAGATATCCACTGAATAAGTGTCAGCTTCAATAGATATCTACTAAACTGTTTCGAACAGGCTGTTTTGGCACCAAAATGTTGTTTATGTGTATCCACATAAAAATGTATTCTGGTAAAGGCTTTGTTTTCTCCCAATTGAGTCTCAAATGCTTTGATTTTGATCCTAATACATGAGGATCTTCCCAAGTACTATATTCAGTAGATATCACTTAGTTTCAGTAGATATCCACTGAATATGTGTCAACTTCAGTAGATATCTACTGAACTGTTTTGATAAGGCTGTTTTGGCACCAAATATGCTGTTTATGTGTATCCACATAGAAATGTATTATGGTAAATGCTTTGTTTTCTTCCAATTGAGACTCAAATGCTTTGATTCGATCCCAATACATGAGGATCTTCCCAAGTATTATATTGAATAGATATCACTGAGTTTCAGCAGATATCCATTGAATAAGTGTCTGCTTCAGGAGATATCTACTGAACTGTTTTGATGAGGCTGTTTTGGCACCAAATATGTTGTTTATGTGTTTCCACATAGAAATGTATTCAGGTAAATGCTTTGTTTTCTCCCAATTGAGTCTCAAATGCTTTGATTTTGATCCCAATACATGAGGATCTTCCCAAGTACTATATTCAGTAGATATCACTCAGTTTCAGTAGATATCCGCTGAATAAGTGTCAACTTCAGTAGATATCTACTGAAATGTTTCAAACAGGCTGTTTTGGCACCAAAATGTTGTGTACGTGTATCCACATAGAAATGTATTCTGCTAAATGCTTTGTTTTCTTCAATTGAGTCTCAAATGCTTTGATTTGATCCCAAGACATGAGGATCTTCCCAAGTACTATATTAAGTAGATATCACTCAGTTTCAGTAGATATCCACTGAATAAGTGTTAGCTTCAATAGATATTTACTAAACTGTTTCGAACAGGCTGTTTTGGCACCAAATATGTTGTTTATGCGTATCCACATAGAAATGTATTCAGCTAAATGATTTGTTTTCTCCAATTAAGTCTCAAATGCTTTGATTTGATCGCAATACATGAGGATCTTCCCAAGTACTATATTCAAAAGATATCACTCAGTTTCAGTAGATATCCACTGAATATGTGTCACCTTCAGAAGATATCTACTGAACCGTTTTGATGAGGCTGTTTTGGCACCAAATATGTTGTGTATGTGTATCCACATAAAAATGTATTATGGTAAAGGCTTTGTTTTCTCCCAATTGTGTCTCGAATGCTTTGATTTGATCCCAATACATGAGGATCTTCCCAAGTACTATATTCAGTTGATATCACTCAGTTTCAGTAGATATCCACTGAATAAGTGTCAGCTTCAATAGATATCTACTAAACTGTTTCGAACAGGCTGTTTTGGCATCAAAATGTTGTTTATGTGTATCCCCATAGAAATGTATTCTGGTAAATGCTTTGTTTTCTCCCAATTGAGTCTCAAATGCTTTGATTTTGATCCTAATACATGAGGATCTTCCCAAGTACTATATTCAGTAGATATCACTTAGTTTCAGTAGATATCCACTGAATATGTGTCAGCTTCAGTAGATATCTACTGAACTATTTTGATAAGGCTGTTTTGGCACCAAATATGCTGTTTATGTGTATCCACATAGAAATGTATTCAGGTAATTGCTTTGTTTTCTCCCAATTGAGTCTCAAATGCTTTGATTTTGATCCCAATACATGAGGATCTTCCCAAGTACTATATTCAGTAGATATCACTCAGTTTCAGTAGATATCCGCTGAATATGTGTCAGCTTCAGCAGATATCTACTGAACCGTTTTGATGAGGCTGTTTTGGCACGAAATATGTTGTGTATCTGTATCCACATAGAAATGTATTATGGTAAAGGCTTTGTTTTCTCCCAATTGTGTCTCAAATGCTTTGATTTGATCCCAATACATGCGGATCTTCCCAAGTACTATATTTAGTAGATATCACTCAGTTTCAGTAGATATCCGCTGAATAAGTGTCAACTTCAGTAGATATCTACTGAAATGTTTCAAACAGGCTGTTTTGGCACCAAATATGTTGTGTACGTGTATCCACATAGAAATGTATTCTGCTAAATGCTTTGTTTTCTTCAATTGAGTCTCAAATGCTTTGATTTGATCCCAATACATGAGGATCTTCCCAAGTACTATATTCAGTAGATATCACTCAGTTTCAGTAGATATCCACTGAATAAGTGTCAACTTCAGTAGATATCTACTGAAATGTTTCCAACAGGCTGTTTTGGCACCAAATATGTTGTGTATGTGTATCCACAAAGAAATGTATTCTGCTAAATGCTTTGTTTTTTTCAATTGAGTCTCAAATGCTTTGATTTGATCCCAAGACATGAGGATCTTCCCAAGTACTATATTAAGTAGATATCACTCAGTTTCAGTAGATATCCACTGAATAAGTGTCAGCTTCAATAGATATCTACTAAACTGTTTCGAACAGGCTGTTTTGGCACCAAATATGTTGTTTATGTGTATCCCCATAGAAATGTATTCTGGTAAATGCTTTATTTTCTCCCAATTGAGTCTCAAATGCTTTGATTTTGATCCCAATACATGATGATCTTCCCAAGTACTATATTCAGTAGATATCACTCAGTTTCAGTAGATATCCACTGAATATGTGTGAGCTTCAGTAGATATCTACTGAACCGTTTTGATGAGGCTGTTTTGGCACGAAATATGCTGTGTATATGTATCCATATAGAAATGTATTATGGTAAATGCTTTGTTTTCTCCCAATTGAGTCTCAAATGCTTTGATTTGATCCCAATACATGATGATCTTCCCAAGTACTATATTCAGTAGATATCACTCAGTTTCAGTAGATATCCACTGAATATGTGTCAGCTTCAGAAGATATCTACTGAACCGTTTTGATGAGGCTGTTTTGGCACGAAATATGCTGTGTATATGTATCCACATAGAAATGTATTCTGGTAAATGCTTTATTTTCTCCCAATTGAGTCTCAAATGCTTTGATTTTGATCCCAATACATGATGATCTTCCCAAGTACTATATTCAGTAGATATCACTCAGTTTCAGTAGATATCCACTGAATATGTGTCAGCTTCAGAAGATATCTACTGAACCATTTTGATGAGGCTGTTTTGGCACCAAATATATTGTGTATGTGTATCCACATAAAAATGTATTTTGGTAAAGGCTTTGTTTTCTCCCAAATGTGTGTCAAATGCTTTGATTTGATCCCAATACATGAGGATCTTCCCAAGTACTATATTCAGAAGATATCACTCAGTTTCAGTAGATATCCACTGAATAAGTGTCAACTTCAGTAGATGTTCAGTAGATATCTACTGAAATGTTTCAAACAGGCTGTTTTGGCACCAAATATGTTGTGTATGTGTATCCACAAAGAAATGTATTCTGCTAAATGCTTTCTTTTCTTCAATTGAGTCTCAAATGCTTTGATTTGATCCCAAGACATGAGGATCTTCCCAAGTACTATATTAAGTAGATATCACTCAGTTTCAGTAGATATCCACTGAATAAGTGTCAGCTTCAATAGATATCTACTAAACTATTTCGAACAGGCTGTTTTGGCACCAAATATGTTGTTTATGTGTATCCCCACAGAAATGTATTCTGGTAAATGCTTTGTATTCTCCCAATTGAGTCTCAAATGCTTTGATTTTGATCCCAATAAATGAGGATCTTCCCAAGTTCTATATTCAGTAGATATCACTTAGTTTCAGTAGATATCCACTGAATATGTGTCAGCTTCAGTAGATATCTACTGAACTGTTTTGATGAGGCTGTTTTGGCACCAAATATGTTGTTTATGTGTTTCCACATAGAAATGTATTCAGGTAAATGCTTTGTTTTCTCCCAATTGAGTCTCAAATGCTTTGATTTTGATCCTAATACATGAGGATCTTCCCAAGTACTATATTCAGTAGATATCACTCAGTTTCAGTAGATATCCGCTGAATAAGTGTCAACTTCAGTAGATATCTACTGAAATGTTTCCAACAGGCTGTTTTGGCACCAAATATGTTGTGTACGTGTATCCACATAGAAATGTATTCTGCTAAATGCTTTGTTTTCTTCAATTGAGTCTCAAATGCTTTGATTTCATCCCAAGACATGAGGATCTTCCCAAGTACTATATTAAGTAGATATCACTCAGTTTCAGTAGATATCCACTGAATAAGTGTTAGCTTCAATAGATATTTACTAAACTGTTTCGAACAGGCTGTTTTGGCACCAAATATGTTGTTTATGCGTATCCACATAGAAATGTATTCAGCTAAATGATTTGTTTTCTCCAATTAAGTCTCAAATGCTTTGATTTGATCGCAATACATGAGGATCTTCCCAAGTACTATATTCAAAAGATATCACTCAGTTTCAGTAGATATCCACTGAATATGTGTCACCTTCAGAAGATATCTGCTGAACCGTTTTGATGAGGCTGTTTTGGCACCAAATATGTTGTGTATGTGTATCCACATAAAAATGTATTATGGTAAAGGCTTTGTTTTCTCCCAATTGTGTCTCGAATGCTTTGATTTGATCCCAATACATGAGGATCTTCCCAAGTACTATATTCAGTTGATATCACTCAGTTTCAGTAGATATCCACTGAATAAGTGTCAGCTTCAATAAATATCTACTAAACTGTTTCGAACAGGCTGTTTTGGCACCAAAATGTTGTTTATGTGTATCCCCATAGAAATGTATTCTGGTAAATGCTTTGTTTTCTCCCAATTGAGTCTCAAATGCTTTGATTTTGATCCTAATACATGAGGATCTTTACAAGTACTATATTCAGTAGATATCACTTAGTTTCAGAAGATATCCACTGAATATGTGTCAGCTTCAGTAGATATCTACTGAACTGTTTTGATAAGGCTGTTTTGGCACCAAATATGCTGTTTATGTGTATCCACATAGAAATGTATTATGGTAAATGCTTTGTTTTCTTCCAATTGAGACTCAAATGCTTTGATTTGATCCCAATACATGAGGATCTTCCCAAGTATTATATTGAATAGATATAACTGAGTTTCAGCAGATATCCATTGAATAAGTGTCTGCTTCAGGAGATATCTACTGAACTGTTTTGATGAGGCTGTTTTGGCACCAAATATGTTGTTTATGTGTTTCCACATAGAAATGTATTCAGGTAAATGCTTTGTTTTCTCCCAATTGAGTCTCAAATGCTTTGATTTTGATCCCAATACATGAGGATCTTCCCAAGTACTATATTCAGTAGATATCACTCAGTTTCAGTAGATATCCACTGAATATGTGTCAGCTTCAGAAGATATCTACTGAACCGTTTTGATGAGGCTGTTTTGGCAAGAAATATGTTGTGTATATGTATCCACATAGAAATGTATTATGGTAAAGGCTTTGTTTTCTCCCAATTGTGTCTCAAATGCTTTGATTTGATCCCAATACATGCGGATCTTCCCAAGTACTATATTTAGTAGATATCACTCAGTTTCAGTAGATATCCGCTGAATAAGTGTCAACTTCAGTAGATATCTACTGAAATGTTTCAAACAGGCTGTTTTGGCACCAAATATGTTGTGTACGTGTATCCACATAGAAATGTATTCTGCTAAATGCTTTGTTTTCTTCAATTGAGTCTCAAATGCTTTGATTTGATCCCAATACATGAGGATCTTCCCAAGTACTATATTCAGTAGATATCACTCAGTTTCAGTAGATATCCACTGAATAAGTGTCAACTTCAGTAGATATCTACTGAAATGTTTCAAACAGGCTGTTTTGGCACCAAATATGTTGTGTATGTGTATCCACAAAGAAATGTATTCTGCTAAATGCTTTGTTTTCTTCAATTGAGTCTCAAATGCTTTGATTTGATCCCAAGACATGAGGATCTTCCCAAGTACTATATTAAGTAGATATCACTCAGTTTCAGTAGATATCCACTGAATAAGTGTCAGCTTCAATAGATATCTACTAAACTGTTTCGAACAGGCTGTTTTGGCACCAAATATGTTGTTTATGTGTATCCCCATAGAAATGTATTCTGGTAAATGCTTTATTTTCTCCCAATTGAGTCTCAAATGCTTTGATTTTGATCCCAATACATGATGATCTTCCCAAGTATTATATTGAATAGATATCACTGAGTTTCAGCAGATATCCATTGAATAAGTGTCTGCTTCAGGAGATATCTACTGAACTGTTTTGATGAGGCTGTTTTGGCACCAAATATGTTGTTTATGTGTTTCCACATTGAAATGTATTCAGGTAAATGCTTTGTTTTCTCCCAATTGAGTCTCAAATGCTTTGATTTTGATCCCAATACATGAGGATCTTCCCAAGTACTATATTAAGTAGATATCACTCAGTTTCAGTAGATATCCACTGAATAAGTGTCAGCTTCAATAGATATCTACTAAACTGTTTCGAACAGGCTGTTTTGGCACCAAATATGTCGTTTATGTGTATCCCCATAGAAATGTATTCTGGTAAATGCTTTATTTTCTCCCAATTGAGTCTCAAATGCTTTGATTTTGATCCCAATACATGATGATCTTCCCAAGTACTATATTCAGTAGATATCACTCAGTTTCAGTAGATATCCACTGAATATGTGTGAGCTTCAGTAGATATCTACTGAACCGTTTTGATGAGGCTGTTTTGGCACGAAATATGCTGTGTATATGTATCCATATAGAAATGTATTATGGTAAATGCTTTGTTTTCTCCCAATTGAGTCTCAAATGCTTTGATTTGATCCCAATACATGATGATCTTCCCAAGTACTATATTCAGTAGATATCACTCAGTTTCAGTAGATATCCACTGAATATGTGTCAGCTTCAGAAGATATCTACTGAACCGTTTTGATGAGGCTGTTTTGGCACGAAATATGCTGTGTATATGTATCCACATAGAAATGTATTCTGGTAAATGCTTTATTTTCTCCCAATTGAGTCTCAAATGCTTTGATTTTGATCCCAATACATGATGATCTTCCCAAGTACTATATTCAGTAGATATCACTCAGTTTCAGTAGATATCCACTGAATATGTGTCAGCTTCAGAAGATATCTACTGAACCATTTTGATGAGGCTGTTTTGGCACCAAATATATTGTGTATGTGTATCCACATAAAAATGTATTTTGGTAAAGGCTTTGTTTTCTCCCAAATGTGTGTCAAATGCTTTGATTTGATCCCAATACATGAGGATCTTCCCAAGTACTATATTCAGAAGATATCACTCAGTTTCAGTAGATATCCATTGAATAAGTGTCAACTTCAGTAGATGTTCAGTAGATATCTACTGAAATGTTTCAAACAGGCTGTTTTGGCACCAAATATGTTGTGTATGTGTATCCACAAAGAAATGTATTCTGCTAAATGCTTTCTTTTCTTCAATTGAGTCTCAAATGCTTTGATTTGATCCCAAGACATGAGGATCTTCCCAAGTACTATATTAAGTAGATATCACTCAGTTTCAGTAGATATCCACTGAATAAGTGTCAGCTTCAATAGATATCTACTAAACTATTTCGAACAGGCTGTTTTGGCACCAAATATGTTGTTTATGTGTATCCCCACAGAAATGTATTCTGGTAAATGCTTTGTATTCTCCCAATTGAGTCTCAAATGCTTTGATTTTGATCCCAATAAATGAGGATCTTCCCAAGTTCTATATTCAGTAGATATCACTTAGTTTCAGTAGATATCCACTGAATATGTGTCAGCTTCAGTAGATATCTACTGAACTGTTTTGATGAGGCTGTTTTGGCACCAAATATGCTGTTTATGTGTATCCACATAGAAATGTATTATGGTAAATGCTTTGTTTTCTCCCAATTGAGTCTCAAATGCTTTGATTTGATCCCAATACATGAGGATCTTCCCAAGTATGATATTGAATAGATATCACTGAGTTTCAGCAGATATCCATTGAATAAGTGTCTGCTTCAGGAGATATCTACTGAACTGTTTTGATGAGGCTGTTTTGGCACCAAATATGTTGTTTATGTGTTTCCACATAGAAATGTATTCAGGTAAATGCTTTGTTTTCTCCCAATTGAGTCTCAAATGCCTTGATTTTGATCCTAATACATGAGGATCTTCCCAAGTACTATATTCAGTAGATATCACTCAGTTTCAGTAGATATCCGCTGAATAAGTGTCAACTTCAGTAGATATCTACTGAAATGTTTCCAACAGGCTGTTTTGGCACCAAATATGTTGTGTACGTGTATCCACATAGAAATGTATTCTGCTAAATGCTTTGTTTTCTTCAATTGAGTCTCAAATGCTTTGATTTGATCCCAAGACATGAGGATCTTCCCAAGTACTATATTAAGTAGATATCACTCAGTTTCAGTAGATATCCACTGAATAAGTGTTAGCTTCAATAGATATTTACTAAACTGTTTCGAACAGGCTGTTTTGGCACCAAATATGTTGTTTATGCGTATCCACATAGAAATGTATTCAGCTAAATGATTTGTTTTCTCCAATTAAGTCTCAAATGCTTTGATTTGATCGCAATACATGAGGATCTTCCCAAGTACTATATTCAAAAGATATCACTCAGTTTCAGTAGATATCCACTGAATATGTGTCACCTTCAGAAGATATCTGCTGAACCGTTTTGATGAGGCTGTTTTGGCACCAAATATGTTGTGTATGTGTATCCACATAAAAATGTATTATGGTAAAGGCTTTGTTTTCTCCCAATTGTGTCTCGAATGCTTTGATTTGATCCCAATACATGAGGATCTTCCCAAGTACTATATTCAGTTGATATCACTCAGTTTCAGTAGATATCCACTGAATAAGTGTCAGCTTCAATAAATATCTACTAAACTGTTTCGAACAGGCTGTTTTGGCACCAAAATGTTGTTTATGTGTATCCCCATAGAAATGTATTCTGGTAAATGCTTTGTTTTCTCCCAATTGAGTCTCAAATGCTTTGATTTTGATCCTAATACATGAGGATCTTTACAAGTACTATATTCAGTAGATATCACTTAGTTTCAGAAGATATCCACTGAATATGTGTCAGCTTCAGTAGATATCTACTGAACTGTTTTGATAAGGCTGTTTTGGCACCAAATATGCTGTTTATGTGTATCCACATAGAAATGTATTATGGTAAATGCTTTGTTTTCTTCCAATTGAGACTCAAATGCTTTGATTTGATCCCAATACATGAGGATCTTCCCAAGTATTATATTGAATAGATATCACTGAGTTTCAGCAGATATCCATTGAATAAGTGTCTGCTTCAGGAGATATCTACTGAACTGTTTTGATGAGGCTGTTTTGGCACCAAATATGTTGTTTATGTGTTTCCACATAGAAATGTATTCAGGTAAATGCTTTGTTTTCTCCCAATTGAGTCTCAAATGCTTTGATTTTGATCCCAATACATGAGGATCTTCCCAAGTACTATATTCAGTAGATATCACTCAGTTTCAGTAGATATCCACTGAATATGTGTCAGCTTCAGAAGATATCTACTGAACCGTTTTGATGAGGCTGTTTTGGCAAGAAATATGTTGTGTATATGTATCCACATAGAAATGTATTATGGTAAAGGCTTTGTTTTCTCCCAATTGTGTCTCAAATGCTTTGATTTGATCCCAATACATGCGGATCTTCCCAAGTACTATATTTAGTAGATATCACTCAGTTTCAGTAGATATCCGCTGAATAAGTGTCAACTTCAGTAGATATCTACTGAAATGTTTCAAACAGGCTGTTTTGGCACCAAATATGTTGTGTACGTGTATCCACATAGAAATGTATTCTGCTAAATGCTTTGTTTTCTTCAATTGAGTCTCAAATGCTTTGATTTGATCCCAATACATGAGGATCTTCCCAAGTACTATATTCAGTAGATATCACTCAGTTTCAGTAGATATCCACTGAATAAGTGTCAACTTCAGTAGATATCTACTGAAATGTTTCAAACAGGCTGTTTTGGCACCAAATATGTTGTGTATGTGTATCCACAAAGAAATGTATTCTGCTAAATGCTTTGTTTTCTTCAATTGAGTCTCAAATGCTTTGATTTGATCCCAAGACATGAGGATCTTCCCAAGTACTATATTAAGTAGATATCACTCAGTTTCAGTAGATATCCACTGAATAAGTGTCAGCTTCAATTGATATCTACTAAACTGTTTCGAACAGGCTGTTTTGGCACCAAATATGTTGTTTATGTGTATCCCCATAGAAATGTATTCTGGTAAATGCTTTATTTTCTCCCAATTGAGTCTCAAATGCTTTGATTTTGATCCCAATACATGATGATCTTCCCAAGTATTATATTGAATAGATATCACTGAGTTTCAGCAGATATCCATTGAATAAGTGTCTGCTTCAGGAGATATCTACTGAACTGTTTTGATGAGGCTGTTTTGGCACCAAATATGTTGTTTATGTGTTTCCACATTGAAATGTATTCAGGTAAATGCTTTGTTTTCTCCCAATTGAGTCTCAAATGCTTTGATTTTGATCCCAATACATGAGGATCTTCCCAAGTACTATATTCAGTAGATATCACTCAGTTTCAGTAGATATCCACTGAATATGTGTCAGCTTCAGACGATATCTACTGAACCGTTTTGATGAGGCTGTTTTGGCACGAAATATGCTGTGTATATGTATCCACATAGAAATGTATTCTGGTAAATGCTTTATTTTCTCCCAATTGAGTCTCAAATGCTTTGATTTTGATCCCAATACATGATGATCTTCCCAAGTACTATATTCAGTAGATATCACTCAGTTTCAGTAGATATCCACTGAATATGTGTCAGCTTCAGAAGATATCTACTGAACCATTTTGATGAGGCTGTTTTGGCACCAAATATATTGTGTATGTGTATCCACATAAAAATGTATTTTGGTAAAGGCTTTGTTTTCTCCCAATTGTGTCTGAAATGCTTTGATTTGATCCCAATACATGAGGATCTTCCCAAGTACTATATTCAGAAGATATCACTCAGTTTCAGTAGATAT
The DNA here is from genome assembly GCA_016647705.1 of Eucommia ulmoides. NCBI lineage: Eukaryota > Viridiplantae > Streptophyta > Magnoliopsida > Garryales > Eucommiaceae > Eucommia > Eucommia ulmoides. Next base: position 35,913,388 of record CM028334.1, on the reverse strand, counting down.
CCACTGAATAAGTGTCAACTTCAGTAGATGTTCAGTAGATATCTACTGAAATGTTTCGAACAGGCTGTTTTGGCACCAAATATGTTGTGTATGTGTATCCACAAAGTAATGTATTCTGCTAAATGCTTTCTTTTCTTCAATTGAGTCTCAAATGCTTTGATTTGATCCCAAGACATGAGGATCTTCCCAAGTACTATATTAAGTAGATATCACTCAGTTTCAGTAGATATCCACTGAATAAGTGTCAGCTTCAATAGATATCTACTAAACTATTTCGAACAGGCTGTTTTGGCACCAAATATGTTGTTTATGTGTATCCCCACAGAAATGTATTCTGGTAAATGCTTTGTATTCTCCCAGTTGAGTCTCAAATGCTTTGATTTTGATCCCAATACATGAGGATCTTCCCAAGTACTATATTCAGTAGATATCACTTAGTTTCAGTAGATATCCACTGAATATGTGTCAGCTTTAGTAGATATCTACTGAACTGTTTTGATGAGGCTGTTTTGGAACCAAATATGCTGTTTATGTGTATCCACATAGAAATGTATTATGGTAAATGCTTTGTTTTCTCCCAATTGAGTCTCAAATACTTTGATTTGATCCCAATACATGAGGATCTTCCCAAGTATTCTATTGAATAGATATCACTGAGTTTCAGCAGATATCCATTGAATAAGTGTCTGCTTCAGGAGATATCTACTGAACTGTTTTGATGAGGCTGTTTTGGCACCAAATATGTTGTTTATGTGTTTCCACATAGAAATGTATTCAGGTAAATGCTTTGTTTTCTCCCAATTGAGTCTCAAATGCTTTGATTTTGATCCCAATACATGAGGATCTTCCCAAGTACTATATTCAGTAGATATCACTCAGTTTCAGTAGATATCCGCTGAATAAGTATCAACTTCAGTGGATATCTACTGAAATGTTTCAAACAGGCTGTTTTGGCACCAAATATGTTGTGTACGTGTATCCACATAGAAATGTATTCTGCTAAATGCTTTGTTTTCTTCAATTGAGTCTCAAATGCTTTGATTTGATCCCAAGACATGAGGATTTTCCCAAGTACTATATTAAGTAGATATCACTCAGTTTCAGTAGATATCCACTGAATAAGTGTTAGCTTCAATAGATATTTACTAAACTGTTTCGAACAGGCTGTTTTGGCACCAAATATGTTGTTTATGTGTATCCCCATAGAAATGTATTCTGGTAAATGCTTTATTTTCTCCCAATTGAGTCTCAAATGCTTTGATTTTGATCCCAATAAATGAGGATCTTCCCAAGTTCTATATTCAGTAGATATCACTCAGTTTCAGTAGATATCCACTGAATATGTGTCAGCTTCAGTAGATATCTACTGAACCGTTTTGATGAGGCTGTTTTGGCACGAAATATGCTGTGTATATGTATCCATATAGAAATGTATTATGGTAGATGCTTTGTTTTCTCCCAATTGAGTCTCAAATGCTTTGATTTGATCCCAATACATGAGGATCTTCCCAAGTATTATTTTGAATAGATATCACTGAGTTTCAGCAAATATCCATTGAATAAGTGTCTGCTTCAGGAGATATCTACTGAACTGTTTTGATGAGGCTGTTTTGGCACCAAATATGTTGTTTATGTGTTTCCACATTGAAATGTATTCAGGTAAATGCTTTGTTTTCTCCCAATTGAGTCTCAAATGCTTTGATTTGATCCCAAGACATGAGGATCTTCCCAAGTACTATATTAAGTAGATATCACTCAGTTTCAGTAGATATCCACTGAATAAGTGTCAGCTTCAATAGATATCTACTAAACTATTTCGAACAGGCTGTTTTGGCACCAAATATGTTGTTTATGTGTATCCCCACAGAAATGTATTCTGGTAAATGCTTTGTATTCTCCCAATTGAGTCTCAAATGCTTTGATTTTGATCCCAATACATGAGGATCTTCCCAAGTTCTATATTCAGTAGATATCACTTAGTTTCAGTAGATATCCACTGAATATGTGTCAGCTTCAGTAGATATCTACTGAACTGTTTTGATGAGGCTGTTTTGGCACCAAATATGCTGTTTATGTGTATCCACATAGAAATGTATTATGGTAAATGCTTTGTTTTCTCCCAATTGAGTCTCAAATGCTTTGATTTGATCCCAATACATGAGGATCTTCCCAAGTATTATTTTGAATAGATATCACTGAGTTTCAGCAGATATCCATTGAATAAGTGTCTGCTTCAGGAGATATCTACTGAACTGTTTTGATGAGGCTGTTTTGGCACCAAATATGTTGTTTATGTGTTTCCACATAGAAATGTATTCAGGTAAATGCTTTGATTTTGATCCTAATACATGAGGATCTTCCCAAGTACTATATTCAGTAGATATCACTCAGTTTCAGTAGATATCCGCTGAATAAGTGTCAACTTCAGTAGATATCTACTGAAATGTTTCCAACAGGCTGTTTTGGCACCAAATATGTTGTGTACGTGTATCCACATAGAAATGTATTCTGCTAAATGCTTTGTTTTCTTCAATTGAGTCTCAAATGCTTTGATTTGATCCCAAGACATGAGGATCTTCCCAAGTACTATATTAAGTAGATATCACTCAGTTTCAGAAGATATCCACTGAATAAGTGTTAGCTTCAATAGATATTTACTAAACTGTTTCGAACAGGCTGTTTTGGCACCAAATATGTTGTTTATGCGTATCCACATAGAAATGTATTCAGCTAAATGATTTGTTTTCTCCAATTAAGTCTCAAATGCTTTGATTTGATCGCAATACATGAGGATCTTCCCAAGTACTATATTCAAAAGATATCACTCAGTTTCAGTAGATATCCACTGAATATGTGTCACCTTCAGAAGATATCTGCTGAACCGTTTTGATGAGGCTGTTTTGGCACCAAATATGTTGTGTATGTGTATCCACATAAAAATGTATTATGGTAAAGGCTTTGTTTTCTCCCAATTGTGTCTCGAATGCTTTGATTTGATCCCAATACATGAGGATCTTCCCAAGTACTATATTCAGTTGATATCACTCAGTTTCAGTAGATATCCACTGAATAAGTGTCAGCTTCAATAGATATCTACTAAACTGTTTCGAACAGGCTGTTTTGGCACCAAAATGTTGTTTATGTGTATCCCCATAGAAATGTATTCTGGTAAATGCTTTGTTTTCTCCCAATTGAGTCTCAAATGCTTTGATTTTGATCCTAATACATGAGGATCTTTACAAGTACTATATTCAGTAGATATCACTTAGTTTCAGAAGATATCCACTGAATATGTGTCAGCTTCAGTAGATATCTACTGAACTGTTTTGATAAGGCTGTTTTGGCACCAAATAGGCTGTTTATGTGTATCCACATAGAAATGTATTATGGTAAATGCTTTGTTTTCTTCCAATTGAGACTCAAATGCTTTGATTTGATCCCAATACATGAGGATCTTCCCAAGTATTATATTGAATAGATATCACTGAGTTTCAGCAGATATCCATTGAATAAGTGTCTGCTTCAGGAGATATCTACTGAACTGTTTTGATGAGGCTGTTTTGGCACCAAATATGTTGTTTATGTGTTTCCACATAGAAATGTATTCAGGTAAATGCTTTGTTTTCTCCCAATTGAGTCTCAAATGCTTTGATTTTGATCCCAATACATGAGGATCTTCCCAAGTACTATATTCAGTAGATATCACTCAGTTTCAGTAGATATCCACTGAATATGTGTCAGCTTCAGAAGATATCTACTGAACCGTTTTGATGAGGCTGTTTTGGCAAGAAATATGTTGTGTATATGTATCCACATAGAAATGTATTATGGTAAAGGCTTTGTTTTCTCCCAATTGTGTCTCAAATGCTTTGATTTGATCCCAATACATGCGGATCTTCCCAAGTACTATATTTAGTAGATATCACTCAGTTTCAGTAGATATCCGCTGAATAAGTGTCAACTTCAGTAGATATCTACTGAAATGTTTCAAACAGGCTGTTTTGGCACCAAATATGTTGTGTACGTGTATCCACATAGAAATGTATTCTGCTAAATGCTTTGTTTTCTTCAATTGAGTCTCAAATGCTTTGATTTGATCCCAATACATGAGGATCTTCCCAAGTACTATATTCAGTAGATATCACTCAGTTTCAGTAGATATCCACTGAATAAGTGTCAACTTCAGTAGATATCTACTGAAATGTTTCAAACAGGCTGTTTTGGCACCAAATATGTTGTGTATGTGTATCCCCATAGAAATGTATTCTGGTAAATGCTTTATTTTCTCCCAATTGAGTCTCAAATGCTTTGATTTTGATCCCAATAAATGAGGATCTTCCCAAGTTCTATATTCAGTAGATATCACTTAGTTTCAGTAGATATCCACTGAATATGTGTCAGCTTCAGTAGATATCTACTGAACTGTTTTGATGAGGCTGTTTTGGCACCAAATATGTTGTTTATGTGTTTCCACATAGAAATGTATTCAGGTAAATGCTTTGTTTTCTCCCAATTGAGTCTCAAATGCTTTGATTTTGATCCTAATACATGAGGATCTTCCCAAGTACTATATTCAGTAGATATCACTCAGTTTCAGTAGATATCCGCTGAATAAGTGTCAACTTCAGTAGATATCTACTGAAATGTTTCCAACAGGCTGTTTTGGCACCAAATATGTTGTGTACGTGTATCCACATAGAAATGTATTCTGCTAAATGCTTTGTTTTCTTCAATTGAGTCTCAAATGCTTTGATTTGATCCCAAGACATGAGGATCTTCCCAAGTACTATATTAAGTAGATATCACTCAGTTTCAGTAGATATCCACTGAATAAGTGTTAGCTTCAATAGATATTTACTAAACTGTTTCGAACAGGCTGTTTTGGCACCAAATATGTTGTTTATGCGTATCCACATAGAAATGTATTCAGCTAAATGATTTGTTTTCTCCAATTAAGTCTCAAATGCTTTGATTTGATCGCAATACATGAGGATCTTCCCAAGTACTATATTCAAAAGATATCACTCAGTTTCAGTAGATATCCACTGAATATGTGTCACCTTCAGAAGATATCTGCTGAACCGTTTTGATGAGGCTGTTTTGGCACCAAATATGTTGTGTATGTGTATCCACATAAAAATGTATTATGGTAAAGGCTTTGTTTTCTCCCAATTGTGTCTCGAATGCTTTGATTTGATCCCAATACATGAGGATCTTCCCAAGTACTATATTCAGTTGATATCACTCAGTTTCAGTAGATATCCACTGAATAAGTGTCAGCTTCAATAAATATCTACTAAACTGTTTCGAACAGGCTGTTTTGGCACCAAAATGTTGTTTATGTGTATCCCCATAGAAATGTATTCTGGTAAATGCTTTGTTTTCTCCCAATTGAGTCTCAAATGCTTTGATTTTGATCCTAATACATGAGGATCTTTACAAGTACTATATTCAGTAGATATCACTTAGTTTCAGAAGATATCCACTGAATATGTGTCAGCTTCAGTAGATATCTACTGAACTGTTTTGATAAGGCTGTTTTGGCACCAAATATGCTGTTTATGTGTATCCACATAGAAATGTATTATGGTAAATGCTTTGTTTTCTTCCAATTGAGACTCAAATGCTTTGATTTGATCCCAATACATGAGGATCTTCCCAAGTATTATATTGAATAGATATCACTGAGTTTCAGCAGATATCCATTGAATAAGTGTCTGCTTCAGGAGATATCTACTGAACTGTTTTGATGAGGCTGTTTTGGCACCAAATATGTTGTTTATGTGTTTCCACATAGAAATGTATTCAGGTAAATGCTTTGTTTTCTCCCAATTGAGTCTCAAATGCTTTGATTTTGATCCCAATACATGAGGATCTTCCCAAGTACTATATTCAGTAGATATCACTCAGTTTCAGTAGATATCCACTGAATATGTGTCAGCTTCAGAAGATATCTACTGAACCGTTTTGATGAGGCTGTTTTGGCAAGAAATATGTTGTGTATATGTATCCACATAGAAATGTATTATGGTAAAGGCTTTGTTTTCTCCCAATTGTGTCTCAAATGCTTTGATTTGATCCCAATACATGCGGATCTTCCCAAGTACTATATTTAGTAGATATCACTCAGTTTCAGTAGATATCCGCTGAATAAGTGTCAACTTCAGTAGATATCTACTGAAATGTTTCAAACAGGCTGTTTTGGCACCAAATATGTTGTGTACGTGTATCCACATAGAAATGTATTCTGCTAAATGCTTTGTTTTCTTCAATTGAGTCTCAAATGCTTTGATTTGATCCCAATACATGAGGATCTTCCCAAGTACTATATTCAGTAGATATCACTCAGTTTCAGTAGATATCCACTGAATAAGTGTCAACTTCAGTAGATATCTACTGAAATGTTTCAAACAGGCTGTTTTGGCACCAAATATGTTGTGTATGTGTATCCACAAAGAAATGTATTCTGCTAAATGCTTTGTTTTCTTCAATTGAGTCTCAAATGCTTTGATTTGATCCCAAGACATGAGGATCTTCCCAAGTACTATATTAAGTAGATATCACTCAGTTTCAGTAGATATCCACTGAATAAGTGTCAGCTTCAATAGATATCTACTAAACTGTTTCGAACAGGCTGTTTTGGCACCAAATATGTTGTTTATGTGTATCCCCATAGAAATGTATTCTGGTAAATGCTTTATTTTCTCCCAATTGAGTCTCAAATGCTTTGATTTTGATCCCAATACATGATGATCTTCCCAAGTATTATATTGAATAGATATCACTGAGTTTCAGCAGATATCCATTGAATAAGTGTCTGCTTCAGGAGATATCTACTGAACTGTTTTGATGAGGCTGTTTTGGCACCAAATATGTTGTTTATGTGTTTCCACATTGAAATGTATTCAGGTAAATGCTTTGTTTTCTCCCAATTGAGTCTCAAATGCTTTGATTTTGATCCCAATACATGAGGATCTTCCCAAGTACTATATTCAGTAGATATCACTCAGTTTCAGTAGATATCCACTGAATATGTGTCAGCTTCAGAAGATATCTACTGAACCGTTTTGATGAGGCTGTTTTGGCACGAAATATGCTGTGTATATGTATCCACATAGAAATGTATTCTGGTAAATGCTTTATTTTCTCCCAATTGAGTCTCAAATGCTTTGATTTTGATCCCAATACATGATGATCTTCCCAAGTACTATATTCAGTAGATATCACTCAGTTTCAGTAGATATCCACTGAATATGTGTCAGCTTCAGAAGATATCTACTGAACCATTTTGATGAGGCTGTTTTGGCACCAAATATATTGTGTATGTGTATCCACATAAAAATGTATTTTGGTAAAGGCTTTGTTTTCTCCCAATTGTGTCTCAAATGCTTTGATTTGATCCCAATACATGAGGATCTTCCCAAGTACTATATTCAGAAGATATCACTCAGTTTCAGTAGATATCCACTGAATAAGTGTCAACTTCAGTAGATGTTCAGTAGATATCTACTGAAATGTTTCAAACAGGCTGTTTTGGCACCAAATATGTTGTGTATGTGTATCCACAAAGAAATGTATTCTGCTAAATGCTTTCTTTTCTTCAATTGAGTCTCAAATGCTTTGATTTGATCCCAAGACATGAGGATCTTCCCAAGTACTATATTAAGTAGATATCACTCAGTTTCAGTAGATATCCACTGAATAAGTGTCAGCTTCAATAGATATCTACTAAACTATTTCGAACAGGCTGTTTTGGCACCAAATATGTTGTTTATGTGTATCCCCACAGAAATGTATTCTGGTAAATGCTTTGTATTCTCCCAATTGAGTCTCAAATGCTTTGATTTTGATCCCAATACATGAGGATCTTCCCAAGTACTATATTCAGTAGATATCACTTAGTTTCAGTAGATATCCACTGAATATGTGTCAGCTTCAGTAGATATCTACTGAACTGTTTTGATGAGGCTGTTTTGGAACCAAATATGCTGTTTATGTGTATCCACATAGAAATGTATTATGGTAAATGCTTTGTTTTCTCCCAATTGAGTCTCAAATGCTTTGATTTGATCCCAATACATGAGGATCTTCCCAAGTATTGTATTGAATAGATATCACTGAGTTTCAGCAGATATCCATTGAATAAGTGTCTGCTTCAGGAGATATCTACTGAACTGTTTTGATGAGGCTGTTTTGGCGCCAAATATGTTGTTTATGTGTTTCCACATAGAAATGTATTCAGGTAAATGCTTTGTTTTCTCCCAATTGAGTCTCAAATGCTTTGATTTTGATCCCAATACATGAGGATCTTCCCAAGTACTATATTCAGTAGATATCACTCAGTTTCAGTAGATATCCGCTGAATAAGTATCAACTTCAGTGGATATCTACTGAAATGTTTCAAACAGGCTGTTTTGGCACCAAATATGTTGTGTACGTGTATCCACATAGAAATGTATTCTGCTAAATGCTTTGTTTTCTTCAATTGAGTCTCAAATGCTTTGATTTGATCCCAAGACATGAGGATCTTCCCAAGTACTATATTAAGTAGATATCACTCAGTTTCAGTAGATATCCACTGAATAAGTGTTAGCTTCAATAGATATTTACTAAACTGTTTCGAACAGGCTGTTTTGGCACCAAATATGTTGTTTATGTGTATCCCCATAGAAATGTATTCTGGTAAATGCTTTATTTTCTCCCAATTGAGTCTCAAATGCTTAGATTTTTGATCCCAATACATGATGATCTTCCCAAGTACTATATTCAGTAGATATCACTCAGTTTCAGTAGATATCCACTGAATATGTGTCAGCTTCAGTAGATATCTACTGAACCGTTTTGATGAGGCTGTTTTGGCACGAAATATGCTGTGTATATGTATCCATATAGAAATGTATTATGGTAAATGCTTTGTTTTCTCCCAATTGAGTCTCAAATGCTTTGATTTGATCCCAATACATGAGGATCTTCCCAAGTATTATATTGAATAGATATCACTGAGTTTCAGCAGATATCCATTGAATAAGTGTCTGCTTCAGGAGATATCTACTGAACTGTTTTGATGAGGCTGTTTTGGCACCAAATATGTTGTTTATGTGTTTCCACATTGAAATGTATTCAGGTAAATGCTTTGTTTTCTCCCAATTGAGTCTCAAATGCTTTGATTTTGATCCCAATACATGAGGATCTTCCCAAGTACTATATTCAGTAGATATCACTCAGTTTCAGTAGATATCCACTGAATATGTGTCAGCTTCAGAAGATATCTACTGAACCGTTTTGATGAGGCTGTTTTGGCACGAAATATGCTGTGTATATGTATCCACATAGAAATGTATTCTGGTAAATGCTTTATTTTCTCCCAATTGAGTCTCAAATGCTTTGATTTTGATCCCAATACATGATGATCTTCCCAAGTACTATATTCAGTAGATATCACTCAGTTTCAGTAGATTTCCACTGAATATGTGTCAGCTTCAGAAGATATCTACTGAACCATTTTGATGAGGCTGTTTTGGCACCAAATATATTGTGTATGTGTATCCACATAAAAATGTATTTTGGTAAAGGCTTTGTTTTCTCCCAATTGTGTCTCAAATGCTTTGATTTGATCCCAATACATGAGGATCTTCCCAAGTACTATATTCAGAAGATATCACTCAGTTTCAGTAGATATCCACTGAATAAGTGTCAACTTCAGTAGATGTTCAGTAGATATCTACTGAAATGTTTCAAACAGGCTGTTTTGGCACCAAATATGTTGTGTATGTGTATCCACAAAGAAATGTATTCTGCTAAATGCTTTCTTTTCTTCAATTGAGTCTCAAATGCTTTGATTTGATCCCAAGACATGAGGATCTTCCCAAGTACTATATTAAGTAGATATCACTCAGTTTCAGTAGATATCCACTGAATAAGTGTCAGCTTCAATAGATATCTACTAAACTATTTCGAACAGGCTGTTTTGGCACCAAATATGTTGTTTATGTGTATCCCCACAGAAATGTATTCTGGTAAATGCTTTGTATTCTCCCAATTGAGTCTCAAATGCTTTGATTTTGATCCCAATACATGAGGATCTTCCCAAGTACTATATTCAGTAGATATCGCTTAGTTTCAGTAGATATCCACTGAATATGTGTCAGCTTCAGTAGATATCTACTGAACTGTTTTGATGAGGCTGTTTTGGCACCAAATATGCTGTTTATGTGTATCCACATCGAAATGTATTATGGTAAATGCTTTGTTTTCTCCCAATTGAGTCTCAAATGCTTTGATTTGATCCCAATACATGAGGATCTTCCCAAGTATTATATTGAATAGATATCACTGAGTTTCAGCAGATATCCATTGAATAAGTGTCTGCTTCAGGAGATATCTACTGAACTGTTTTGATGAGGCTGTTTTGGCACCAAATATGTTGTTTATGTGTTTCCACATAGAAATGTATTCAGGTAAATGCTTTGTTTTCTCCCAATTGAGTCTCAAATGCTTTGATTTTGATCCCAATACATGAGGATCTTCCCAAGTACTATATTCAGTAGATATCACTCAGTTTCAGTAGATATCCGCTGAATAAGTATCAACTTCAGTAGATATCTACTGAAATGTTTCAAACAGGCTGTTTTGGCACCAAATATGTTGTGTACGTGTATCCACATACAAATGTATTCTGCTAAATGCTTTGTTTTCTTCAATTGAGTCTCAAATGCTTTGATTTGATCCCAAGACATGAGGATCTTCCCAAGTACTATATTAAGTAGATATCACTCAGTTTCAGTAGATATCCACTGAATAAGTGTTAGCTTCAATAGATATTTACTAAACTGTTTCGAACAGGCTGTTTTGGCACCAAATATGTTGTTTATGCGTATCCACATAGAAATGTATTCAGCTAAATGATTTGTTTTCTCCAATTAAGTCTCAAATGCTTTGATTTGATCGCAATACATGAGGATCTTCCCAAGTACTATATTCAAAAGATATCACTCAGTTTCGGTAGATATCCACTGAATATGTGTCACCTTCAGAAGATATCTACTGAACCGTTTTGATGAGGCTGTTTTGGCGCCAAATATGTTGTGTATGTGTATCCACATAAAAATGTATTATGGTAAAGGCTTTGTTTTCTCCCAATTGTGTCTCGAATGCTTTGATTTGATCGAAATACATGAGGATCTTCCCAAGTACTATATTCAGTTGATATCACTCAGTTTCAGTAGATATCCACTGAATAAGTGTCAGCTTCAATAGATATCTACTAAACTGTTTCGAACAGGCTGTTTTGGCACCAAAATGTTGTTTATGTGTATCCCCATAGAAATGTATTCTGGTAAATGCTTTGTTTTCTCCCAATTGAGTCTCAAATGCTTTGATTTTGATCCTCATACATGAGGATCTTCCCAAGTACTATATTCAGTAGATATCACTTAGTTTCAGTAGATATACACTGAATATGTGTCAGCTTCAGTAGATATCTACTGAACTGTTTTGATAAGGCTGTTTTGGCACCAAATATGCTGTTTATGTGTATCCACATAGAAATGTATTATGGTAAATGCTTTGTTTTCTCCCAATTGAGTCCCAAATGCTTTGATTTGATCCCAAAACATGAGGATCTTCCCAAGTATTATATTCAATAGATATCACGGAGTTTTAGTAGATATCCATTGAATAAGTGTCTGCTTCAGGAGATATCTACTGAACTGTTTTGATGAGGCTGTTTTGGCACCAAATATGTTGTTTATGTGTATTCACATAGAAAAGTATTATGGTAAATGCTTTGTTTTCTCCCAATTGAGTCTCAAATGCTTTCATTTGATCGCAATACATGAGGATCTTCCCAAGTACTATATTCAAAAGATATCACTCAGTTTCAGTAGATATCCACTGAATATGTGTTAGCTTCAGAAGATATCTACTGAACCGTTTTGATGAGGCTGTTTTGGCACGAAATATGCTGTGTATATGTATCCACATAGAAATGTATTCTGGTAAAGGCTTTGCTTTCTCCCAATTGTGTCTCAAATGCTTTGATTTGATCCCAATACGTGCGGATCTTCCCAAGTACTATATTTAGTAGATATCACTCAGTTTCTGTAGATATCCACTGAATAAGTGTCAACTTCAGTAGATATCTACTGAAATGTTTCAAACAGGCTGTTTTGGAACCAAATATGTTGTGTACGTGTATCCACATAGAAATGTATTCTGCTAAATGCTTTGTTTTCTTCAATTGAGTCTCAAATGCTTTGATTTGATCCCAAGACATGAGGATCTTCCCAAATACTATATTAAGTAGATATCACTCAGTTTCAGTAGATATCCACTGAATAAGTGTCAGCTTCAGTAGATATCTACTGAACTGTTTTGATGAAGCTGTTTTGGCACCAAATATGCTGTTTATGTGTATACACATAGAAATGTATTATGGTAAATGCTTTGTTTTCTCCAATTAAGTCTCAAATGCTTTGATCTTATCGCAATACATGAGGATCTTCCCAAGTACTATATTCAAAAGATATCACTCAGTTTCAGTAGATATCCACTGAATATGTGTCAACTTCAGTAGATATCTAATGAACTGTTTTGATGAGGTTGTTTCGGCACCAAATATGCTGTTTATGTGTATCCACATAGAAAAGTATTCTGGTAAATGCTTTTTTTTCTCCCAATTGAGTCTCAAATGCTTTGATTTGATCGCAATACATGAGGATCTTCCCAAGTACTATATTCAAAAGATATCAGTCAGTTTCAGTAGATATCCACTGAATATGTGTCAGATTCAGAAGATATCTACTGAACCGTTTTGATGAGGCTGTTTGGGCACCAAATATGTTGTGTATGTGTATCCACATAAAAATGTATTATGGTAAAGGCTTTGTTTTCTCCCAATTGTGTCTCAAATGCTTTGATTTGATCCCAATACATGAGGATCTTCCCAAGTACTATATTCAGTAGATATCACTCAGTTTCAGTAGATATCCACTGAATAAGTGTCAACTTCAGTGGATATCTACTGAAATGTTTCAAACAGGCTGTTTTGGCACCAAATATGTTGTGTATGTGTATCCACAAAGAAATGTATCATGCTAAATGCTTTGTTTTCTTCAATTGAGTCTCAAATGCTTTGATTTGATCCCAAGACATGAGGATCTTCCCATGTACTATATTAAGTAGATATCACTCAGTTTCAGTAGATATCCACTGAATACGTGTCAGCTTCAATAGATATCTACAAAACTGTTTCGAACAGGCTGTTTTGGCACCAAATATGTTGTTTATGTGTATCCCCATAGAAATGTATTCTGGTAAATGCTCTATTTTCTCCCAATTGAGTCTCAAATGCTTTGATTTTGATCCCAATACATGAGGATCTTCCCAAGTACTATATTCAGTAGATATCACTCAGTTTCAGTAGATATCCACTGAATAAGTGTCAACTTCAGTGGATATCTACTGAAATGTTTCAAACAGGCTGTTTTGGCACCAAATATGTTGTGTATGTGTATCCACAAAGAAATGTATTATGCTAAATGCTTTGTTTTCTTCAATTGAGTCTCAAATGCTTTGATTTGATCCCAAGACATGAGGATCTTCCCAAGTACTATATTAAGTAGATATCACTCAGTTTCAGTAGATATCCACTGAATACGTGTCAGCTTCAATAGATATCTACTAAACTGTTTCGAACAGGCTGTTTTGGCACCAAATATGTTGTTTATGTGTATCCCCATAGAAATGTATTCTGGTAAATGCTCTATTTTCTCCCAATTGAGTCTCAAATGCTTTGATTTTGATCCCAATACATGAGGATCTTCCCAAGTACTATATTCAGTAGATATCACTTAGTTTCAGTAGATATCCACTGAATATGTGTCAGCTTCAGTAGATATCTACTGAACAGTTTTGATGAGGCTGTTTTGGCACCAAATATGCTGTTTATGTGTATCCACATAGAAATGTATTATGGTAAATGCTTTGTTTTCTCCCAATTGAGTCTCAAATGCTTTGATTTGATCACAATACATGAGGATCTTCCCAAGTACTATATTCAAAAGATATCACTCGGTTTTAGTAGATATCCACTGAGTATGTGTCAACTTTAGTAGATATCTAATGAACTGTTTTGATGAGGTTGTTTTGGCACCAAATATGCTATTTATGTGTATTCACATAGAAAAGTATTATGGTAAATGTTTTGTTTTCTCCCAATTGAGTCTCAAATGCTTTGATTTGATCGCAATACATGAGGATCTTCCCAAGTACTATATTCAAAAGATATCACTCAGTTTCAGAAGATATCCACTGAATATGTGTCAGCTTCAGAAGATATCTACTGAACCGTTTTGATGAGGCTGTTTTGGCACCAAATATGTTGTGTATGTGTATCCACATAAAAATGTATTATGGTAAAGGCTTTGTTTTCTCCCAATTGAGTCTCAAATGCTTTGATTTGATCCCAATACATGAGGATCGTCCCAAGTACTATATTCAGTAGATATCACTCAGTTTCAGTAGATATCCGCTGAATAAGTGTCAACTTCAGTAGATATCTACTGAAATGTTTCAAACAGGCTGTTTTGGCACCCAATATGTTGTGTATGTGTATCCACAAAGAAATGTATTCTGCTAAATGCTTTCTTTTCTTCAATTGAGTCTCAAATGCTTTGATTTGATCCCAAGACATGAGGATCTTCCCAAGTACTATATTAAGTAGATATCACTCAGTTTCAGTAGATATCCACTGAATAAGTGTCAGCTTCAATAGATATCAACTAAACTGTTTCGAACAGGCTGTTTTGGCACCCAATATGTTGTTTATGTGTATCCCCATAGAAATGTATTCTGGTAAATGCTTTGTTTTCTCCCAATTGAGTCTCAAATGCTTTGATTTTGATCCCAATACATGAGGATCTTCCCAAGTACTATATTCAGTAGATATCACTTAGTTTCAGTAGATATCCACTGAATATGTGTCAGCTTCAGTAGATATCTGCTGAACCGTTTTGATGAGGCTGTTTTGGCACCAATTATGCTGTTTATGTGTATCCACATAGAAATGTATTATGGTAAATGCTTTGTTTTCTCCCAATTGAGTCTCAAATGCTTTGATTCGATCCCAAAACATGAGGATCTTCCCAAGTATTATATTCAATAGATATCACGGAGTTTCAGTAGATATCCATTGAATAAGTGTCTGCTTCAGGAGATATCTACTGAACTGTTTTGATGAGGCTGTTTTGGCACCAAATATGTTGTTTATGTGTATTCACATAGAAAAGTATTATGGTAAATGCTTTCTTTTCTCCCAATTGAGTCTCAAATGCTTTGATTTGATCGCAATACATGAGGATCTTCCCAAGTACTATATTCAAAAGTTATCACTCAGTTTCAGTAGATATCCACTGAATATGTGTCAGCTTCAGAAGATATCTACTGAACCATTTTGATGAGGCTGTTTTGGCAAGAAATATGCTGTGTATATGTATCCACATAGAAATGTATTCTGGTAAAGGCTTTGCTTTCTCCCAATTGTGTCTCAAATGCTTTGATTTGATCCCAATATGTGCGGATCTTCCCAAGTACTATATTTAGTAGATATCACTCAGTTTCAGTAGATATCCACTGAATAGGTGTCAACTTCAGTGGATATCTACTGAAATGTTTCAAACAGGCTGTTTTGGCACCAAATATGTTGTGTATGTGTATCCACAAAGAAATGTATTCTGCTAAATGCTTTGTTTTCTTCAATTGAGTCTCAAATGCTTTGATTTGATCCCAAGACATGAGGATCTTTCCAAGTACTATATTAAGTAGATATCACTCAGTTTCAGTAGATATCCACTGAATAAGTGTCAGCTTCAATAGATATCTACTAAACTGTTTCGAACAGGCTGTTTTGGCACCAAATATGTTGTTTATGTGTATCCCCATAGAAATGTATTCTGGTAAATGCTTTGTTTTCTCCCAATTGAGTCTCAAAAGGTTTGATTTTGATCCCAATACATGAGGATCTTCCCAAGTACTATATTCAGTAGATATCACTTAGTTTCAGTAGATATCCACTGAATATGTGTCAGCTTCAGTAGATATCTACTGAACTGTATTGATGAGGCTGTTTTGGCACCAAATATGCTGTTTATGTGTATCCACATAGAAATGTATTATGGTAAATGCTTTGTTTTCTCCAATTAAGTCTCAAATGCTTTGATTTGATCGCAATACATGAGGATCTTCCCAAGTACTATATTCAAAAGATATCACTCAGTTTCAGTAGATATCCACTGAATATGTGTCAACTTCAGTAGATATCTAATGAACTATTTTGATGAGGTTGTTTTGGCACCAAATATGCTATTTATGTGTATTCACATAGAAAAGTATTATGGTAACTGCTTTGTTTTCTCCCAATTGAGTCTCAAATGCTTTGATTTGATCGCAATACATGAGGATCTTCCCAAGTACTATATTCAAAAGATATCACTCAGTTTCAGTAGATATCCACTGAATATGTGTCACCTTCAGAAGATATCTACTGAACCGTTTTGATGAGGCTGTTTTGGCACCAAATATGTTGTGTATGTGTATCCACATAAAAATGTATTATGGTAAAGGCTTTGTTTTCTCCCAATTGTGTCTCAAATGCTTTGATTTGATCCCAATACATGAGGATCTTCCCAAGTACTATATTCAGTAGATATCACTCAGTTTCAGTAGATATCCGCTGAATAAGTGTCAAGTTCAGTAGATATCTACTGAAATGTTTCAAACAGGCTGTTTTGGCACCCAATATGTTGTGTATGTGTATCCACAAAGAAATGTATTCTGCTAAATGCTTTCTTTTCTTCAATTGAGTCTCAAATGCTTTGATTTGATCCCAAGACATGAGGATCTTCCCAAGTACTATATTAAGTAGATATCACTCAGTTTCAGTAGATATCCACTGACTAAGTGTCAGCTTCAATAGATATCTACTAAACTGTTTCGAACAGGCTGTTTTGGCACCAAATATGTTGTTTATGTGTATCCCCATAGAAATGTATTCTGGTAAATGCTTTGTTTTCTCCCAATTGAGTCTCAAAAGGTTTGATTTTGATCCCAATACATGAGGATCTTCCCAAGTACTATATTCAGTAGATATCACTAAGTTTCAGTAGATATCCACTGAATATGTGTCAGCTTCAGTAGATATCTACTGAACTGTAATGATGAGGCTGTTTTGGCTCCAAATATGCTGTTTATGTGTATCCACATAGAAATGTATTATGGTAAATGCTTTGTTTTCTCCTAATTGAGTCTGAAATGCTTTGATTTGATCACAATACATGAGGATCTTCCCAAGTACTATATTCAAAAGATATCACTCAGTTTCAGTAGATATCCACTGAATATGTGTCAACTTCAGTAGATATCTAATGAACTGTTTTGATGAGGTTGTTTTCGCACCAAATATGCTATTTATGTGTATTCACATAGAAATGTATTATGGTAAAGGCTTTGTTTTCTCCCAATTGTGTCTCAAATGCTTTGATTTGATCCCAATACATGCGGATCTTCCCAAGTACTATATTTAGTAGATATCACTCAGTTTCAGTAGATATCCGCTGAATAAGTGTCAACTTCAGTAGATATCTACTGAAATGTTTCAAACAGGCTGTTTTGGCACCAAATATGTTGTGTACGTGTATCCACATAGAAATGTATTCTGCTACATGCTTTGTTTTCTTCAATTGAGTCTCAAATGCTTTGATTTGATCCCAATACATGAGGATCTTCCCAAGTATTATATTGAATAGATATCACTGAGTTTCAGCAGATATCCATTGAATAAGTGTCTGCTTCAGGAGATATCTACTGAACTGTTTTGATGAGGCTGTTTTGGCACCAAATATGTTGTTTATGTGTTTCCACATAGAAATGTATTCTGGTAAATGCTTTGTTTTCTCCCAATTGAGTCTCAAATGCTTTGATTTTGATCCCAATACATGAGGATCTTCCCAAGTACTATATTCAGTAGATATCACTCAGTTTCAGTAGATATCCACTGAATATGTGTCAGCTTCAGAAGATATCTGCTGAACCGTTTTGATGAGGCTGTTTTGGCACGAAATATGCTGTGTATATGTATCCACATAGAAATGTATTATGGTAAAGGCTTTGTTTTCTCCCAATTGTGTCTCAAATGCTTTGATTTGATCCCAATAAATGCGGATCTTCCCAAGTACTATATTTAGTAGATATCACTCAGTTTCAGTAGATATCCGCTGAATAAGTGTCAACTTCAGTAGATATCTACTGAAATGTTTCAAACAAGCTGTTTTGGCACCAAATATGTTGTGTACGTGTATCCACATAGAAATGTATTCTGCTAAATGCTTTGTTTTCTTCAATTGAGTCTCAAATGCTTTGATTTGATCCCAAGACATGAGGATCTTCCCAAGTACTATATTAAGTAGATATCACTCAGTTTCAGTAGATATCCACTGAATAAGTGTTAGCTTCAATAGATATTTACTAAACTGTTTCGAACAGGCTGTTTTGGCACCAAATATGTTGTTTATGCGTATCCACATGGAAATGTATTCAGCTAAATGATTTGTTTTCTCCAATTAAGTCTCAAATGCTTTGATTTGATCGCAATACATGAGGATCTTCCCAAGTACTATATTCAAAAGATATCACTCAGTTTCAGTAGATATCCACTGAATATGTGTCACCTTCAGAAGATATCTACTGAAACGTTTTGATGAGGCTGTTTTGGCACCAAATATGTTGTGTATGTGTATCCACATAAAAATGTATTATGGTAAAGGCTTTGTTTTCTCCCAATTGTGTCTCAAATGCTTTGATTTTGATCCCAATACATGAGGATCTTCCCAAGTACTATATTCAGTTGATATCACTCAGTTTCAGTAGATATCCACTGAATAAGTGTCAACTTCAGTAGATATCTACTGAACTGTTTTGATGAGGCTGTTTTGGCACCAAATATGCTGTTTATGTGTATCCACATAGAAATGTATTCTGCTAAATGCTTTCTTTTCTCCCAATTGAGTCTCAAATGTTTTGATTTGATCCCAATACATGAGGATCTTCCCAAGTATTATATTCAATAGATATCACTGAGTTTCAATAGATATCCATTGAATAAGTGTCTGCTTCAGGAGATATCTACTGAACTGTTTTGATGAGGCTGTTTTGGCACCAAATATGTTGTTTATTTGTATCCACATAGAAATGTATTCTGGTAAATTCTTTGTTTTCTCTCAATTGAGTCTCAAATGCTTTGATTTTGATCCCAATACATGAGGATCTTCCCAAGTACTATATTCAGTAGATATCACTCAGTTTCAGTAGATATCCACTGAATATGTGTCAGCTTCAGAAGATATCTACTGAACCGTTTTGATGAGGCTGTTTTGGCACGAAATATGCTGTGTATATGTATCCACATTGAAATGTATTATGGTAAAGGCTTTGTTTTCTCCCAGTTGTGTCTCAAATGCTTTGATTTGATCCCAATACATGCGGATCTTCCCAAGTACTATATTTAGTAGATATCACTCAGTTTCAGTAGATATCCGCTGAATAAGTGTCAACTTCAGTAGATATCTACTGAAATGTTTCAAACAGGCTGTTTTGGCACCAAATATGTTGTGTACGTGTATCCACATAGAAATGTATTATGCTAAATGCGTTGTTTTCTTCAATTGAGTCTCAAATGCTTTGATTTGATCCCAAGACATGAGGATCTTCCCAAGTACTATATTAAGTAGATATCACTCAGTTTCAGTAGATATCCACTGAATAAGTGTTAGCTTCAATAGATATTTACTAAACTGTTTCGAACAGGCTGTTTTGGCACCAAATATGTTGTTTATGCGTATCCACATGGAAATGTATTCAGCTAAATGATTTATTTTCTCCAATTAAGTCTCAAATGCTTTGCTTTGATCGCAATACATGAGGATCTTCCCAAGTACTATATTCAAAAGATATCACTCAGTTTCAGTAGATATCCACTGAATATGTGTCAACTTCAGAAGATATCTACTGAAACGTTTTGATGAGGCTGTTTTGGCACCAAATATGTTGTGTATGTGTATCCACATAAAAATGTATTATGGTAAAGGCTTTGTTTTCTCCCAATTGTGTCTCAAATGCTTTGATTTGATCCCAATACATGAGGATCTTCCCAAGTACTATATTCAGTAGATATCACTCAGTTTCAGTAGATATCCGCTGAATAAGTGTCAACTTCAGTAGATATCTACTGAAATGTTTCAAACAGGCTGTTTTGGCACCCAATATGTTGTGTATGTGTATCCACAAAGAAATGTATTCTGCTAAATGCTTTGTTTTCTTCAATTGAGTCTCAAATGCTTTGATTTGATCCCAAGACATGAGGATCTTCCCAAGTACTATATTAAGTAGATATCACTCAGTTTCAGTAGATATCCACTGACTAAGTGTCAGCTTCAATAGATATCTACTAAACTGTTTCGAACAGGCTGTTTTGGCACCAAATATGTTGTTTATGTGTATCCCCATAGAAATGTATTCTGGTAAATGCTTTGTTTTCTCCCAATTGAGTCTCAAAAGGTTTGATTTTGATCCCAATACATGAGGATCTTCCCAAGTACTATATTCAGTAGATATCACTAAGTTTCAGTAGATATCCACTGAATATGTGTCAGCTTCAGTAGATATCTACTGAACTGTAATGATGAGGCTGTTTTGGCTCCAAATATGCTGTTTATGTGTATCCACATAGAAATGTATTATGGTAAATGCTTTGTTTTCTCCTAATTGAGTCTGAAATGCTTTGATTTGGTCACAATACATGAGGATCTTCCCAAGTACTATATTCAAAAGATATCACTCAGTTTCAGTAGATATCCACTGAATATGTGTCAACTTCAGTAGATATCTAATGAACTGTTTTGATGAGGTTGTTTTGGCACCAAATATGCTATTTATGTGTATTCACATAGAAATGTATTATGGTAAAGGCTTTGTTTTCTCCCAATTGTGTCTCAAATGCTTTGATTTGATCCCAATACATGCGGATCTTCCCAAGTACTATATTTAGTAGATATCACTCAGTTTCAGTAGATATCCGCTGAATAAGTGTCAACTTCAGTAGATATCTACTGAAATGTTTCAAACAGGCTGTTTTGGCACCAAATATGTTGTGTACGTGTATCCACATAGAAATGTATTCTGCTAAATGCTTTGTTTTCTTCAATTGAGTCTCAAATGCTTTGATTTGATCCCAATACATGAGGATCTTCCCAAGTATTATATTGAATAGATATCACTGAGTTTCAGCAGATATCCATTGAATAAGTGTCTGCTTCAGGAGATATCTACTGAACTGTTTTGATGAGGCTGTTTTGGCACCAAATATGTTGTTTATGTGTTTCCACATAGAAATGTATTCTGGTAAATGCTTTGTTTTCTCCCAATTGAGTCTCAAATGCTTTGATTTTGATCCCAATACATGAGGATCTTCCCAAGTACTATATTCAGTAGATATCACTCAGTTTCAGTAGATATCCACTGAATATGTGTCAGCTTCAGAAGATATCTACTGAACCGTTTTGATGAGGCTGTTTTGGCACGAAATATGCTGTGTATATGTATCCACATAGAAATGTATTATGGTAAAGGCTTTGTTTTCTCCCAATTGTGTCTCAAATGCTTTGATTTGATCCCAATAAATGCGGATCTTCCCAAGTACTATATTTAGTAGATATCACTCAGTTTCAGTAGATATCCGCTGAATAAGTGTCAACTTCAGTAGATATCTACTGAAATGTTTCAAACAGGCTGTTTTGGCACCAAATATGTTGTGTACGTGTATCCACATAGAAATGTATTCTGCTAAATGCTTTGTTTTCTTCAATTGAGTCTCAAATGCTTTGATTTGATCCCAAGACATGAGGATCTTCCCAAGTACTATATTAAGTAGATATCACTCAGTTTCAGTAGATATCCACTGAATAAGTGTTAGCTTCAATAGATATTTACTAAACTGTTTCGAACAGGCTGTTTTGGCACCAAATATGTTGTTTATGCGTATCCACATGGAAATGTATTCAGCTAAATGATTTGTTTTCTCCAATTAAGTCTCAAATGCTTTGATTTGATCGCAATACATGAGGATCTTCCCAAGTACTATATTCAAAAGATATCACTCAGTTTCAGTAGATATCCACTGAATATGTGTCACCTTCAGAAGATATCTACTGAAACGTTTTGATGAGGCTGTTTTGGCACCAAATATGTTGTGTATGTGTATCCACATAAAAATGTATTATGGTAAAGGCTTTGTTTTCTCCCAATTGTGTCTCAAATGCTTTGATTTTGATCCCAATACATGAGGATCTTCCCAAGTACTATATTCAGTTGATATCACTCAGTTTCAGTAGATATCCACTGAATAAGTGTCAACTTCAGTAGATATCTACTGAACTGTTTTGATGAGGCTGTTTTGGCACCAAATATGCTGTTTATGTGTATCCACATAGAAATGTATTCTGCTAAATGCTTTCTTTTCTCCCAATTGAGTCTCAAATGTTTTGATTTGATCCCAATACATGAGGATCTTCCCAAGTATTATATTCAATAGATATCACTGAGTTTCAATAGATATCCATTGAATAAGTGTCTGCTTCAGGAGATATCTACTGAACTGTTTTGATGAGGCTGTTTTGGCACCAAATATGTTGTTTATTTGTATCCACATAGAAATGTATTCTGGTAAATGCTTTGTTTTCTCTCAATTGAGTCTCAAATGCTTTGATTTTGATCCCAATACATGAGGATCTTCCCAAGTACTATATTCAGTAGATATCACTCAGTTTCAGTAGATATCCACTGAATATGTGTCAGCTTCAGAAGATATCTACTGAACCGTTTTGATGAGGCTGTTTTGGCACGAAATATGCTGTGTATATGTATCCACATAGAAATGTATTATGGTAAAGGCTTTGTTTTCTCCCAATTGTGTCTCAAATGCTTTGATTTGATCCCAATACATGCGGATCTTCCCAAGTACTATATTTAGTAGATATCACTCAGTTTCAGTAGATATCCGCTGAATAAGTGTCAACTTCAGTAGATATCTACTGAAATGTTTCAAACAGGCTGTTTTGGCACCAAATATGTTGTGTACGTGTATCCACATAGAAATGTATTATGCTAAATGCTTTGTTTTCTTCAATTGAGTCTCAAATGCTTTGATTTGATCCCAAGACATGAGGATCTTCCCAAGTACTATATTAAGTAGATATCACTCAGTTTCAGTAGATATCCACTGAATAAGTGTTAGCTTCAATAGATATTTACTAAACTGTTTCGAACAGGCTGTTTTGGCACCAAATATGTTGTTTATGCGTATCCACATAGAAATGTATTCAGCTAAATGATTTGTTTTCTCCAATTAAGTCTCAAATGCTTTGATTTGATCGCAATACATGAGGATCTTCCCAAGTACTATATTCAAAAGATATCACTCAGTTTCAGTAGATATCCACTGAATATGTGTCACCTTCAGAAGATATCTACTGAACCGTTTTGATGAGGCTGTTTTGGCACCAAATATGTTGTGTATGTGTATCCACATAAAAATGTATTATGGTAAAGGCTTTGTTTTCTCCCAATTGTGTCTCAAATGCCAAATTTGATCCCAATACCTGAGGATCTTCCCAAGTAATATACGTCATTTTGGTTATATTTCAATAGATATCACTAAGTTTCAGTAGACATCCATAAAATATGTGTCAGTTTCAGTAGATATCTACTGAATTGTTTCAAACAGGCTGTTTTGGCACAAAATATGCTGTGTATGTGTATCCACATAGAAATATATTGTGGTAAATGATTTGTTCTCTCCCAATTGTGTCTGAAATGCTTTGATTTGATCGCAATACATGAGGATATTCCCAAGTACTATATACAGTAGATATCACTCAGTTTCAGTAGATATCCATTGAATAAGTGTGAGCTTCAGTAGGTATCTACTGAACCGTTTTGGTGAGGCTGTTTTGGCACCAAATATGTTGTTTATGTGTATCCATATAGAAATGTATTCTGGTAAATGCTTTGTTTTCTCGCAATTGAGTCTCAAATATTCTGATTTGATCCCAATACATGAGGATCTTCCCAAGTACTATATTCAGTAGATATCACTGAGTTTCAGTAGATATCCACTGAATAAGTGTCAGCTTCAGTAGATATCTACTGAACTGTTTTGATGAGGCTGTTTTGGTAACAAATATGTCGTTTATGTGTATCCACATAGAAAGGTATTCTGGTAAATGCTTTGTTTTCTCCCAATTGAGTCTCAAATGCTTCAATTTGATCCCAATACATGAGGATCTTCCCAAGTACCATATTGAGTAGATATCACTCAGTTTCTGTAGATATCCATTGAATATGTGTCAGGTTAGTAGATATCTACTGAACCGTTTTGATGACGCTGTTTTGGCACCAAATATGTTGTGTATGTGTATCCACATAGAAATGTATTATGGAAAATGCTTTGTTTTCTCCCAATTGAGTCTCAAATGCTTTGATTTTGATCCCAATACATGAGGATCTTCCCAAGTACTATATTCAGTAGATATCACTCAGTTTCAGTAGATATCCACTGAATATGTGTCAGCTTCAGAAGATATCTACTGAACCGTTTTGATGAGGCTGTTTTGGCACGAAATATGTTGTGTATATGTATCCACATAGAAATGTATTATGGTAAAGGCTTTGTTTTCTCCCAATTGTGTCTCAAATGCTTTGATTTGATCCCAATACATGCGGATCTTCCCAAGTACTATATTTAGTAGATATCACTCAGTTTCAGTAGATATCCGTTGAATAAGTGTCAACTTCAGTAGATATCTACTGAAATGTTTCAAACAGGCTGTTTTGGCACCAAATATGTTGTGTACGTGTATCCACATAGAAATGTATTATGCTAAATGCTTTGTTTTCTTCAATTGAGTCTCAAATGCTTTGATTTGATCCCAAGACATGAGGATCTTCCCAAGTACTATATTAAGTAGATATCACTCAGTTTCAGTAGATATCCACTGAATAAGTGTTAGCTTCAATAGATATTTACTAAACTGTTTCGAACAGGCTGTTTTGGCACCAAATATGTTGTTTATGCGTATCCACATAGAAATGTATTCAGCTAAATGATTTGTTTTCTCCAATTAAGTCTCAAATGCTTTGATTTGATCGCAATACATGAGGATCTTCCCAAGTACTATATTCAAAAGATATCACTCAGTTTCAGTAGATATCCACTGAATATGTGTCACCTTCAGAAGATATCTACTGAACCGTTTTGATGAGGCTGTTTTGGCACCAAATATGTTGTGTATGTGTATCCACATAAAAATGTATTATGGTAAAGGCTTTGTTTTCTCCCAATTGTGTCTCAAATGCCAAATTTGATCCCAATACCTGAGGATCTTCCCAAGTAATATACGTCATTTTGGTTATATTTCAATAGATATCACTAAGTTTCAGTAGACATCCATAAAATATGTGTCAGTTTCAGTAGATATCTACTGAATTGTTTCAAACAGGCTGTTTTGGCACAAAATATGCTGTGTATGTGTATCCACATAGAAATATATTGTGGTAAATGATTTGTTCTCTCCCAATTGTGTCTGAAATGCTTTGATTTGATCGCAATACATGAGGATATTCCCAAGTACTATATACAGTAGATATCACTCAGTTTCAGTAGATATCCATTGAATAAGTGTTAGCTTCAGTAGGTATCTACTGAACCGTTTTGGTGAGGCTGTTTTGGCACCAAATATGTTGTTTATGTGTATCCATATAGAAATGTATTCTGGTAAATGCTTTGTTTTCTCCCAATTGAGTCTCAAATATTCTGATTTGATCCCAATACATGAGGATCTTCCCAAGTACTATATTCAGTAGATATCACTGAGTTTCAGTAGATATCCACTGAATAAGTATCAGCTTCAGTAGATATCTACTGAACTGTTTTGACGAGGCTGTTTTGGTAACAAATATGTCGTTTATGTGTATCCACATAGAAAGGTATTCTGGTAAATGCTTTGTTTTCTCCCAATTGAGTCTCAAATGCTTCAATTTGATCCCAATACATGAGGATCTTCCCAAGTACCATATTGAGTAGATATCACTCAGTTTCTGTAGATATCCATTGAATATGTGTCAGGTTAGTAGATATCTACTGAACCGTTTTGATGACGCTGTTTTGGCACCAAATATGTTGTGTATGTGTATCCACATAGAAATGTATTATGGAAAATGCTTTGTTTTCTCCCAATTGAGTCTCAAATGCTTTGATTTTGATCCCAATACATGAGGATCTTCCCAAGTACTATATTCAGTAGATATCACTCAGTTTCAGTAGATATCCACTGAATATGTGTCAGCTTCAGAAGATATCTACTGAACCGTTTTGATGAGGCTGTTTTGGCACGAAATATGTTGTGTATATGTATCCACATAGAAATGTATTATGGTAAAGGCTTTGTTTTCTCCCAATTGTGTCTCAAATGCTTTGATTTGATCCCAATACATGCGGATCTTCCCAAGTACTATATTTAGTAGATATCCGCTGAATAAGTGTCAACTTCAGTAGATATCTACTGAAATGTTACAAACAGGCTGTTTTGGCACCAAATATGTTGTGTACGTGTATCCACATAGAAATGTATTCTGCTAAATGCTTTGTTTTCTTCAATTGAGTCTCAAATGCTTTGATTTGATCCCAATACATGAGGATCTTCCCAAGTACTATATTCAGTAGATATCACTCAGTTTCAGTAGATATCCACTGAATAAGTGTCAACTTCAGTAGATATCTACTGAAATGTTTCAAACAGGCTGTTTTGGCACCAAATATGTTGTGTATGTGTATCCACAAAGAAATGTATTCTGCTAAATGCTTTCTTTTCTTCAATTGAGTCTCAAATGCTTTGATTTGATCCCAAGACATGAGGATCTTCCCAAGTACTA